>CM035165.1:82368849-82707904 GCA_020205615.1 Panax quinquefolius
TCAAGGAGAAGTCATGCTACAGGTATTTGGTGTTATAACACTTTTATCATTACATTACAAACTCTGAAATGGATTTCTGACTGTTGGGGTTGTTTCAGGCTTCATGAGCAATGTGGTGTGTTTTGCTGCTATGGATTTCTGGTTCTTGACTGCTATTGCTGGTAATGAGTTTGGGGGTGATGAGTTTGGTTACTGATGTTGCTGAGCTATTGCTGCCTATGGGCTATTGGTGCCTATAGGCCTCTGCTGCAACATTCTATTTGGGCTGGAGGTCCACTATTGCTGTGTTATGTATTGGTTTGGGGCTATGACTTGCAAAAAGTTGGGGGTTCAGGTGTAAGGCTAACAGGCTTAGGTGTAGCTGGGCTTTAGGTTGTAGCAGTAGGGTTTTTCTGATTATAAAACTGATATTGCTAGTGGCTGCTATACTACTGCTGGTGTCTCTTAGTAATATATTTTTTAGCTGAATCATCTAGGTTGTTTGATTGCTGAAAAAATTGAGAGAATGATTGTAAGACTAGGTTTCCTTATTGATACATTTCATTTAGGTTGTAGCTATATGGTCTAATGTATCATAAACTGTTTTCTGATATAACCATCATTTCAAGAGGATTTTATTTCTCACAATGAATATTTCTACTGAAAGAAGAAAAATGTTTTTATGATTGACAATCCACTTGTTATTAGTAAACATGTTTGAATACTATTTTACGTCATACCACTGTTCATTATTTTGCAGCTTACGTACTATTTTACATCATTGTTAAGATAATGGCTCAATCCTCCCAAATTTCATTATTCAAGTTTTTGCATAATAGGAGATGTATTTTCTGTCTGTATTTTTTTTCATTGTCTAATTGCTACTCACTTTCCTTGAAATTGCACCAATACAATTATCATATAACATTTTTACTTGCTTTCAATATGAGTAATGACCCCCACCAAAACCTTGGGGAGCGAAACGAGGTTTCTTACGGTCATGCACCTTTTAAACCCCCGTCTTACGGTAGCACTAGTGATGAAGTTGAGGCCTCTGGAACAACAAGACTGGTGAAATTGTTATCTACAACGGATACAAATACGACTATTAACAGAAATGCTCTTGGAGGTATTACATATGGAGGTATCCTTCTTGTTATTTTATGATTTGCATTATCTGCATATTACAATTTACAATATTATTTAAGTTGCTCCTTTTTCACCAACAGTGTAGTTTTCCTTCCTCTTTAGGCTCCATACACTTTTGTCAAATATCATGCAATCATCATTTTTTTATTCGTAATCGCATAAAACATCTATATGTTGTCACAGATTCGCATCTAATTTTCTTCATCTAGATGAACATTTTATCAACTACATATCAAACATTATTTTGGATAACATACATATGGGTATGGGTGGTCCTCCATATGGTGATCAGGATCCAAACAATCCTTTTGGTGCTCCATCATCTCCACCAGGATTTTGGGTTTCTTTCCTACGAGTGGTAAGTGAAGCTGGTTATTTTTTCTATCGTCTCTCTATATGCATTGTGGATGTAAAGGTTTTTTTAAGAGTGATCAATTCATTTTGTCTGCCGACTTCAATGCAGTATTATTTGTTTGTAAGGAGTTGTATATTTAGATAACAACTAGAATTTTGTAAGTACGGTTGTCTTCAATTCTGATTAAACATTTTTGCTAGTTGTTGTAATTGGCTTTAGGAGGATATAAAGATTTAAGTGGTCCTGTATATCATTCATGACTGCAATCTTCATTGTTTTGATGGGCTACTGTAACCTTTTAACACTTTTACAGAGTTGGGAAATTTATATTTACTTTCTCTGAGAAAGCTTGGAAAGTCTCGTAATTTGTGGCTTGTGGGATCAAATTTTTCTTGAAGAATTGACATACGAATTCAACTACACCTTTAGTTAGAAATTTCTCCTTGAGATTATGTGCTGAGTGATTATCCCAAGCATTATAAACAAGATTGTTGTTCCCTTGTTATTCTTTATTCAAGCATTATACTTTCTCTGTTTATATCAGGAGTCCATCTATAAGCCCGTAACTTAAACGTCCAAATCAAGTACTTGGGCTCATTTATAGCCCCGTGGGTGTAGAAGTTCATTCATGAAAACAATAGTCTAGATTGTGAAGTTATCAAGTCCATTATCTATAATATACTTTAGAAGGTTTCTGTCTGATAATTCCCTTTTTTCTTCTACATTTTCTTAATTTCTTTTGGTGGGTCAAATACAAGTAAGAATTAAAACAGATCTAGTAGAAAAATGCATGCATTACAAGCATAATGATTGCCTCGAGGGGACCCTGCACTAACATACTGAGTATGTATACTTCATCCAAATTTATACTGAATAGCTTTTGTTATAACTTGGTAGATCATCCGACTATGTATGTCCACGAGGTTAAAGGAGTTTATCAAGGAACAATTAATTAGCATTCCTACATCTTCTCGAGGCACCTCCACCGATTGCCTCAACAAGCTCCGCCAACAAGTTCACCGATAGCTCCCTCGGATCCACGGGGCTATGCTTCTTGGTTTGCTTTGACTTACGTGAAGTATTTATTAAAGATTTATCAAAGATACACACTTGTAAAAACTTGTTATATAACCTGGGCATCCATCTATTCCTCGAGTCAAAAAAGGTGGGAAAGGAAAGATACAACGAAAAATTTGGCGGGATTACGGGTGAGCTTGTATGTGATCGGCTTGTTAGCATTAGCTATAGATTTCTAAGGGGTAGGTTGGATGAAGATTTGAATTATTATTTTTCTGCACAATCACATTGTGCCTTAGATAGTCAGGTGTCGTTTTACCTTTAGTTTTGCTCCTTTCTTTTGTTTATAGCAAGGTTTCACGGAATTGGTTTCTATAATATGCATAGGTTGTGAACAGTGAAGGAAAGTGATTGAGAGAGCATTTGTTTGTTAGTCTACATTTTTAAACAAGTGGTTCTTATGGAAAATAAATTGTGAATGGGGATGTATTATTGGGATGTATTTTGAATGGTATTATTGGGATGTATTTTGAATGGTTGATAAATTTTGGTTTTAAATTTAAATGAGAATTTAGACCTTTTAGCTATATATTATGGCATTAACATATAGCAACAATTTTTTATACATTTAGCAACAAATTTTCATTGCTAATAGCAACAAATATATAATATTTGGCAACGAAACATTAACCTAATAACGGAGAGGATATTGTTGCTAATACTAAAATAAAAGGCAACATTTTTTTATCGTTGCAAATCATATCAACTTTCGTTGCACATATAAAGAAACGACAACATATAATGCCGTTGCTAATCGACGACTTTCGTTGCTATTGAAAAATAACCAGCAACAAACATTTTCGTTGCTGATTCAGCATAATGTCTTTTTAGCAACATTTTTGTTGCTAATTAGCAACAAAAATCGTTGCTAAAAAGTTTACATTCCGTAACAAAAGCAAGCTTAGGCAACAATTTTCATAATTTACTGCAACGAAAAATGTCGTTGCAAAATGGTGTCAATTGCAACGAAAATGCATGGTTGTTGTAAAAAAAAGGAGTTCATTTCGTTGCCAATTAGAAGGCTTTTGCAACAAAATGGGCTTTTTAGCAACGAAATGTTAATTATTCAGCAACAATACATTTTGTTGCTAAAGGATCGATGTCTCTCTACGAAAGCCAAATTTCTTTGCAAAATGTATTACTTTTGGCAACGAAAAAAATACGTTCGTTGCGGAACAATTAGCAACGCTCATTGCGCAACGAAAGACGCAACGACAGTAAAGTCGTTGCCAAAACCCTTTAGCAACGAAATTTGGCACCTTTAGCAACGAAAATCGGTTGTTGCTGAAGCCCCATTTTTTTGTAGTGTCCTTTGGCGTTCTAGCATTTTCCTATAAATAGGCGCTTAAGTTAGAATTGAAAATCACACCAGAAACATAAGTTTTCTCTCTCAATATTGTCGAGTGTATTTTTGTGAGTATTTAGATACTTTAAGAGTTGTTATTCGGTGCAAGGCTCCTTCGGCTTTTCATCCGATATTCCAGTCAGAAGTACTGCTCTTTTGAGGTAAGGGATTTTAAGGGTTATTATGTTTTTTAGTTTCGTAGTTTTTCCGACTCTCAAAAATTCTGGAAAATTTTGAAATGATATTTTGATGAGTTTTTTTGATTGTGTCCGAAAATGGTGATTTTTGGATGTATAGATTAAGAGTTATGAATTTTATGAGAAAAGACTATTTTAAAACTAACCGCTTATAACTCCTTGTGGTTAACTCCAAAATTGATGAAATTTTTATTGGGAGTAAATCTATATAATATCAGTGTACTCTGTGAATTTCGGAATTTTTGGACAAGAGTACAATTTATGATAAATATCTAAATATTCGACGGTTTTGGCCATATGAAAAATAGTAAATGAATTTTAAAAATTCTGAGAAAAATATATGTTCAATGTGGGACTATATTATGCTAAATCTCAGAAAAGAAATATTTTTGGAACTGATTTGGTATTTTTCATGAAAATAGACTAGTTATGGGTAAATGAATTAAATATGTTATGTGAAGTAAGAAAATTAGAAAATAGGATTTTATGGCTTGAGAATCCTACATGAGGTATATGCAGATTTTTGATGAGGATTTTGGTTATTGGTGATGAAATCTTATGAGTTTGACATTTTAGGATGATTAAAGGCATTATTTAGTAAAGTGTAAACAATTAAAATAAATTGTTTATAAGCTTAAGAAATATTATTCTTTCAATATCATTATTCCAAAATATTGGTATGGATTTTATTGTAGAATTTCTACCTTTTTAATGTCGGGGTTACTTTTCATGAGTTACTATTCATGAGTTACTATTCACGAGTACTATTCACGACAAAATTGGTTTCTTTTTCTGACCAAATTACCGTTGATTTATGAATCTTACTCTTGAAATTAAATCCATGTTTTGATCATATTATTTTTATTATCATATATAATATTTTTATAATCTTAGTGATGAAATTTCTCTTTGACTTGAGTATAAAGATGGGTAGATTATTGTTATGATCATGGCTATGGGTTCTCTTTGGCCAGTAGTGCAAAGTTGAATCGTTGACTGGTATGATCATGACCATTGAATTTACAATTGAATATTTTTAGCTTAAATGCAAAGGTGAATGGATCAACATGGTTATAATTATTGTTTATATACATTCTGAAATAATTATATATTTCTTTGAGATATTAATATATTTGGCCTGTAGTGCAAATATGAACCGTTGATGAATATATTTGGCATGTGGTGCAAATATGAACTGTTGAGGAATATCTTTGGCATGTATTGCAATGATGAATTATTGATGAATATCTTTGGCCCGTAGTGCAAAGATGACATGTTGTTGAATATCTTTGGCTAGTAGTGCAAAGATGAACTGTTGATGAATATCTTTGGCCGTAGTGCAAAGATGAATTTATTAGTATGATTATGAACAGGAACTGTGATTTGGTATAACCATGATCTTTGATGTTTCAGGTAAAGACATATGATGAAAATTATCTTCGTCCTGGATGCGAAGAGGAATTTAGAATCAGAATTATAATTATGAGTTATTCATATGATTGTGGACCAGAACTGTTGATTGATGTTACAAGGATAAATCATTGTTGGTGGATTTTTAACATGGAGAAGATAATAGACTTTATGGTCTATTTGACTCTTCTAATGGATTGCTCGTTCCGCTGTAACTATGGTTGAAATTTTTTATCATCTACCATATGTTCTAAATCTCTGATTTATTATTGATGAAGGCTATTGATAATTTAATTATCTTTAGTCATGATATTCTTTACTAAGCTAGTTGTGCTCACCCTTTTGCTTCACAATTCCTTTCAGGTACTAAGAGTGTAGCTGGGTCGAGCGGGGGTAACAGGGGAATAGAACGGTGGTCATCATTTAGTAGTTATATTTGGTGAATCAAATAGGGTGAGGTGAACCCAACGTTGGAAGGGTGTTTTGTCACTATCATACAAGATGTCTAAAGATATATAACCTCGTGTCATCATAAGACAAGGTTGTGCACATCCACTTACTGAGTATATCTATGAGCACTATCTATATGATCTTGAAGTTTATTTGAAGTATAATTCTCAATTAGAAACAGTAGAGATAATTATATGTCAAGAGAAGACTCACCATTGGAAAGAATATGATAGTAATCTTCTCGTTTTTCTTTTGGTTCTATTGGGTCAACCAAGGATAATTCTGTGGGCATATGATATCTATCATAACCTAGACGCATGGCCTCCCATGTACGAAGGTTTCCTTGAGCACTTTCCAAAGATTTTAATTTCTAAAATAGTTTTTGATTATACCTTTATGTAAGGTGCCATTGTGACGTGTTATCCAAGGTTGGGATGAGAGTCACAGTTGGTATATATTTGTATCAAAACTCACAACATATGTGTTGTTGTATTTTGCATGACAATTGTTGTAATAAAGTTGTAATTATTTTCTGTACCATGTATTTGGCGACTCAGAATAGGTTGGATGGACTGGACCTGTTTTGAGGTTGTCACATAATATACTATAATTATTTTTTTCACATGATTGTACTATTGATTCACATGATATACTATTAGGGGAGGTGGTGCAAGTTTGATAATACTTGCAGGACAAAATTAAAAATAAATGAAAAGATGAAGGTATTATACTATAATATTTTGAGCCCCAAAACGTGCAATTATCGAAACTATGTTTTCCTATAAATAGAAGCTCATTCTTCCTTCATTGTCACCAATTCACTAAGACTCACAAGAGCAATTACAGAGAGAGAAGCTATAAAGAGAAAAAAAAAAGAGAAGTCTTCTTCTTCACTATTCTAGTATCCAGTCTTCTTCTGAGATAAGGGGTATTATTTATTTCATATTCTGAAAAGATATTATTTTTCGTATTCGTATGAATATTATTTTTGTTCAATATTCGTAAGGGATATTTTTTTTTTATGTATTCATAGGAATAATATTTTCTTACATACTCTGTAGTATGTGAGTAATATTATTTCGTCTCGTATTCCTAATTATACCCTCATTTTGTTAAAGTATTGCTTCTATACTCTGTGAAATTAGTAGAATATCCTTGAAATTTGTGCTTCATCTAGTACCGTTTCACAAAGATATTTTCTGCACATTCGTGTTAAATGTTAAGCTTTTTATGCCGGAGTACTATCCATGAGCAGTGTTCATTTTTACGGTACTATTCACTAAGTACTATTCACGGGGTACTATTCACAAAGTACTATTCACGGGTATTATTAACAAAGTACTATTCACGAGTATTATTCATAAAGTACTATTCACGGGGTACTATTTAAGGGTATTATTCACCTAGTTACTATTCACCCAGTTACTATTCACTAGAATATTATTCACTCGGGTATTCGGGACACTTTTCGTGCTGGAGTACTATTCACGTGTTACTATTCACCCGATTATTATTTACTAGAATATTATTCACACGGGTATTCGGGATACTTTTTGTGCCGAAGTACTATTCACGAGTTAATATTCACGGGTTACTATTCACCCGGTTACTATTCACTCGAATATTATTCATTCGGGTATTTGGGGCACTTTTCATGCCGGGGTACTATTCCCAAAGTACTATTCACATGGTACTATTCACAGGATACTATTCACCCGAAAGATATATTTCTTTTTTGTTAAAATTATTTTTGATACATGAATATTATTCTTTAATTTTACTCCACAAAGTAGTATCAGGTTAACAATTTGGATATTTTTAAACTCTGGATAAATTTAAAATCTTTAATATTTATCCTTGATTTCGTTTGATTAATGCTTATATCATCGTCATCATCCTCATGTTTATATTATGATGAAAGTCATTTTTGGCTTACGTACATAGACAAACTGTTGGGTATTGGTTTTACAGTTGTATGTCTTTGGCCCATAGTACAAAGAAGAACAGTTGAATGATATCTTTGGTCGTAGTGCAAAGATGAACTATTGATTGATAGCTTTGGCCTGTAGTGCAAAGATGGACAGGTGTATGACATGATCATGACCACTGGTGATACTAACGAATATATTTGGTCGTAGTGCATGGATAATTTGATGATGAAATTGGCAGGATCATGACCATTAGTTAACAGTTGAATGTCTTTGGCCGTAGTGCACTTGCAGGCAATTGATTGGTATGATCATGACCATTGGTTTTATAGTTGAACATCTTTGGCCGTAGATGCAAAAGATGAACAATGATTGGTATGATCATTGTTATTACATTTGAATATCTTTAGCCTTTGGGATAAGGATATTGAGTGAATGTTCTATTAAGCCTGTGTGGCAAGGAATTACTGTTGATAAACATTGTTATAAACATGAATTGTGAATTTAACTAAGATCTTTGGTGGTTCAGGTGAAGACAGGTGATGAAAGTTCACTTTATCTTGGGTATAATAAAGAACTGTTAATGGGTATTACAACGATAATATTTATGATAAACTTTTTAAATCATAGAAGCTAGTAGATATCATGCTCTACTTGACTCTTCTAATGGATTGCTCGTTCCGCTGCATTTATTGATCTAAAACTTGTTGTCTATTGTATTTTATTGGTTGTTATACTGTTGAAGGCTAACGATAATTTATTCTGCATTATCTTAGTCATAATATTTCTTACTGGGCTAGTTGAGCTCACCCTTTTACTTTCATTGTTCTCTTCAGGAAATGAGAACGTAGCCGGGACTAGTCGGGGAACAGAGTGATGGTCCGAGATGGTGGTTATAGTAGTCCTCACTATTCTATGAAATAGTGTGATAATAAATGTAATGATGACTTCATTTGAGTTTGAATACTGTCTATGAGACAATATTTGTGTAAAAACTCTAAGCTACGCTTTTGTCGTATTGTATAAAAGAAGTTTGTATTTGATTTATGTACCATGTATTTGGCGACTCAAGATGGGTGATGTATACATATTTTGGGGGCGTCACAGTTGGTATCAGAGCTATAGAAAAGAGCCCCCAGCCTTTATCTAGTGACTTCCAAGTCTTGGGATGCACCGAAGCCAGACTTTCCGTAGGGGATGCCGTGAGTAACGGTGGCAAGTTGATATGTATCATTGTGAGGTGCTATCCAAGTCCTGGATGCGGGTCACAGTTGGTATCAAAGCTTAGGGATATGATCCCTTGCTGAGGTGTGAGACTAGAACTAGGAGGGGAGAGACGGGTAATTTCTTCGCTAGTATAACCTACCTAAGTTTATTTGTTATTTAATCGGTCGGTCAGAATATAGGGATAATATGTGGCATGTCAATTAACCCTTATTTTGAAACTATATTCTAGAATGATATCTGAAATACAGGAGATGAGAAATGGGAAAATCATGATAGAGAGGATATAACCGGGAAGGTACAATCCGAAAAGAAAGCAAGGTATTCTAATATCTTTGAACTACCAGGTACGTAAATTTCGAGGGCGAAATTTCATAAGGAGGGGAGATTGTAAGACCCCAAATTTTATGAAATAAAAGTATTCAATTTTTTTATAATTATTATTTTATTTAGTAAATGGTTAAATTGATAAAGAATAAAGTTAAGGGTGATATGTGAAAAATTTGCAAAGTAATCAAGTTGATATAAAATATTCATTGTGTCGGGGAATATTCGATTGGTCGAGGAATATTTGTTTTAACTGGAAATATTCGTACGACAACACAATTATTGGTGGACCCCACAATGGAGGTATTGTCGTGGTTAGAAAATGATTGAAATATTTTTAAAAACAACGGCGAAAGTTTTACCGTTAAAACTGTTGAACTATCCGGTAGTAAAAGTACGATGTCGCATTAGTTGACAAGCAGTAGTAGCACATGGTATTGATTATTGATGCTTATGTGAGGCGTCACTCGCGGTTATTTAAGAGAGAACCCCGAAGACAATCCAAATCCATACCTGATACTACTAGAAGTAAGTTCATCAATCAACCTGATCGCATTGCAGAGGAGGACGACTAAGAGAGAGTAATAATTCCAACCCTGAGATAACCCCGAGGCATGTGTAATCCAATCCAATACGATCCAAACACACACCGAGAAGACCGATTAATCTTGAGATAACCCCGAGGTATCCGGGCCTCGGCCCCAACCATGGGAATAGCCACCAACCTTGGTGATAACCCCAAGGAATGCGCTTCAACGATAACCCCTTAAATGCTTGTTTCAAATGCAACTAGCCTTCAATCTCTCAAGGCCACAAACGAGATACACGCACCAACCCCAAGAATAACATCGGAAGACAGCACACCTCAAAGGTGACAATGAGGACCTTCAACAATCAGTAGCAGCCCAATCTCAACAAGTCTCGAGTAACGCCTCGCTTTATCAAATTTAATCCGGCGATAACACCGGTGAGGGGCAACATCGTCATCTCGTCAACACGATGCCACGTCACGTCTCTACGCGACAATGTCCCACAAGACTAACCAATCCCGAGTGACTATCAGGCGGGTAACGGATGAAAGTTGAAGCTTCAAGACCGGAGGGCATCGCCCCATCTTCAATGACTTCAGACAAACTCTAATCCCATGCCATCGTGATAACTCTCGACAACCATGGGTCCCAAATAGGTCCTCAGATACCTCAAACGGATGCCCGGATTGCACTTCTAAAAGTTCGAGTGGACATTACAAAGGTTCGAGTGCACGATTTCGAGACGACCCGACCCGAAAAACCCGGCCCACCCGGGTTGCTCTCTGTACACTCTGGCTCAACTACAGTACACCTGCTGCTAAAATGCCTATAAATAGAGGGCTTGGGCAAAGCCCATTTTGCAAGAGAAAAGGCGAGGAAGCCCCGCCTAATTTGCTCAAGACTCACCCCATGCAGTTGTACTTTCCCTTTTAAACACCGTGAGCTCATATATAGCCCTTTTTTTTGTACCTACAAAAGTCAAGAGTTTACCCACTCTAAAGATATAGAAGCTTCTTTTTAGCAGCCACCGTAAGCCTTCTCACACACTTTAGAGTCTTTTCTTCATCTTTGCACACACCCTTCTACACGCTGAGAGAGTCGTGTTGCTTTTTTGCCTTTGATTTCTATCCGTGTTTCATTTTCATTTATATATATATATATATATATATATATATATATATATATATATATATATATATATATATATATTGACTAACATTATCGAAGTTATGCCTCGATTGAGCCTAGATTTTGCCCCGAGTGTTTATTTGCTTATATATATATATATATATATATATATATATATATATATATATATATATATATATATATATATATTTGTTCGATGAGCCTATACTTTGGTGTGTGTCTCGCTTACTATTTATTATATATATATATATATATATATATATATATATATATTAACCGTGTTTACTTTGTTCGATGAGCCTATATTTATATATATATATATATATATATATATATATATATATATATATATATATATATATATAACTGTGTGTCTAACTTTGTTCGATGAGCCTGAGCCCTGATTTTATATATATATATATATATATATATATATATATATATATATATATATATATATATATATATATATATATATATATATATGCTTATATATATATATATATATATATATATATATGAGCCTCGATTTTATATATATATATATATGCGCTTATATATATATATATATATATATATATATATATATATATATATATATATATATATATATATATATATTCGTCCCCACCGGAGTTTACTTCGTGGTGGTTGATCGCTTTTTACGCCTTTTTTTATATTTCATTGTCCCGCCTCGAGTTTACTTCGTGGCGCTTGATCGCTTTTACTTTTTTTTATTTACATTTTGTCCCCGCTCGAGTTTCCTTCGTATGGGTTGATCGATTTATATTTTATTTACGCTTTTGTCCCGCCTCGAGTTTCTCTCGTATATGGTTGATAGCTTTTTACAGCCTTTTTATTTACATTTTTCGATCCCCACGGAGGTGCTTCGTGGTTGGTGATCATGATATATCATATATATATATATATTTATATTTTTATATATATACCTACGCTATCGCTTTCATACACAAATTAAGATTCAGGCGCCTAGAATCATGTGATCACAGATTCATCCTATTCGATCTAGATTCTGTTCTCGTGATGGACATTTTCAAATGTAAGCGCTTTGTAAATTATTTCATGCAAGTGTCTAAATTTCTCGATGGTTTTCATACCCACGAGGAAGTCGCATTATTTTGTACATTATTTTCATACGGATGCCTCTCAGATTCGTAAAATAAAATCAATCAAGCCGTAACACTTAATAAAATGGGAGTGTAAAAGGTCTCAATTACTATTGAGCATCGTGGTTTGAAAAACCTTTTTATAAAACATCATTGCTATATATTTGCTAAAATTGAATTTTTACATAAATTCAAACCCCGTGTATATAGGTTCGAAACGAGGCCTCAGACTACTTCCAAATAAAAAACACATCGACCACACACACACACACATTCAGATAATAGTTTTGAAAAGAGGCGGTCACCGTGGTAACACGGATGCTCTGGGGTGCCTAACACCTTCCCCCTCAAGATAACCAAGTCCCCTGACCCTAATGAATCTTGCTTCACCGAATTCGCTTAGCAAAGGTCACATCATCGGGTCAATGTGCAAACCTTTTCTCATGCAGGTTGGTACAACCATTTAAAAACCAATGGCTACTCTTAATAATTCCATCGTCGACATTATACATGTTTTGACCTTTTTCACTTGTTTTTTCAAACAAATCTCACCTAAAATGAGAACACCAAAGAACAAGTAACTGGAAAGGGACATCCAAAAATCCCGACGCCGATGTGTGGCGCACTCATTGGGACTCCAAAGAAGAGGACTTAAGCCGCTATTACAATCTTTTTCAAAATATTATCGCTTGTGTGTGGATGTTGCATTTACATTTGATGAATGTGTAATTAATGCATTTCCTTATTGCACTTAGTGCTTCGCACCATAATCGCCAGGATGCTAGTGCTTCGCACCATAATCGCCAGGATATTAGTGCTTCGCACTATATCTCGCCAGGATATTAGTGCTTCGCACATGTCATCATTTTCATACTGTGAGACGCGATGTATGTGAATGTATGTTGTGTGGTCCTCCACCAGAGGCTATCTATCCGGCTTGTTTGATTATCGGACTCGTGAGAAGACTAATTCTCCGAGGCTCGTGAAAGGCACCACCCAAATTCGCCCAGCTTGAAAGACCGGATTAACTTCCCGCCAAGTAGATCATGATGATTTGGGGAACCTTCATGCCAAAAAGCCGCGAGAGTAACCTAAGATAGGTCACCGACCGAAACCCAAAACGGAGGAAAGTCTCTTCATGCTCATTTCAAATTACTTGTAAACACAATTACTTGTAATTTCATTCCATATCTATCTCCATGTAATGAGAAATATGAAGAAATGTGTACATACATACATATTAACATGCTATAAACAAATGACATCCGCGCAGTGCAGATAAAATTCCTAAAATGGACACATCACATAGCATGTTATTATATACATTCCCTAAAGACTAAACTATGCAAGTCTTTCGTAGGAATCAATCGGACCTACTACCCGCTCAAAGTCCAAAAGGCAACAGCCTACAAATAATCATGTCATTATCCGACCTGATCGAACTTAATCCAGCTTTCTCGCAAAGAATTGATTGGATTAACAAACAAATTACGATTTGGTCGTTTCTACTCAAAGAATTACACCACCACACAGGTCAAAAATACCAGACATGCCGAATCCTCCACACAAGGAGGAATCCTGGCCATTACCATACTCGAAACCACAGCTTGGATACTTAACCAACAAAAACTCATGATGTCGCCCATCCCATCGGAGATCCGCATATCGGTGACATCAAAAAGAAAGTCCTCCAAATGGAAGAGACCCTTTCGCTATCAAAGGAATTGGAACACACGGAGTGTTTCATATGTCGATCGTGTTTTTCCCCGGTGTTCATTATCCGTAAAAATTTAAAACTCCCGACTTTGAAAAATACGACCAAGTTAGAGATCCTTACACACATTTAAAAGTGTTTATTGGAGAACTGGATCTTATGCAGAGGACTAAAAGCTCGTAATGCAATTATTCCAAAAGAGTCTAACTGGAGAAGCCCGCTCGTGGTACACAAGATTAGACAACTCCAAAATCCATAGTCGGGAAGAGCTAGCACATGCTTCCTCACTCAATACAATTTTCAAACTCAGATGGCTCCTCGATCCAGATCAAATTACCAAGATCAAGAACAAGCCTAACGAGTCTTTCAGAGAGTATGCTCAGAGGTGGAGACGCCTGGTCGCCCAAGTTAGTCCTTCCATGATGTAATCGTAAATGGTCACGACTTTCATGTACATACAAGAAGCTCCCTTCTATGAGAGAGTTTTAGCTTAAGATCAAGCAAACCATTTTCTAAAATGGTCAAACATGGGGAGACGGCCGAGATGGGATTGAAGTCGAAAGATTCAAGACCTAGTCGCACTCAAAGTCGTTCACGATCACATCCAACTGGAAATTATGGGAACAACCCTGAGGGTCCATAAAAAGAAAGAAGAAGATGTTTCCGATACTACAGGGCAAAAAGGCAATCAAAACATGCCTATTCAAAGGAGAAACTACACTCCCTTTCCAAAGACAGCCTACAAACCCTCCAATACCAAAAGGTGGAGAAGTCAAACGCCTCTCGAAAGTGTTTACACCCTTAGGGGATACCTCGAGAACATCTTAAATCTTTCGACAACACGTAAGAAAATTACACATCTTCTTCCACCACCAAATTTCTAATGGACGGGTTTCAATGTCGCTAGAAATGTGCTTATCATGCCGGGCACCGGACATGATACTCGTGGATTGTTGGCCTTGAAACACAAGATCAGTGGACTGATAGACAACGGAGAGATCGTGGTCACCAAACCGATCAACTCTCACGTTCAAGACAACCCTCTTCCTCAACACAAAGAAGAAGAGGTCAACATGATTAATGGAGCAATGGATGAGTTCCAATTTCACCGTGATTCTTCCTGCACCATCAAAAAGACGGTGATGACAGATGGGATTATGCCAAGTTCCAATTCACAATGGAACAAAAAGATGAAAGCTCTCGCAAACAAATTGAATAATCATGAAACTAGTGACTTATCAAAGATCAAGTGACTCGCCAATTAATCATCACCAGAGCATGCCGCCTCCTACCTATTGTCATGAATATTCCTCATCACTTTCTTTTAAAATGAAATGCCGAAGACAAAGTGACAAAGAGAGCAAATGCCAAAGCCCGCCGGATTTCGCCAACAAAAAGGGAATTCACCTATCCGGGCCAACCTATGGAGGAAATCCTTCATATGTTAATCAATGAAGGAAGGATCGCCCTTCTACCTCCAATCAACCCCTCGCTCAGATGGTATAACTCGATGGAGTGTGTCAATATCACTCCCAGCCTCGTGGTCACAAAGATGTAAGAATGTTGGGCACTCCGCCACCTTATTCAAAATCTAATCGACAAGTGGTGTCCTCGCGCTTAGCAGACGCATTTACGATATCGTGTTACGTGCAAGTGAGGATGCAGTGCCCTACTAAGTGGAAAAGTGTGGTAGCGCTTATATCCCATCAAACCGATGGGATTAATACATTACTCACAACGCCAACAATTCAACTCAAGGGAGGCAACAATCCTTTGAAAGTGGCCGCCCCCCGAGCCAATCAACTTGCTGCGCAGAGAGCACAATATCCTATTGTTAGCTTGCACACAATTCCGTGGAATTATGGAGAAGGTGAAGGATCCACCTCACATACAACTCGCCATAGTTGTCAAGGAAAATCCATCAGATCTTCCCCAACGGGTGATGAAGCCTACCACCAAATCAAAGGGGAAAATACCCATGGAGAAGATTGAAAAATTCCTCCGCTACCGTGGGTCATAATGAAGTTACGGTGGTTTTAAGCTTGAAAAAGAAGCTCCACAACAAATATCAATTTTGACTTGGTCCTAACTTCCGAGAATCACCCTAAGGTCTTGTTAAAGGTTTTAGAAGAAGTTTCATCTCCGACATCAATGGATACTTAAAAGTTTCAACATCCGGTCGATCACATTTTCAACAACAATGTGATATCCTTCATCGATGATGACATATACCACCAAGGGACCTGGCCATCGCAAGCCGCTGTAGACATCATGGCTTTGTCCTCCTGATATATGGTAGCCGGAGTCTTAATAGATGGAGGTTCCTCTCTCAATATCCGCCCATACGCTACCTTGGTGAAGATGAATATCAATCTCAACCGAATTCGAGTAGCCATACTATCATCAAAGCTTTTGATGGAGCCCGACAAAATTCTATTTGAGTAATTGAGTCGCCAATCAAAATTGGTCCTCACACATCTCGCGATCTTTCCATGTGCTCAAGATAGATTCGGATACAACCCGCTCTTGGGACGCACCATGGATTCATACGGTCGGGGGGCCCCTCCACTCTTCTTCACCAACAATTGAAATACATTATCAACAATAGCCTCGGTCACGGCCAACGCCGAACCGAGATTCCTCAAGACGAGACATGCCATTCATCAATGCCAATGCAGATGTGGAACCGGCCGCTTTTCATGCTTTGAAATAAGCAACACCCAATACCATGCTATTGAGAGCATTGTCTCAACCCAAGATTTTCGCCGAGGTAATGCTCTACCACTCAAGAAATGATGTCGCTGGGTCATAAGTCGACAAGGGTCAGTAAAGATTGCCAGGTATCAAGTACCCAATTCGCTTAACTGTGCAAGTCGAACAAATTGGCTAGGCTATTCTCGCCAGCTTCTAGTCACAGAATCCTCATAAACATCAGCAGATTCCTTCACTTCAACCATGTGGCGCTTATCTTCGCTTTCAAACTCGAGTCCGCACAACCTCCTCAGAAGGTGCCACCAATGTAATGGCTATGTTATGTCCCAAGCCTTGCATTCTGGTGAAAGAGAAAGAAATCTTTGTTCCAAATCCCGCAGGGAAGAAGAGGAACGAAGAATCAAGCAAGACGTCATCCGGATGATGTGTCCAGATACGCGATCATCGCTCATGATGAACATACCAACAGATACACCCTGCACGATGATCGCCCAGACGTAATGGCCATCATTCGGGATAGGAGGATGATGACAATCCTCCATCATCATCGGGTCCACCTTTGATTTGCCCTCGCTAATTGGAACAACATTCCTCGCATTGTCGTAGGGTAAAGCGTAAACTAAACTCTTTTTTCCCTGTAGATATAATAACCGCTACTTTTTTCTCAGACAAGATAGTAGCTTTATTTTGCCAAGATATGCTAACACTGTATGATCAACACATTTCATATATACTAAGTGAAAGCATATTTTGTTTCAGACTCAATTTAGATGTGCATGTATTTGCCGACATTTAAGGCTCTTCTCCACAAGGATCAGACTTTGATGTAGAGATGAATTCAAATTTTGATGGATATACAGATGACATGAGGTGCCTCCGTAAATTCAAGAATGGGTCAAAGACAAACCTAAACCCAACCTCGATCAAACCACTTCTTTCAATCTCTAACCTTAGAAAGCCCTAAGTTAATCCAGATTGGTTCGCACTTACCCCAAACCAAACGGAATGACATGGTTACGCTTATTAACCCAATTCGTGGATGTGTTTGCATGGTCTCATGAAGACATGGTGGGTTTGTCCATCGACATTGTCCTTCATCGCCTTCCCATTAAAGAGGGATTTAAGCCACCAAGCAAAAGCTCAAAGCGATCAAAACCCGAATGGAGTTTAAAGGTGAAAGAAGAAATTGTGAAACAATTTCAAGTCGGCATCATAATGGTGTCTACATATCCCGAGTGGATATCCAACATTGTGCCCGTGCCTAAACCTCGGAGGGAAGGTGCGAGTTCATGTGGATTACCGGACTTGAACAAAGCTTGCTTAAAAGATATTTCTTTCCTGCCATTTATCCACATTCTCATCGATAATATCGCGTAATACTTACATGTACTCCTTTTGTCGATTGCTTTATGGGTATCATCGATCATGGTTGCCGAGGAAGATCGTGAGAAAACCGCTTTCATCACCTCGGGGAACTTTTTTTTGCTATAGACGGTTGTCATTCGCCTCATCAATGCCGTGAGCCACCTATCAACGAGCTATGATGGGCTTTTTCCACGACTTAATGCATAAAGAGATCGAGATCTACGGATGACATCATTGTCAAGTCCCGGAAGGAGGATGACCATATAGACCATCTCGTAAAGTTGTTCAACAGTCATGTAAGTACAACTTGAAGTGAATCCAGCCTAAATGCGCCTTTTCATGTTAAATCGTGCAAGTTGCTAGATTTCTAGTCACCACAAAGGGATTGAGTCGATCCCGCCAAAATCCAAGCCATCACCGAAATGCCCATTCCTCATATGTAGAAGGAAATACGGGATTTTTGGGAAGAATCAACTTCATTAGCAGTGTTTATCTCCCAACTCACAAAGAACTCCGTGAGCCAATCTTCAAGCTTATTAAGGAAGAACTCCTCCATGAAATGGAATGACGAGTGTCAAAATGCCTTCCTTACAATCAAGAAACAAACTAGTCAAAGCTCCCTTTTTGGTACCACCCAGGATGATGTCCCCTGTTTATGTACCGTCCATAAGTGACAATGCCATGGGTCGCATGTCGGGACAGTAAGGACGATAGAGGCCAAGAACGAGCTATCTATTACCTCAAAGAAAAGGTTCAGAAGAAGAAGGAACACAAGTACACTCGATCGAAAAGACGGTTGTGCTTTTAGCATGGGCTTCCATGAGGTTACAACATTACCTCCATGGTCACACAACCCATCTCATATCCCGTGGATCCTCTCAAGCACGTGTTCAACAAACCTATGTTAAATTGTCGATCGTCCAGATGGCAGCTTGATCCTACAACAATTTGACATCAGATATGTGACTCAAAAGTCCATCAAAGGTCAAGGAATCGCGATCAATCGCCGCCGCGACCTTCGGGGATTTCAAAACCTTGGAAACATATTTTTCGATGAAGGAGTAATGACAAAAGCAAAGAACACCATCAAGACGATACGCGCCAATCACGGAAGATGTATTTTGATGGAGTCGTTAATATGGAAGGTTCTCGAGCCGGAGCAGCTTCTAGTATCTCGCACGGGAGCAGATCCCGCTGTCGCCAAATTACAGCTTTGTCAAGACCAACAATACTACCGAGTATGAAGGTCGCCTCATGGGGCTAAAACTTGCCCGCTCAATGGGCATCAAAGCGTTAATCGCCTTTCGAGATTCGAGAGTTGGTAATCGACAATCCACCTAATCTATCAAACCAAGGAACTACATTTGTCGCCTTTACCATCTCAGCAGTTTTGAAGATGGCTTTGAGTTCAAGAAATCTCCTTTCTACACATTCCTCGTAATAGAATGACTTTATGGACGATTAGCAACTTTGGCCTCCTCGATTCGAGATATCGACAAGGAACACTTGCCGAAGCGCCACAATTTCCTCGCACAAGGCCCCAAAACTTATGGGAATTACGTTGAGAAGTATCGATGAGCTACCTCCCATCCAACATCCTGGTATCAAAGATATCAAGGAATATCTACTTAGATGGATCTACACCACCGAGGCGAGCCCGACCGAGAAAAGGCGGATCCATCGACTTGCTATGAAGTTCTACCCGAGTGAGAGATGCGCCTACAAAAGAGATGCAGGACTAGGTCTCCTCGATGTTTAGACAAAGATCAAGCCCAAAGGCTTATGGATGAAATCCATGGTGGAGTCTGTGGCCCCCACATGAGTGGCCCCTCCTTGTCAAGAAAGTCCTCGTGACGGACATTATCGCTATCTCTCAAAGTCGATCGCAATGACCACGCCAGAGATGCTATCGCTGCGATTCATGGGAATGCTATACACGCCTCCACGGAACTCCACAATACGAGTTCACCTCGCCCTTCTCAATGTGGGGAATGGACGTTATCGGGCCCATCGAGCCTAAAGCCAAGAATGGTCATCGATTTATCTTCACCATGATCGACTACTTTACCAAGTGGGTAGAAGCGTACCTCCTTCCCTGTGGTTACTAAAGAAGTCATCATTGCTTTCATCGTAAACAATGTCGTTTGTCGATATGGACAACCAGAGGTGATTGTGTCGACAATGCCAAGAACCTCAACAACAAAATGATGGAGGAATTATGCAAGAAATTCCACATCAAACATCTTAACTCTCATCTATCGTCCAAGATGAACTGGTGTCATGAAGGCTAACTAAAAAAAAAACATCAAGAAGATTATGCAAAAGATGTCCGCCAACCACAAAGATGGCTCGACCTATCGCTTCCGACTCATTAGCCTACGTAACCTCAATGCGCACTTCCACCGGGCAACCCTCACGCTTTAACCTATGGGATGGAAGCAAGATTCCCCATAGAAGTTGAAATGGAATCCTCAGAGTGTCGATAGACGCCACCGGATGAAGACCAATGGGTACAAGACATGTATCACCAATTGTCTCTATAGACGAAAAGGTAACCGCGGCTATCTTCCATGGTCATTATATCAACAAAGGATCGCCAGATCCTACAACAAAAAGTCCGGCCATACTAGCTTAAAAACAACACGACTTGGTTTTGAAGAAGATTCTCGACAACCAAGATCAAAGCTAAAGGAAAATTCGCTTCCTAACTGGAAGGCCCGCTTTTATTGTCAAAGAAGTATCGACAGAGGCGCCTCAGATTGCAAGAAATGGACTACGATGAATTTCCACAACTCATCAACTCTGACACCGTGAAACGGTATTATGTCTCAAGTAATTCGCAAACACCCCGGTGCATAATCATCGATCACCACCATTCCGCTTCTTTAACCCTTTACCACCTACAACTTTCCTACACTTTGCCCCTCGTGGAAACATATATTTTTCAAGCCAAGAGCCACCGCTTTTTCTCCTTCAGGCTCCTACAACTTAGGTCATCCCACCATGGATTGAACCCTCTCGCACTTATAGCTTGGCTACCCATACCGGGATCAAACTTTCATACCGCAGCTTTATCCTCAACCTAGATTAAACTTTCTCCTCCCCGCACTCGACCGCACATGGGATTACATTACGCTTCTCTCACCGAGGGGCTTAACTACGCCGACCGATCTCCTCTTCAATAGAGTAATGAGGCAACCATTTCATATGGCCCTACCGCAATAAAACAAAAAACACAAAAAACATTTCTACCCTCTACAAAAACAAAAACAAAACAAAAAACATTCCTACACCATTTCACCATATATAAACGTTGAACCTCTTACACTGTGTTCGAAACCACGCAGACCGATCTCCTCTTCAATAGGAGTACGTAGTACCATTCATGGTGCGGTCTCACCCCTACCAAAACACAAACCCTTGTCAACTGGTACTGGATCATCCTTCAATCCACTACATTTCATTCGCTTCGCATCAAAGGGATGGAATTACCCCGAACTCCTCCCAAATAGAGATTCTACGACCATCTAAGTCATGGCCATACCTCAAGAAGAGCAACACCAATCCATAAGAGATGGAATTAACTAGCTTCTCCTAAATAGAAGTATCATGGCGACCATCTGTGGTGCATTAATCTCGTAGAGGAAAGCCACACTCCTCTCCACATTTCCATCCGTAAACCAAAGTCCAAGACACCAAAGATGGTAGGATACATAGATCGATGATCCATTCTCGAACTATCCAGAGACAACTCAATGTCCATCCACCCAGGAGGAATTCGTAATACATCAAGACCACAAGCCCCAAGCAAAGAAAGCAAAATATCAAGCAAATAGCAAGGCATATCTAAAAGGGAAGTGATCCAAAAATATATTTTCTCATCATATATAATGTTGTTTGATATATATACAATGTAAATCGTATATGACAAAATGGCTAAGCTTAGTCTGTAAGCAGTAAATACAAGCTCATCTACAAGTCGTCAGGTATATGCGAAGCTAACAAGCCCAACATGGCGCCCCTCTCGTAAGAAGGAGGTGAAGTCGTGGTCTCCTCAGACGAGAATATCCACACGACCCAAAAGATCTCAGAGCCATCCGCATGGTGACCATATGATCATCATCAATATATGCGCCATCTCTCGCGATCACGCGCCAAAGGGTAAGGGACCTCACCGCAAAAGATTATCTCGTGATGGCTACATCCCGGCAGATATATAGCACTATCCCGCTCAACTATCATCAGATCTCCGGCCGATATGGCCTCATCCCGCTCAACAACAATGAGATCTCTCGCGATCTAATGCCTCGCTCTCTCTCTAAGTAGAGCTGCTCTCTCCCATCAAGGGGGCCAACATCATAGATCGAGCCCGATCTCTCTCAAAGGTCATCGATGAAGACTCGCTTAAGCATCGTGCCGAGTGTCAATCACAAAAGTACTAGTACTAGGAGAATCCGAAGAAGAAATGTCGGCAACCCAAAGAATGGGCTCCTCCTCGATGTAGGTATCAATGTCCTCCATGGGCTCTACATCGTCTCGACTCACTATCCCAGATCGCAGACATCATCGCCGCAACCGATAAAATCTCGCTCCATCCATGCGAATACTCGCAGAACAACCGGACGATCGATCGACAAAAAAGAAGCTATCTCACGCCGATCCCAACAAGCATACACACGGATCGATCCTCCTCCGAGAGATATCGAGAAAGTCAAACGCGACCTATCGCCTCAAAAGGATGGAAATCCTCGAACCGGTCGAATCGCGACATCACTACCAATGGGTGATAAGTAGTCACGCCTCAAGCCGCCAGTAGGGAGAAAATCCATGCCCCGAGCGTGAGTAATGAAGTCAGATGGTGAGCAAAGCCCCGAGCACAAATAATATGCTCGAATGGATCTCTCGATATCCGCCAAAAATGTGGACCAAGAAGACAGAGCATCTATACACTCGACTACCGAAAAGGAGTATGACATGGCCACATCATGGGAGAAGCAATACCCATGTCGCCTAAGGGTACCAACCGGCCTCAAGTGTGACATAAACCACACGCAAAACACGATCGAACTCCCAAAGTGAACACCCCGTAGGATACGTGCAACAATAGGATGCCGACCGCAGGTCTCTCTGCTACAATCATAGTACAATGGTGCGACCTCTCTAAGAGCTCTCACAACCATAATGACACCAATGTCTATCTCATCCATATATCGTGGCATATAGACATACGACAAGACGCATAACATCAAGACATCAACCCCGCCAAACGCCAATGGTCCTCCCGGCAAGGTGAAATCCCCTAATGTCGTGAGTAGCTATCCTCCGAGCCAAAATCGTCATACGTAAAACGCTGGGATATCACATGGCTAGATGTCACCGTCCCCGCACTACTCGCGCCGCAATCCCGTGAGAGTCATGAATCATCTACTCATGTCTCCCAAAGCCAAATGCACGCAAGGTCCTGTGCCTAAAGGCAAAGATCATCAAACGTGCATACCCTCCAGAGTAGTAGAGTCAACTCATGGGTGCCAAATCTAATACCGCCTATCCGTAGCCAATGCT
The DNA here is from genome assembly GCA_020205615.1 of Panax quinquefolius. Lineage (NCBI taxonomy): Eukaryota > Viridiplantae > Streptophyta > Magnoliopsida > Apiales > Araliaceae > Panax > Panax quinquefolius. The sequence goes on from CM035165.1 coordinate 82,392,450, forward strand.
CTAAAGATCCCATCTACAAAACCCTCAGGAACTCGAAAAGGCAATAAAGTCATGGTATGTCGCAAAGAATCGATCTACTAATACCACCCTATTCGGTGGTGACATGCTATCATACCACGATCAAGATACCCAATGCCACCAATGATGGTGGGGTATGATCTATACGGCTAATCGTCAAGAAGACATCGTATGGGCCGTGGTCATAAGACCATCCAGGTCAATGCCGAATATCTCTCGACATACATATACATATGCATAATATGATACATGCATAACAGATAATGGATGGCAATATGATATAGGAATGAAAAAATGGTGCATACATTCCTAAGTATATCATCATCTAATACATCATCTCTCAGACAGCCTACAAATACAGGAAATGGGGCACAACCGCCCCTACTACTAACAGAGGCCTATCAAAAGATATAACGAGAATGGGGAACAACCACCCAATATCTAACAGAGGCCTATCAAAAGATATAACGAGAATATACATCAAGAAAACTGTGGTCTCGATGTTCACATCCTCAATCCTCGTCCACCGATGTAACTCCTCCCGAAGTCACCGGATCTCTATCAACAGGATGTCGTGCCTATAAAGAGGAGGATCTCGCACCGGCAAAACCGAATGGGTCGTTCGAGGGCCAAATACCGAGCTGGAAGGAACAAATGACTCCGCCTCGCCGGATCTCTCGCCCAAATGCCGAGATAAATATATGTGCCTCGGTCCAACCGCCGTCAAACTATCAACTGGGTCATATGAGTCTGATCTCGACACAAGCTACCCAATCCATCATCATCAAAGATCCGAACCATATCCCCATAAATCGTGTGGCGCGGATCGGGCTCCAATAGTGCGAGGGGACCACCACCGCCGAACATCTCCCCGAGTACATGGACCCTCCGATAATGCAAAACCGTCAACCCCAACAATGGGATATCATGATGACGGGTGATCGTGGATATGGGCCAACGACGCTCGGCAGAGGCAAGAGATCAGATACGGATCTCCCCTGTGGTGCTCCTAATAGCACGCTCTCCTAAATAGAGCTCCCACCTCCATCATCGTGAAGAGAGGAACTCTCCGGTGGAAATCAAATACTCGACCCGGCCGGATGTCCATCCTCAAAGCCGATGGTCAAATGTCCCCGAATAGGGAATCCATGTAATGGTACCACCACCGTCAAGAACTCCAACAGATACGGCAAAGGAGTGAATCCTCACCATGTGGGACCTCCAAGCAAAATAGAATGGTGCCATCGTCGCCCCTCGTGGATAGGTATCTAAACCTAACACACTCACAGACGCAAAACACGGGAGCCCTCATATAGCCCAAAACCGCCAACACAATGGCAAAACATCCGCTATCAAGAAACACTCTTAACCTATGAATGGGAAAAGACAAGAGAAATACTCACCAACAGTAAATGGGTAAAATCCTAGCCAAGCCTCGGGCCAAACCCTCGTGAGCGCACACGCATGCCCCTGAGGAAATAGGCAAAGGTGTAAGAACCCCAATCATACTCTCTCCAATACGGTCCACATCACGCGTGGTATACCGATCAAAGCAAAGGATACCGTAGAAGAGTTATTCGCTATGAAGCGCCTCGAATGATCATCAGAACAATCGCCGCAGTAACGCGATCCCCGATCCTCGACATCATCGTGCATGGGCTCACCAAAAGCCCACTCATAAGATCTACGCCAAAGGACCCGAACGGACAGCCCCGCTTTGAGCGCCTCCGCCGAAACTCCTAATAAGGATCGACGAAGAGGGTGATATTCGCCATGCAAGGCAATCGCCCTCCAAACTCCATACCGTGATAAATCGCCAATCCATAGCGCCATCATCACCTCGCAATCCAAAGCAGATGGAGGATCGAGTCGATGAAACCATCGCAGATAATGCCCCGAGGTAACCCCTGGGACAACGACGGGAAGGATGGAGAAGAATGCCCCAAATCCCCACTCATGCACTATCGCTCTATAGTCGTGGATGAAGCGCCGTACATGGAGTGAATGCTAAACCAGCCCTCGAGGTCGTCAGTAAAACTCGAACCGCATGAAATGCAGATCAACATCAAAACCCTTTAATCCTCATCAATAGAAAAAGGAAGATCAAAGTCTAACGCCATACCGTTAGCATGCAAGTACATCGATGGATGTTACTCAAATCACCCAAAGAACTCGGGTTTGCCACCGAATGCTCGGAAGCTCCCTACGAGGGACATGTGCAAAGCAGAGCGGATCCTCCATCGGAATATCCGCCTCCTCATCCTCAACGTCTCGCACATCTACCCGGACAGATTTAATCACGGCCTCCACCAACCGACGAGGTCGTTCGATGTAATCTGGGACGAGGCACTTTGAAGCCCTCCGCCAGACGCCGTAAGTGGTCCTATAGAACCGCTTCATCTGATCCGGATCCATAATATCCGACAACAAGTCTCCAAATCACCTCGTAAAAGGGTGTGGTATTTTTCACTCGAGCTTTTTTAAATGCATTTATGACTATATGCATGCATACATTTTATTTTAACATATAATAGAGTTAAAATGCATGACTACCCAATGCCTACATTTGAAATTTTTTTGCCATAGTCCCTTTGAAAATAGGACTATCCACATGCACATAGGCATGTCTAGGTGGCCATTCAAGAAGACACACCGCCCCAAAGTCATATACATAATATATGCATTAAAAATCAAAATCATCATGCATAAGGCCAACCTCAATACTAGGAGTACTTTTGCTTTTCTACCTTTTGCTCATTGGACCTCAAATAGACAAAAATAGTAAAAAGGTGCCAATTTGATCTATCTCAAAAGTCAAATTTTTTCACATCATTATGTTCAAAGATGGTTTAATACTAACATTTACTATGTTGAATATTTTTATCAAGTCATTTATGCATACATAATCACTACTATGTGTTTAGATGCATTTCATGCGATAACTCACAATCCAACTGGATAAAAACGGAAAAATACATGCATACATTACTGTGGATAGTGTAGAACACTTGTACGGTGTGATAGAATTTTTGCGTAAAGCAGCCTTAACTCAAGCAGATCCAAGATGGCTCATGGTTTTTTTTCTACGCAAGCAAGTTGAAAGTGACTTGTGAAGACCAACCGCAGGATTTATGATCCACCATCGATCGTCAGCAGCTCATCTCATGGCCGCAGCAAAAAGTGCACGCTGCACCCCTATATGGGTCCCACCTCCTTGGCTTCGGTCCCGCCTCGAGTTACAAAGGAGTTCTCACGGACTAGAAAGGTCAAATCGAGAATAAAATGCCACGCGATCGAAAGCAAAACAACATACAATCCTCGGTTTTTTCGGGATGAGACTTTGAATCAGACATCGCCCATTGGTAGTCACCCAACACGAGGTATACCCCGCCAATGATCTCATTTGTCACAAATCACATCCCAGAAATACCTCATACAGTCCGATGCCGCCAACTCCGGTCGTTACTCCTAAATGAGTCCTCGACGGGGGGTTATAACGATCCTCGACGGGTTACAACGTAAATCCTCGATGGGGTTACAACACGCTCATCCGCTGACACACATATCAACAAAGGTCAAGCCTTCGACGTTATTTCACCGATGGCAAGTAAACCCATCAAGCATCGAGAACTATTCGATAGTTGCGAGACGCACTCATGAGTCCCTCAGTAGAGGTCCTCGACGGGTTACAACGATATATCTCCTGGGGGAGTAATAACAACGCATGCTCGCCGGCCGACACACATATCAACGAAGGTCAAGCAACCTTGACATTATTTCAACCGATAAGCATTAAACCTATCGAGCTCTAGAGCTATTCGAGGTTTTCATACCCAATCGCGTCATATTCCCCAAATGGATCCCCATGGGGTCACAACGCAATGTTCCGCTGATCTACACGACAACGAAGGTCAAGCAACCTCGACAATCTACTCATAGAATCTCACCGATTGATTCACACGTCAACGAAGGTCAAGTAACCTTCGACAAAGATATCCCATAGGATTTTTCAACCGCTGATTCACATGATTGAAGTACACGCCAACGAAGGTCGCATCCCCGACAAACATTTGTTGTTGGCAAGAAATCCAATGGATCTTCGACATGTCCCCGCGATACTAACCAGAAAGGTCAATGTTATCAAAGAGGATAGATGATGGAATATGTTATACACATCCTCAAACAGATCAAGCTTTATCCCCACAGATCTCTTACACATAAGAGGTACATCTTCAGGATCAAGTCGTTATCAAGAACACAGGAATTTGGTGATAACTCCAACATCAACATCCTAACAGATTCGGCTTACACATCAAATCTGGTCAGCATTGCCAATCCCCAGTTGAAGCAACAGGGATCCAGCAATCATCCCCAGCATGTTGGGCTACAACCCCGTACACATGCATCATACATTTGCATCATTTTGCTACCCATAGTACCATGTTTGTCTTGTTGCATTTCAAGTGTCTAGGATTCTTTATCCTACCCATGCATCGCCATGCATGAGTATGATAAAGAGGGCATCTCAGAGACACTCAAATTTTTTTGTATACATCGTCACTAACATTGTAGAGGATGATTCGCCTTTTAAGAGAGAACCCCGAAAGACAATCCAAATCCATACCGGATACTACCGAAGTTCAAAGATCAACCCCGGATCACACTGGGAGTAATAATTCCAACCTCCTGAGATAACCCCGAGGCATGCGCAGATCCAATACCTAACACACACCGAGAAGACCGATTAATCTCTTGAGATAACCCCGAGGTATCCGGGGCCTCAGTCCCAACCATGGAATAGCCACCAACCTTGGTGATAACCCCAAGGAATGCAATTTCATGATAACCCCGAAATGCTTGTTTCAAATGCGACCAACTTCAATCTCTTGCCACAACGAGATACACCGCACCAACCCGAAGAATAACATCGGAAGACAGCACACCTCAAAGGTGACAATGAGGACCTTCAACAATCACAAGCAATTCAATCTCAAATAAGTCTCGAGTAACGCTCGCTTTATCAAATTTAATCCGGCGATAACACCGGTGAGGGGCAACATCATCATCTCGTTAACACGATGCCACATCACGCCTCTACGCAACAATGTCCCACAAGACTAACCAATCCCGAAAGTGACTATCAGTGCGGGTAACGGATGAAAGTTGAAGCTTCAAGACCGAGGGCATCGCCCCATCTTCAATGACTTCAGACAAACTCTAATCCCATGCCATCGATAACTCTCAATAACGGCGGTCCAAATAGGTCCTCAGATACCTCAAACGGATGCCCGGATTGCACTTCCGAAAGTTCGAGTGGACATTATAAAGGTTCGAGTGCACGATTTCGAGACGACCGACCCGACAAAAACCCGGCCCACCCGGGTTGCCTCCTCGTACACTCATGGCTCTCACCAGTACAGTACACCGATGCTAAATGCCTATAAATAGAGGGCTTGGGCAGCCCATTTTGCAAGAGAAAAAGGCGAGGAAGCCCCGCCTAATTTGCTCTCAAGACTCACCCCATGCAAAGTGTACTTTTCCCTTTTAAACACCGTGAGCTCATATATAGCCCTTTTGTACCTAAAAAAGTCAAGTGTTTACCCACTCTAAAGATATAGAAGCCTTCTTTTTAGCAGCCACCGTAGTTTCTTCTCACACACTTTAGAGTCTTTTCTTCATCTTTGCACACACCCTTCTACACGCTGAGAGTCGTGTTTTTGCTTTTTGACTTTGGATCTGTGGTTTCATTTCATCAGTTTATATATATATATATATATATATATATATATATATATATATATTTACATATATATTGACTAACATTATCGAAGTTATGCCTCGATTGAGCCTGCATTTTACTTCATTTCGATTTGCTTTTAATTGGCTATATATATATATATATATATATATATATATATATATTTATATATATTAATCGTCGTGGTCGAACTTTTGTTCGATGAGCCTAGATTTTGATCCGATGCGTTTATTTACTATATATATATATATATATATATATATATATATATATAAAAAAAAAAAAAAATGTCAACCGTAAGAGCCTCTTACGACTACAAGAAAAAAAAAAAATCCATAGCAAATGTTTGTTTTTATAAAACAAATGTTTTTTATTTTGTTATAAAATATAGCAAATGTTTGTTTATTTTATAAAAATGTTTTTATTTTTATTATAAAATATATTATAAAACATTTGTTATAAAATATTTGTTTTTATAAAACATTTTTTTTTTTTTTAGTAGTAGAAAATAAAAAAAAAATGTTTTATAAAAATAAATATTTTATAACAAATGTTTTTATTTTATATTTTATAACAAAATTAAAACATTTTTATAAAATATTTGTTTTAATAAAACATTTTTTTTTATTTTGGTTAGTAGAAAATAAAAAAAAATGTTTTATAAAACAAATATTTTATAACAAATGTTTTTTTTTTATAATATAGCGAAAATAAAAAAAAATGTTTTATAAAAACAAATATTTTATAACAAATGTTTTTATAATATATTTTATAACAAAAATAAAAATATTTTTTATAAAATAAACAAACATTTGCTATATTTTATAACAAAAATAAAAACATTTGTTTTATAAAACAAACATTTGCTATGGATTTTTTTTTTTTTTTTTTTTTTTTTTTTATGTTTACATGTCGCACTGGCCGTCCAAAAAAGGTTGTTGTAGATAAAGATAATAGCAACCGGTTGCTATGGAAGGGCTCTCTATATATATATATATATATATATATATATATATATATATATATATTAACCGTGGTAGGACTTTGTTCGATGAGCACTAATTTACATACAGTGCGTTTACTCGCTTTTTATATATATATATATATATATATATATATATATATATATATATATATATATATCGTCCCACACGGAGTTTACTTCGTGGTGGTTGATCGCTTTAAAAGCTTTCTTTACGTTTAAATCTGCTGGAGTTTCCTTCGTGGCGGTTGGCCGTATTTATAGCTTTATTTATGTTTTGTCCTTTGGAGTTTCCTCCGTGGTGATAACTTTAACTTTATTTACTTTTTTGATCCCCATGGAGGTGATTCGTGGTTGGTGATCCTGTCTGTATATAAATATTTATAGCTTTTATAAATATACCTGCTTACTGCTTTCATACAAATTGCGGTATCTTGTGCGCCTAGGAATCATGTGACGCCCCCAAAATAGGTATTCATCACCCATCTTGAGTCGCCAAATACATGGTACATAAATCAAATACAACTCAATTATACAATTGTCATGTAAAATACTGTGACGCCCCCAAAATAGGTCCATTCCATCCAACCCATTCTGAGTCGCCAAATACATGGTACAGAAATAACTACAACTTTATTATTACAACATATAAAGCTGTGAGTTTAAATACGAGATATTGCCATCTAGGCAATATCCACACATAAATAAATCCCCATCATAATTATTGATACATTATTTTACAAAAATGGTGAGGACTACTAAACAACTCTCTCTAGAACCTTCATTCCATACCCAGAGCTAGTACTCATTACATTCTCGCCTCTCACGAGAAGAAAAATGGAACAACAAAGGAAAAGGGTGAGCTCAACTAGCCCGATAAAGAATATTATGACTAAGATAATATACAACAAATTATCGTTAGTCTTCAACGAGGAAAAATCTAATAGAATCTGATAGACAACAAATTTTAAATCAATATTCGCAGCGTGAAATAATAATTCATTAGAAGAGTTAAGTAGAGAATGCAAACTACTATCTTCTATATATGAATTTAAAAGTTCATCGAATCTCATCTTTTAACCCCTGTAACATCAATCAATATACATACGGAATCAAATATTCATCTTTGCACTACTGAGCCCAAGATATTCATCGATTGGTCGTATTCATCTAAACACTGTTCATCTTTGCAATACGGCCAAAGATATTCTTGAAATCATTCATCTTTGCACTCTGGGCCAAAGATATTCAATAATATCATCATTTAAGACCGAGGATTATGAAAATATTTTTAAAGAAACAAATCCGGTGAAACAAAATGACAAGGATTAAGGATTAAGGATTAGTACTTTGTTTTATCACGTCCAAAAATACCTCAAAAATAATCATAGTGGTGTAAAATTCAAGAATGATCAAAACATGGATACAATCAAAGCTAGTATCCATAATAGATATTTTGGACAAAAATAAGAAATTTCATTTTTAATTGAATAGTGTCATATATCGTGAATAGCATGAGTATATCGTGAATAGTAACTCAGACACCAAAAGATAGAAATTTCACAAAAAACATCTTCACGCACACGCTTCGTGAAATAGTACTCGTGAATAGTAACTTCGTGAATAGTAACTCATGAATAGTAACTCGTGAATAGTAACTCATGAATAGTAACCCAGACATGAAAAAGTTCCAAATTTGATAAAAGTTCCAACCAATATTTCAAACATAATGATATTGAAGAAATAATATCATTTGAGAAGAAAATAACATCCCTTACCTCGAAGGCAGTACTTCTAGTTAAAACACAGGATATAGGCTATGACTTGAACTTTGCAAGTATATCAACACTCAAAGTATACTCAAAATACTCACAAGAATCGCTCGATAATATAGAGAGAAAACTTGGTTTACGGTGTGATTTTCAATTCTAACCTAAGCTCCCTATTTATAGGAAAATGCTTAGAACACCAAAGTAGAAAATTGAATATAATAATATTATTTATAAACAAAATTCCTTAGCCCACCTTTGAAATCTGATTTCAGCCATAGCACATGTTAAATGAGGTTCACAAACTCACCAAAAACGTTTTTCTCAAAATAATTAATTAAAACTCCCAAAAATCAATTATTTCGGAACTCCGAAACTTCAATAATTCATAATAAATAGCCCTTTTATCAGAAAATTTGAATCTAGCGAGTTTTTATAGGAAATTCAATTCTCTACAACTTTGCAGAAGAAAGTTTTTCCAAATTCCAAACATAAATTAATAAGAAATCCATAAGCGATCGATTTTACGATTTATAATCAATTTCGATCGATAAATGGGGTCCGCAACACATGTTTAACATGTTTTAAACATTTATTGCAACAAAATACTCTTCCTCCTCGTATACTCATATATCCCACATTCGTTGTAAAAATATCATAGTTAATATATTATTAAAATAATATATTTAAATGAATTATTTTATCGGAAAAAGATAAAATATTAATTTTCAACAATTGTCATTTTAAAATTTTCTCCATCTATATCTACATAAAATCAATATTTTCCTCATCATATAAATCAATAATTAATTATTCACAAATAATATTACGAGAATCACATCATTGTGACGAGGCGGTTCCAGGAAAGGGGCTTTCGATAAGAATCTCTCTTCTTGGTAGCTTGATTAGGTGACCAAACCTCTCCTTAGAGCGAGAACTTTCTAGACATTGCCAATAATGTTATCCAATAATATTATTAGGATAATATGAATTATTGCTTCGATAATAAAAAAAATCTTTGTGTAATGACAATTATTGAAACAATGATAATATAAAATATCAACGCAACAATTATTGAATCAATAAAATAAAATCTTGAACATTAATTCTTTGTAACAATTATTGAGTAGTGCCTTCTTACGTAAGAATCAATAATTGGTGCAATCCAGGTGTCTTCTTGTTCAACAATGCGTATTAGTGTGTTTTAACCCAAGGGTATTCAACGATGATACTTGGTAACAACTACGTAGATTATTTATAAACAACTTATATTTGTCGTTTCTTCATCCAATCGCTTTCAAGTTATGGGGCCCACAAAAAGGCTGCCGTCGTCGCATGCGAATATTCCCAGATAGTACGAATATTCCACGACCAAACGAATATTCCCAAACAATAATGAATATTTTATAACCACTTGCTTATTGAAATATTTGCGTATTTTACCCATAACTATCCACATTAATCAAATCAACCCTTACTATTTCAAAATAATAAATAGAGGAAAATAAATTTCATTTATTAATAATTTGGGGTCTTTACAACCTCCCTCTTATGAAATTTCGTCCTTGAAATTGGCGTACGTACACAGTGTTTGAAAAGATGAGAATACCTCGCTTTCATTTCCTTTTCCAACTCCCGGTCATTTCCTCAATAGCATGGTTTCTCCACAAAACTTTAACTTGTGGTATAACCTCAGTACATAGGACATGCTCCTTCTATCCAAAATCTTGGCGGTACCTCTTCATACGTTAAGTCTTGCTATATCTCGTCGGTTCTAACTTCGATGACGTGGTTGGTCGTCCACATATTTACGTAACATCGATCATCGTGAAAAGCGTTATGAACACGCGCGTCATACTTGGCGGTAAAAGCGAGTCTATAGGCCACGGTTCCTATTCGATCGAGAATTTCAAATGGATTAATAAATCGAAGGTTTGAGCTTTCCTCACCTCACCGATTTCTCGCTTTTGAAATATGACTTCTTGCACCTCCTTCTTCAAATTCATCGACTCGGTGTGTAGGCGAAGCGACTTTAACTTTATCGATTAAAGTCGATTATACTCGTATATCATCACGTGGGTAACTAGAGTTTTCATCTCCATCTCTATTATTTGTAAATTATCTGAAATGAGTCTTTGTGATATCGTACTCGTACTTGTATCGATCTTCTACTCAACACGTCGGCTACCACGTTCGCTTTTCTAGGATGGCATGGGTGAACATGTCTTTGAAATGAGTCTCCTCTTGAGTTCTTGAAGATCTTCCCACATTCTTTGCTCCATTCGAATTTTGTATCTCTACGAGTCAAAATTGCGTTAATGGAATAGCGATTCGAGAATATCCTTGACGAATCTCGATAATAACCAACTAAGCCTAGAAAGCTACGTATTTAGATTCTGAGCTTAGGTTGTTCTCAAGCGTGACTTATATCCCAACCTTGGATAGCACGTCACAATGACACCTATCGATTTACTATCGCTCACGAATATGGCGTCCCCTGGAGAGTGCGGCTTAGGTGAATTCCAAAAAAGGAAGTCACAAGATAAAGGCTCGGTACCAAATTCTATAGTTGAATTTTAACTCACGAAGTTGATAGGAGCCATTCGATATGAGATTTTAGAAATGAGTTTTGTCTGCGGGTTCAAAGTCGATACAAAATTTAATATCGATCTTTGGGAGTAAACCAAGAAATTCTTTGAAATCGTCGGGAAAAATCAATAACAACAAGGAATATTATTCAAATCGGCGTGTCTTTATTCAAATCCATAACATGGACTAAGAAAACTTGACATCCGTAATAAGCGAATGACTTCATGGCTTGATATGAAAATGTTTGACTACAATGGTTTGATTGCTTGAATTGAATAACGAAGTTGCTTAGGAATATGAAAACTAATGACCTTACGAAAGTAATCAATTTCGGCGTGATGAGTAGTTAACCTTAAAATCACATCAAAAGCAAATATCTCTATAGAAATAAGGTTAACGGGTAATGTGATAGTGCTGACTGAATCAAGCAAGATTTTAAACAACGGATGTAATGAAAGTTTCTCTAATGGAGTCTCCATAAATAGGTCAAAGTTTAATTTCTCGTAGTCGAGTTCAAGCGTTGGCGCAAGCGAGAGAGAAAAAAAGAATGGGTAGAAGCGGTATCTAGTAAGGTATAAACTTGCATGAATTTATAATTAACTAACCCGTGCTAACTTTAACCGTTCGGGTTCCTCGCATTTTGACCGATCACGACAAACGCTCTTCGAGAATCGTTGACTTTGACTTTTACGGGACATCCTTTTGAGTCACCATTCCATTGGTTGGGTTTCGATATGCGTCTGATCTCGAAGCGATATGTCCTTCTTTTCCACAATTATAGCATACCTTAAAGCTGTTGTGGGCGGTTTTGGTGATATATCCCTCTTTCCGCATTTGTAACATCTCGACCGGTGGTCTTTCTCCTCCCTTGGAACCCGATTCTTCTTGGCTATGGCGTCTTCACATGGTCGTTGTTGAATCTCCTCTTTTTAAAATCTCCTCCAGGCTCGCTTCTTTCTATTTTCATGGCCACGATTACCACGGAGTGGTTACCGCCTTTGTCAAGTATTCTTCTTTCTCTGCTGGTTATCGTTATTACGATATTTGCTATCTTGATAAAATCCACGGTTATGGTCCCTCGGTTGAGCGTACTCGTTATCTCGCTCTAACAATTGAGCCACATTTGACAACATCTGAATAGAGAGAAAATTTATGAGAAATGAGATCTTGGCGTATGTCGGGTTTCAAACCTCTCGAAACATCCGCGTCATCGTTCCTCATTCTCCACCAAATGAGGTCTGAACTGGATAACTCATGAACCGCCTCGTCTTTGGGACACCGTCATATTATTACTGCTCCGGTCTAATAAACTCCACTTCCTTCATATAGCGAATACTTTCGGGAAGTACTTGTCATTGAGGCTGTTTGAAATGTCTCCCATGACATCTTTGAGTGCAAATTGGATGGAGTGCGCTTCCTGATTCCCACGATGTCTGCCTCGCCATCACGGAACATAAAAGTAGCGAATGGAACTTTTTGTTCCTCCGTGCATCCCAAGACATCGAATATCTTGGTAATTTGTTTGACCCACGTCTCGCTTAATCGGATCCGGCTTTCCCCGAGTGCGGTGGTCCCGACTCTTTGAAGCTGCTTGCATTTGTGACCACCGTGAATTGCTATCATTTCCTCCTCTGTATTTTGAACACGAGTCTCCTAAATGCGATTTTGCATGAGCGCAAAAAGCTTCTAAACATCCCTCGTTCATCATACGCTTTCGATTGGTGTTGTTCATGGGGAGGTACATTGTCGACTGTTGCACATTCTCCTCGTTGGTAAGTCTGAGGCATCTCCACGGTCTCATTTACTCATTGTTAATATTCTCGATTCGACATTCTCAAATACTATCATAAAAAAACAAGGGTTAATTAAGGAAATCAATATATCACATAATATCCTATATCTTGACAACTAACAAATAAGCTTAGGTAGGACACACTAGCGAAGGATTTACTCGTCTCTCCCCTCTAGTTCTATTCCAGATCTCGCTTGAGAGATCATATCCTAAGCTACGATACCATTTGTGGCGCCCCAAAATAGGTCCATTCCATCCAACCCATTACGAGTCGCCAAATACATGGTGCGAAATAACTACAACTTTATTATTACAACATATAAAGCGTGAGTTTAAATCTGAGATATTGCCATCTAGGCAATATCCACACATAAATAAATCCCCATCATAATTATTGATACATTATTTTACAAAAATGGTGAGGACTACTAAACAACTCTCTCTAGAACCTTCATTCCATACCAGACTAGTACTCGCTACATTCTCGCCTCACGAGAAGAAAAATGGAACAAAAAGGAAAAGGGTGAGCTCTCAACTAGCCCGATAAAGAATATTATGACTAAGATAATATACAACAAATTATCGTTAGTCTTCAACGAGGAAAAATCTAATAGAATCTGATAGACAACAAATTTTAAATCAATATTCGCGGTGAAATAATAATTCATTAGAAGAGTTAAGTAGAGAATGCAAACTACTATCTTCTATATATGAATTTAAAAGTTCATCGTCGATATTTTATCCTGTAACATCAATCGATATATACATACGGAATCAAATATTCATCTTTACTTTCTGAGGCGAAGATATTCATCGATTAGTCGTGTTCATCTAAACACTGTTCATCTTTTTCTGGGCGAAAAGATATTGATCGAAAGATATTTGAAAAATCATTCATCTTTGCACTACTGGGCCAAAGATATTCAATAAATATCATCATTTAAGGCTGAAGATTATGAAAAAATATTTAAAAGAAATGAAAAATATTTTGAAACGAAAATGACAAAGGATTAAGGATTAAGATTTCGTACTTTGTTTTATGTTTATATCAAAAATACCTCAAAAATAATCATAGTGGTGTAAAATTCAAGAATGATCAAAACATGGATACAATCAAAGCTAGTATCCGAATAGATATTTTGGACGAAAAGAAGAAATTTCATTTTTAAATTGAATAGTGTCGTAGTACGTGAATAGTGAATAGTATCGTGAATAGTCAAGTATCGTGAATAGTAACTCAGACACCAAAAGATAGAAATTTCAAAAAAACATCTTCACGCTTCATGAATAGTACTCGTGAATAGTAACTTCGTGAATAGTAACTTCGTGAATAGTAACTCGTGAATAGTAACTCGTGAATAGTAACTCATGAATAGTAACCCAGAGCATGAAAAGTTTCAAATTTGATAAAAGTTTCAACCAATATTTGACATAATGATATTGAAGAAATAATATCATTTGAGAAGAAAATAACATCCCTTACCTCGAAAGGCGAGTACTTTCTAGTTGAAAACAGGATATAGGCTATGACTTGAACTTTGCAAGTATATCAATACTCAAAGTATACTCAAAATACTCACAAGAATCGCTCGATAATATAGAGAGAAAACTTGAGTTTACGGTGTGATTTTCAATTCTAACCTAAGCACCTATTTATAGGAAAATGCTTAGAACACAAAGTAGAAAATTTAATATAATAATATTATTTATAAACAAAATTCCTTAGCCCACCTTTGAAATCTGATTTCACCCATAGCACATGTTAAATGAGGTTCAAAACTCACCAAAAACGTTTTCTCAAAATAATTAATTAAAACTCCCAAAAATCAATTATTTGAACTTGAACTTCAATAATTCATAATAAATAGCCCTTTTATCAGAAAATTGAATCTAACGAGTTTTTATAGGAAATTCAATTCTCTACAACTTTGAGAAGAAAGTTTTTCCAAATTCCAAACATAAATTGGCCAAAGAAATCCACAAGCAGTCGATTTTACGATTTATAATCAAATTTCGGTCGATAAATGGGGTCCACATGACATGTTTAACATGTTTTAAACATTTATTGCAACAAAATACTCTTCCTCCTCGTATACTCATATATCCCACATTCATTTGTAAAAATATCACATAGATTAATATATTATTAAAATAATATATTTAAATGAATTATTTTATCGAGAAAAAGATAAAATATTAATTTTCAACAATTGTCACATTAAAAATTTTCTCCATCTATATCCACATAAAATCAATATTTTCCTCATCATATAAATCAATAATTAATTATTCACAAATAATATTACGAGAATCACGATCATTGTGACGGTAGTTCGGGAAGAGGGGCTTTCGATAAGAATTTCTCTTCTTGGTGGCGCATGATTAGGTGACCAAACCTCTCCTTAAGCGAGAACTTTCTAGACATTGCCAATAATGTTATCTAATAATATTATTAGGATAATATGAATTATTGCTCGATAATAAAAAATCTTGTGTAATGACAATTATTGAAACAACGACAATATAAAATATCAATATGACAATTATTGAATCAATAAAATAAAATCTTTGAGCATTAATTCTTTGTAACAATTATTGAGTAGTGCCTTCTTACGTAAGAATCAATAATTGGTGCAATCTGGTGTCTTCTTGTTCAACAATGGCGTATTAGTGTGTTTTAACCACCGGGTATTCAGCAGTATTGCTTGGTAACAACTTCATGGTTATTTATAAACAACTTATATTTGTCGTTTTCTTCATCCAATCGCTTTTCAGTTATGGGGCCCACAAAAAAGCTGCTTGGCAGTAGTCGTACGAATATTCCAAACGATCTGAATATTCCACGACCAAACGAATATTCCCAAACGATAATGAATATTTTATAACCACTTACTTATTGAAATATTTGCGTATTTTACCCATAACTATCCACATTAATCAAATCAACCCTTACTATTTCAAAATAATAAATAGAGAAAATAAATTTCATTTATTAATAATTTGGGGTCTTCTGACCTCCCTCCTTATGAAATTTCGTCCTCGAAATTGGCGTACGATACACAGTGTGTTTGAAAAGATGAGAATACCTCGCTTTCATTTCCGTTTCCAACTCCGGTCATTTCCTCGATAGCATGGTTTCTCCACAAAACTTTAACTTGTGGTATAACCTCGGTACATAGGACATGCTCCTTTCTATCCAAAATCTTGACGGTACCTCTTCATACGTTAAGTCTTGACTATCTAAATCCGGTTCTAACTTTCGATGGCGTGGTTGGTCGTCCACATATTTACGTAACATCGATCGTGAAAAGCGTTATGAACACGCGTCATACTTGGCGGTAAAAGCGAGTCTATAGGCCGCGGTTCCTATTCGATCGAGAATTTCAAATGGATTAATAAATCGAAGGTTTGAGCTTTCCTCACCTCACCGATTCTCTCGCTTTTGAAATAACAACTTCTTGCACCTCCTTCTTCAAATTCATCGACTCGGTGTGTAGCTTGAGCGACTTTAACTTTATCGATTAAAAGTCGATTATACTCGTATATCATCACGTGGGTACCTAGAGTTTTCATCTCCATCTCTATTATTTGTAAATTATCTGAAATGAGTCTTTGACAATATCGTTTTCGTACTTGTATCGATCTTCTACTCAACACGTCGGCTACCACGTTCGCTTTTCGAGGATGGCATGGTGAACATGTCTTTGAAATGAGTCTCCTCTTGAGTTCTTGAAGCTCTTCCCACATTCTTTGCTCCATTCGAATTTTGTATCTCTCTGAGTAAATTTGCGTTAATGGAATAGCGATTCGAGAATATCCTTCAACGAATCTCGATAATAACCAACTAAGCCTAGAAAGCTACGTATTTCGATTCACGAGCTTAGGTTGTTCTCAATTGTGACTTATATCAACCTTGGATATGCGTACAATGACACCTATCGTTTACTATCGCTTGCGAATATGGCGTCCCCTACTGGAGATGCGGCCGGTGAATTCCACAAAGGAAGTCACAAGATAAAGGCTCGGTACCAAATTCTATAGTTGAATTTTTAACTCACGAAGTTCAATAGAGCCATTCGATATGAGATTTTAGAAATGAGTTTTGTCTAGGGTTCAAAGTCGATACAAAATTTAATATCGGTCTTTGGGAGTAAACCAAGAAATTCTCTTGAAATACGTCGGGAAAAATCAATAATAACAAGGAATATTATTCAAATCGGCGTGTCTTTATTCAAATCCATAACATGGACTAAGAAAACTTGACATCCGTAATAAGCGAATGACTTCATGGCTTGATATGAAAATGTTTGACTACAATGGTTTGATTGCTTGAATTGAATAACGAGTTGCTTAGGAATATGAAAACTATGACCTTACGAAAGTAATCAATTTCGGCATGATGAGTAGTTAACCTTAAAATCACATCAAAAGCAAATATCTCTATAGAAATAAGGTTAACGGTAATGTGATAGTGCCGACTGAATCAAGCAAGATTTTTAAACAACGGATGTAATGAAAGTTTCTCTAATGGAGTCTCCATAGATAGGTCAAAGTTTAATTTCTCGTAGTCAAGTTCAAGCGTTGAGCGCAAGCAAGAGAGATAAAAGAATGGGTAGAAGCAGGGTATCTAGTAAGGTATAAACTTTGAGAATTTATAATTAACTAACCGTGTGCTAACCGTTCGGGTTCCTCGCATTTTGATGGAAGTCACGACAAAGCGCTCTTCGAGAATCGTTGACTTTGACTTTTACAGGACATCCTTTTGAGTCACCATTCCATTGGATTTGGGTTTCGATATCGCACGTCTGATCTCGGCGATATGTCCTTCTTTTCCACAATTATAGCATACCTTAAAGCTGTTGTGGGCGGTTTGGTGATATATCCCTCTTTTCCGCATTTGTAACATCTGACCGGTGGTCTTTCTCCTCCTTGGAACCGGTTACTCTCTGGTGGCGGCGTCTTCACATGGTCGTTGTTGAATCTCCTCTTTTTAAAATCTCCTCCCGACTTGCTTCTTCTATTTTCATGGCCACGATTACCACGGAGTGGTTTCTGGCCTTTTTGTCCGTATTCTTCTTTCTCCATTGGTTATCGTTATTACGATGTTGCTATCTTGGTAAAATCTGGTTATGGTCCCTCGGTTGAGCGTACTCGTTATCTCGCTCTAACAAGCTGAGCCTTGTTGACAACATATCGAATAGAGAGAAAATTTATGAGAAATGAGATCTTGGCGTATATCTTGGGTTTCAAACCTCTCGAAACATCCGCGTCATCGTTCCTCATTCTCCACCAAATGAGGTCTGAAACTGGATAACTCATGAACTTCGCCTCGTCTTTGGGACACCGTCGTGTTATTCTGCTCCGGTCTAATAAACTCCACTTCCTTCATATAGCCGAATACTTTCGGGAAGTACTTGTCATTGAACTGCATTCAAATGTCTCCCATGACATCTTTGAGTGCGGTGGATGGGTGCGCTTCATGATTCCCACCGATGTCTGCCTCGCCATGGAACATAAAAGTAGTGAATGGAACTTTTTGTTCTCCGTGCATCCCAAGAAATCGAATATCTTGGTAATTTGTTTGACCCACGTCTCCGCCTTAATCGGATCCGGCTTTCTAAATTCGGTGGTCCTGACTCTTTGAAGCCTTGCATTTGTGACCACCCGTGAATGCTATCATTCCTCTCCTGTATTTTGAACACGAGTCTCCTAAATCGATTTTGCATGAAGCGCAAAAAGCTTCTAAACATCCCCTCGTTCATCATACGCTTTCGATTGGTGTTGTTCATGGGAGGTACATTTGACTGTTGTTACGTTATCCTCATTGGTAAATACATGCATCTCCACGGTCTCATTTACTCCATTGTTAATATTCTCGATCGACATTCTCAAATCGTGTCATAAAACAAGGGTTAATTAAGGAAATCAATATATCACATAATATCCCTATATCTTGACCAACTAACAAATAAGCTTAGGTAGGACACACTAGCGAAGGATTTACTCGTCTCTCCCTCCTAGTTCTATTCCCCGATCTCATGAGAGATCATATCCTAAGCTACGATACCAAGCGTGGCGCGCCCCAAAATAGGTCCATTCCATCCAACCCATTACGAGGTGCCAAATACATGGATGCGAAATAACTACAACTTTATTATTACAACATATAGCTGTGAGTTTAAATACGAGATATTGCCATCTAGGCAATATCCACACGCATAAATAAATCCCCATCATAATTATTGATACATTATTTTACAAAAATGGTGAGGACTACTAAACAACTCTCTCTAGAACCTTCATTCCATACCCCGAACTAGTACTCATTACATTCTCGCCTCACGAGAAGAAAAATGGAACAACAAAGAGGAAAGGGTGAGCTCAACTAGCCCGATAAAGAATATTATGACTAAGATAATATACAACAAATTATCGTTAGTCTGAGCGAGGAAAAATCTAATAGAATACTGATAGACAACAAATTTTAAATCAATATTAGCGG
The DNA here is from genome assembly GCA_020205615.1 of Panax quinquefolius. Lineage (NCBI taxonomy): Eukaryota > Viridiplantae > Streptophyta > Magnoliopsida > Apiales > Araliaceae > Panax > Panax quinquefolius. Next base: position 82,411,860 of record CM035165.1, read on the forward strand.
AAATAATAATTCATTAGAAGAGTTAAGTAGAGAATGCAAACTACTATCTTACATATATGAATGAAAAAGTTCATCGTCGATCGATTTTAACCTGTAACATCAATCAATATACATACGGAATCAAATATTCATCTTTGCACTACTGGGCCCGAAGATATTCATCGATTGGTCGTGTTCATCTAAACACTGTTCATCTTTGCACTACTGGCAAAGATATTCTTCTTCGAAATCATTCATCTTTACACTACTGGGCCAAAGATATTCAATAATATCATCATTTAAGGCGAAGGATTATGAAAAATATTTTTAAAAAAGCGAATCCGGTGAAACAAAATGACAAGGATTAAGGATTAAGGATTAGTACTTTGTTTTATCCACGATCAAAAATACCTCAAAAAAAATAATCATAGTGGTGTAAAATTCAAGAATGATCAAAACATGGATACAATCAAAGCTAGTATCCATAATAGATATTTTAGACAAAAGAAGAAATTTCATTTTTTTGAATGAATAGTGAATAGTAGTATCGTGAATAGTCTTAGTATCGTGAATAGTAACTCAGACACCAAAAGATAGAAATTTCATAAAAAAACATCTTCACGCTTCATGAATAGTACTCGTGAATAGTAACTTCGTGAATAGTAACTCATGAATAGTAACTCGTGAATAGTAACTCATGAATAGTAACCCAGAAGCATGAAAAAGTTCCAAATTTGATAAAAAGTTCCAACCAATATTTGACATAATGATATTGAATAAATAATATCATTTGAGAAGAAAATAACATCCTTACCTCTCGAAAGACAAGTACTTTTAGTTGAAACAGGATATAGGCTATGACTTGAACTTGCACCATATATCAACACTCAAAGTATACTCAAAATACTCACAAGAATACGCTCGATAATATAGAGAGAAAAATTGGGATTTACGGTGTGATTTTCAATTCTAACTTAAGCACCCCTATTTATAGGAAAATGCTTAGAACACCAAAGTAGAAAATTGAATATAATAATATTATTTATAAACAAAATTCCTTAGCCCACCTTTGAAATCTGATTTCACCCATAGCACATGTTAAATGAGGTTCACAAACTCACCAAAAATGTTTTTCTCAAAATAATTAATTAAAACTCCCAAAAATCAATTATTTGAACTCAAAACTTCAATAATTCATAATAAATAGCCCTTTTATCGGAAAATTGAATCTAGTGAGTTTTTATAGGAAATTCAATTCTCTACAACTTCGCAGAAGAAAGTTTTTCCAAATTCCAAACATAAATTGGAAAGAAATCCACAAGCGGTCGATTTTACTGATCTATAATCAATTTCGATCGATAAATGGGGTCCACAGACATGTTTAACATGTTTTAAACATTTATTGCAACAAAATACTCTTCCTCCTCATATACTCATATATCCCACATTCGTTGTAAAAATATCACCATTAATATATTATTAAAATAAAATATTTAAATGAATTATTTTATCGAGAAAAAGATAAAATATTAATTTTCAACAATTGTCATTTTAAAATTTTCTCCATCTATATCCACATAAAATCAATATTTTCCTCATCATATAAATCAATAATTAATTATTCACAAATAATATTTGAGAATCACATCATTGTGACTGTAGGTTCCGGGAAAGAGGGGCTTTCAATAAGAATTTCTCTCTTCTTGGCGCTTGATTAGGTGACCAAACCTCTCCTTAGACAGAACTTTCTAGACATTGCCAATAATGTTATCCAATAATATTATTAGGATAATATGAATTATTGCTTCCGATAATAAAAATCTTGTGTAATGACAATTATTGAAACAACAAAGAATATAAAATATCAACGCAACAATTATTGAATCAATAAAATAAAATCTTGAACATTAATTCTTGTAACAATTATTGAGTAGTGCCTTCTTACGTAAGAATCAATAATTGGTGCAATCTGGTGTCTTCTTTTCAACAACAGCGTATTAGTGTGTTTTAACCAACGGGTATTCAACGATGATAACATGGTAACAACTACTGCAGATTATTTATAAACAACTTATATTTGTCGTTTTCTTCATCCAATCGCTTTCAGTTATGGGGCCCACAAAAGGCTGCAGTAGTAAATACGAATATTCCAGAAGCGATGCGAATATTCCACGACCAAACGAATATTCCCACGACAATAATGAATATTTTATAACCACTTGCTTATTCGAAATATTTGCGTATTTTACCCATAACTATCCACATTAATCAAATCAACCCTTACTATTTCAAAAATAATAAATAGAGGAAAATAAATTTTATTTATTAATAATTTGGGGTCTTACAAATACGACAAAACATAAACTAAGAATTTAAACAAGAATATTGCCTTCTAGACAATATCCACTCTCAATGGAGTCCTCATAGACAATATACAAACTCAAATTCAGTCCTCATTACATTTATTATCACATTATTTAACAGAATAATGAGGACTACTAATACTATCATCTGGTCCATCACTCCGTTCCCCGACTCGTCCCAGCTATATTCTCATTTCCTGAAGAGAACAATGAAAGCAAAAGGGTGAGCTCAACTAGCCAGTAAGAAATACTATGACTAAGATAATGCAGGATAAATTATCATTAGCCTTCAACAATGTTAAATTGATAAAATACAATAGACATCAAGTTTAACAGCAATGGAATAAGCAATCCATTAAAAGAGTCAGGTAGAGAATAAAATCTACTATCTTCTATGATTTAAAAAGTTTTCCATCAACTTAATCGTTGAGACTCAGCTTAATAAATAAACCACATCATCGAATCATCCTTGCATTACTGGCCAAGCATATTCATTAAATCATCAATGGTCATGACTATACGGAATAATCCCTGGTCATAATCATACCAATTCAATCTCTGTACGTAAGCCAAAGATATATAATTCAATAAACAATAGTCCATCTTCGCACGTAAGCCAAAAATAACTTTCATCACCAATGATCAAACCCTCATCAAAAATATGCATATACCTTATATAGGATTTCCAAGCCATAAAATCCTATTTTCCAACTTTGTTACTTCACATAACATATTTAACTCATATGTTCGTAACTAAACTATTTTCATGAAAAATAACAAATCAGTCCCAAAAATATTTCTTTTACGGGTTTAGCGTTATATAGTCCCATAATGAACATACATTTTTTGAAATTTTAAAATTTATTTACTATTTTCAAAATCAATTTCTAATTAATTCCTTAAGAAATTAGCTACCTCAAGTTTAACTCCAAAATTCCCAAATCTTGGCGAGAATCTTTACATGTTAATGTGAAATTCGATTTAAATTTCATGGTCATTAGAGTTATAGAACTCCAGTTCTAGCGTTTTTTGTCGGAAAAACCTAAATATTGAAATGGTCATAACTTGCTTATTTTAAGTCGGAATGAGCTCATTTTTGGACTGGATGTTCTTTATACCATATACTTTCATATCCCAAAACACCAAAATTTTTCTCACAAATTAAGTGGCCGAAACTGCCCTTTTAAAAATCTGGACAGTAGCATTTTCGGTATTTGCAGGTTTTGACTCCTTTGCTAAAATCAGTCCACACGACAATCTACAACACATTTTACAGTGATTCCACTTAGAGATGCTACAAAACTCATTGATCTAACTCTAGAACTTGACCACACTCAAAAATTCGAAATATAATAGGAGATATGGTCAATTTAATTTCATGTTCCATTTTCACCAAAATCTAATTTTTCAACCCTTTACGATTTCTAATAAACTTTCATGTTTTCACATAATAACCAACATAACTCATCATAACACTTACTAATACTTCATATACACATGATTTTCATCAGTCCAAAGTTTTTATTATGACTCTCATCATAATCAACATAATGAGATCTTTTCCATAATTTAATAAGGAATGAATAAAAGGATCATTCACCATGCATGTGGTAATTCACATAGACAGGTTATTCCAACAGAATAATAAAGAATGGAATAACAGAAGGATTCACCATGCATGCGATAGAGACCGCACAGACAGGTTATTCCCAACAGAATAATAAGCATCAATAACCAATACCGTGTGTCACTATGCAACCACACGTATTACTGTACTTTTACTACCGGTTAGTTCAACAGTTTTAAACGGTAAAACTTTCACCGTTATTTTTATAAAAATATTTTTGTCGTTTTCTCAATCCGATAATAATTCTGTTGTGGTTTCCACCAATGATTGTGTCGTTGTACGAATATTCCCTGTTAAAATGAATATTCCCCGACCAATCGAATATTATATAACAACTTGCGTACTTTGTAAAATTTATAAATATTACCCACAACTATAACGTTATCTCAAATCCACACCAAAATTTTGAAAAAAATATTTTGAGAAAATTAAATCTTTATTCGTAAAATCTGGGGTCTCACACATGTGATCACAGATTCATCCTATTGGATCTAGATTCGATTCCCATGATGGACATTTTCAGCTGTAAGCAGCTTGTAAATTATTCTACAGTGTCTGAATTTCGTCAGATGGTTTTCATACCCACGAGGAAGTCGGCATTATTTTGTACATTATTTTCATACGGATGCCTCGCATTCGTAAAATAAAATCAATCAAACCGAACACTTAATAAAATGGGAGTGTAAAATGTCTTAATTACTATTGAGCATCAGGGTTTGAAAAACCTTTTTTATAAAACATTATTGCTATATCTTGCTAAAAACTGAATTTTTACATAAATTTAAACCCTGTGTATATAGGTTCGAACGAGGCCTCTCACTACTTCCAAATAACAGCCCATTGACCCATATACACACACATTCAGATAATAGTTTCTTGAAAAGAGGCGATTACCGTGGTAACACGGATGTTGGGGGGTGCCTAACACCTTCCCCCGCAAAACCAAGTCCCGGACCCTAATGAATCTCGATTTCACCGACCCGTTTAGTAGTGTCACATCACTGGGTCAATGTGCAAACCTTTTCTCGGTTGTGTTGGTACTACCATTTAAAAAACCAACTGGCGACTTTTAACAGTCCATCGTCGACATTATACATGTCGGACCTTTTTCACTTGTTTTTTCAAACAAATCTCACCTAAAATGAGAACACCAAAGAACAAGTAATGGAAAGGGACATCTGAAAAATCCCGACGTCGACATGTACTATTGAGTCACATGATTGTACTATTGATCCGCATGATATACTATTAGGGGAGGTGGTGCAAGTTTGATAATATTTGCAGGACAAAATTAAAAATGAAGGAAAAGATGAAGGTATTATACTGTAATATTTCGAGCCCCAAAACGTGCAATTATCGAAACTATGTTTTCCTATAAATAGAAGCTCATTCTTCCTTCATTCTCACCAATTCACTAAGACTCACAAGAGAAATTATAGAGAGAGAAGCTATAGAGAGAAAGAAGAAGAGAAGTCTGCTACTTCACTATTCCAGTATCCAGTCTTCTTCTGAGATAAGGGGTATTATTTATTTCATATTCTGAAGAGATATTATTTCTCGTATTCGTATGAATATTATTTTCGTTCAATATTCGTAAGGGATATTATTTTGTTCAGTATTCATAGAAATAATATTTTCTTCCATACTCTGTAGTATGTGAGTAATATTATTTCGTCTCGTATTCCTGATTATACCCTTGTTTTGTTAAAGTATTGCTTCTATATTACGTAAAATTAGTAGAATATCCTTGAAATTCTTGTTAAAGTATTGCTCACTCGTCTATCGTTTCACAAGGATATTTTCTGCACATTCTTGTTAAATGTTAAGCTTTTCATGCTGGAGTACTGTCCATGAGTAGTGTTTATTTTTACGGTACTATTCACTAAGTACTATTCACGGGATACTATTCATATAGTAATATTCACAAAGTACTATTCACGGGTACTATTCACAAAGTATTATTCACTGGGTACTATTCCTGAAGTACTATTCACAGTGTACTATTCACTCGAATATTATTCACTCGGGTATTTGAGACAGTTTTCGTGCCAGAGTACTATTCACGAGTTACTATTCACCCAGTTATTATTTATTAGAATATTATTCACTCGGGTATTCAGGGCACTTTTTGTGCTGGAGTACTATTCACAAGTTAATATTCACGGGTTACTATTCACTCGAATATTATTCATCCGGGTATTTGGGGCACTTTTCATGTCGGGGTACTATTCACGAGGTACTATTCCTGAAGTACTATTCACAAGGTACTATTCACAGAGTACTATTCACCCAGAAGATATATTTCTTTTCTGTCCAAATTATTTATGATACATGAATATTATTCTTGAATTTTACTCCACGAAGCAGTATCAGGTTGACAATTTGGATATTTTTAAACTCTGGATAAATTTAAAGTCCTGAATATTTATCCTTGATTTCGTTTGATTAATACTTATATCATTGTCATCATCCTCATATTTATATTGTGATGAAAGTCATCTTTGGCTTACGTGCATAGACAGACTGTTGGGTATTGGTTTTACAGTTGTATGTCTTTGGCCTGTAGTGCAAAGAAGAACAGCTGATTGATATCTTTGGTCGTAGTGCAAAGATGAACTGTTGATTGATAACTTTGGCCTGTAGTGCAAAGATGGACAGGTGTATGACATGATCATGACCACTAGTGATATTAACGAATATCCTTGGCCGTAGTGCATGGATAATTTGATGATGAGATTGGCAGGATCATGACCATTAGTTAACAGTTGAATGTCTTTGGTCGTAGTGCACTGACAAGCAATTGATTGGTATGATCATGACCATTGGTTTTATAGTTGAACATCTTTGGCCCGTAGTGCAAAGATAGACAATTGATTGGTATGATCATTGTTATTACATTGGAATATCTTTAGCCTTTGGGGTAAGGATATTGAGTGAATGTTCTATTAAGCCTTTGTGGCAAGGAATTACTGTTGATTCACATTGTTATAAACATGAATTGTGAATTTAACTAAAATCTTTGGTGGTTCAGGTGAAGACATGTGATGAAAGTTCTCTTTATCTTGGGTATAATAAAGAACTGTTAATGGGTATTACAACGATAATATTTATGATAAAAAATTTAAATCATAGAAGATAGTAGATATCATGCTCTATTTGACTCTTCTAATGGATTATTTGCTACGTTGCAGTTATTGATCTAAAACTTGTTGTCTATTGTATTATATCAGTTGTTATACTGTTGAAGGCTAATGATAATTTATTATGCATTATCTTAGTCATAATATTTCTTACTGGGCAAGTTGAGCTCACCCTTTTGTTTTTATTGTTCTCTTCAGGAAATGAGAACGTAGCCGGGACTAGTCGTGGAACAGAGTGACGGTCCGAGATGGTGGCTATAGTAGTGCTCACTATTCTATGAAATAGTGTGATGATAAATATAATGAGGACATCATTTGAGTTTGAATACTGTCTATGAGAAAATATTCGTGTAAAAACTCTAAGCTACGCTTTTGTCGTATTGTATAAAAGACGTTTGTATTTGATTTATGTACCATGTATTTGGTGACTCAAGATGGGTGATGTATACCTATTTTGGGGGCGTCACAAAATATATTGCACATGAGTTTTACATATAGATCAAGAGAGAGAAAAAGTCACATGCATGCTCATTTGTTCACAACCCTCATCCAAGACTCTCTCTCACAAAAAACTCCGAAATTCCCTTGCTAGACCAGTCACAAAACAAGCTCCACTACTTCCATAAACAGATCAGGAGACTAGAATCAAGAACTTATTCAAAGAAAGGTAAAAATCTAATTTGAAGTCTGATCTTGAAGGCCATGTTAAATGTTATGAATTTGTGTTAAAACATGTTCTTTGTAGTATATATTAATGATCTGGGTATGTTAGATCCATAACATCAATAGGCTCGGATTTGAAGTTTTTAAAAATCTAGAAAATTTTATTTTTGTTGTCTGTCAATAAATGTCAGACCTCAGATCTCAGTGACTTTTAATTATTTTTGTGTTTTGAAAGTTTGTAGTTAGGGGTGCTCATCGGTAAAAAAACCAAACCGATAACGAAAATACCGAACCGATACCGATCCAAAATTATCGAAAAAATAAGAACCGAAATCGGTACCAAATTACCAGTTTGGTACAAAATCGGTACTGGTTTTTTCGGTTCGATTTTCGGTTATACTGCATGGTAATATATATAATTATTAATAATAATTAAATAATATTTTTTATATATTAATACTTTTTTAAAAAACTAAGAAATCATTAACTATTAATAATAATTAATATATAAAATAAAAATACAAAACATTATTAATATATAAAAAAATTAATAAAACTACTATTATATAGAAATTATTAATATATAAAAAAAATATTTAATATATAAAATTACAAAACATTAACTATTAATTATTAAATTATTAAATTTCGGTATTTTGATTTTTACCGAATTCAAAAAAGGCATTACTGGTACCGAAAAGTGTTAAAATACCGAAAAACCGATACCGAAAAAAACCGGTACCAAAAAAACCGGTACCGCCGGTACCGGTAAAAAACCAAAAAAACCAAAAATTTTGAGCACCCCTATTTGTAGTTGTTGTATGTTATGAGATCTTTGATCTGAAACTGGAATCTAGCCCAGATCATGAACAGGTTAAAAGTTATGGCTGGTCAAACCTGGTTGACTGAGCATGACTTTCCAAATCTGGAAAACCCAGATTATTCCTAGAAGGCTCTGACAAGAACTTCATGGGCACGGATCTGACAGTGTTTTGATGTTTTGTTATGGTTCTTGAATCTAAGTTGTAGTTTGGTATATGTACTACATTATTATGCCTTAAAATCTCCTAATCATCAAATTAAGTGAATATAGTGTCTAGTCAAAGTAGGTAAAATGATCATGTTTGATGTTTTTGGGTAACCCAGAAAATAGATGAGCGTTGTCTCTGACAGACTTTGACCGGACTAGATCTTCTTGTTGTGTTGTTGTTTTATTGATTTTATGTAATGGATCTGTAGTCTTACATGTTGTCTACAATATGGAATCGATAGATCACAAAAACATCACACGAACAACAAGTAGTGGAAGCCCAAAAGTGGTCACTCAAAACTGTTCTTCATTTATGGGTAAACCAGAAATGAAGAACAGCTTTGACAGCCTTTTTAATGCCTTAGATCTTGCAGCTTGATGATGTTTAGACCTTATAAGTGTTTGATTCATGTACCATGCTTGTTACTCTACAAAGCCCGACGTCTAAACTACCTAATACATGAATAGATTGATAGATTTAAGGCCACCAAGGTCGTTGACCGGCCATGACCAAATTTTCTGGGCAGCCCAGAAACGTGATGAACACGTCTGACAGTTAGTTTGCTGGCTTATAACTTTCATGTGGGATGTTGTATGACCTTGTTAGTTGTTGTTTCATGTAGTGTTACATTAACACTACAAGATCTTACCATTAGTTAGCCCAGAAGCACAGTACACACCGAATTAAACTTGGTCAAAGTTGTACACTTGTTCACTGTCTGTGAAGATCTGGGTTCATCAGGAACACCTAAGGCGACACTTACTGTCGCCAAAGGCTTTAGCGACGGACTTGTTAGTTTTAATTAATTTAATTTCTAAAAAATCATTTAAAAATAGAAATTTATTATTAAAAATTCAAAAAATAGTTTTAGACTCGATAATTACCCGATAAAGCCATCGGTACACCAACATGTTTTAGAAATTAATCTGGACTTAGATAGTTTGACTAGATACGTGTTTGTCTATGATTCAATGACTGCTAAACATATAAGACAATGTGATTAGGTTATGTGCTGACTGCAAATAGCAGTTCTATGTGATATGATATATTATTCTAATCGAATGAATGATTTTATTAATGATAGGTTTCGATATAACAGATAAAAATAAGTTACGTTATTGTAAGCAGCAGCTCAGGCAACTATCCTACCTTTGCATTTACTTTATGCAATGGACATGAGTAAGAATATTTTAGAATTTTATTATTATTGTGCCAGATATTTATTATGTTGTTAGTTTCTAAATATGGTTATACAAGTGTCCCCATTTAGATAATCATTGTATTTAATCACATGTTGATACATATATATTTATTTCCAGTAAGTGTTTGATGACTTAAAATTTGTCTAAGCTAATTTACTCAGCTAGACATAAACTTAAAAATATTGTTGAACAAGATAGAACTTTATTGTATCCAACTAGATTGTTTTGGTTCGGATTCCCGACTAAGTATGAACATCCCGAACATGGGAAAAGTTTTGTGCACCTAAGGTGGATAAGATGAACGATGATATCGTTCTTGCATGTAGTATTGATCAATACAGGGAATAACAGGCTGATCACACCCCCGTGCATTAAGTTATTACGATTTTGCCGCAGATGAATTTTCAGATACCTTTTTGAAAATAGAAAATAATATTCATAGTCTGTCGACTAATCTCCAGTTATAGTCAGTACGTAGTTTCAAAATTTTGATATAGAATTGATATGTTGTTATTATTGGTTCAGATTACTTCACAATTGTTGATTCGTTGTAGAAGTGTCATTCAAAGAAAATATTTAAATCTTTCAGCTAATATCTCTTGTTGTTATTACTTGCTGGGTAATCAAATGCTCATTCTTACTTTAAATTTAAATATTTTCAGCTAAGTATGATCAACCAGAAGGTTCAGGCAAGAACAAGGGGAAAGGAAAGCTGTTCGAATGAGTTTTATAATATTCAATGTAATAGTTAAAGTTTATTAAGACAATGATATTTATTATCTATGATGTAATGAATGTTTAAAGGTCGCGTACCTGGGATTAGACTTTGATATATGTAAATTAAGTTTGATATTTATATTATTGTTAATATTATTAGTATTATTCCGCTCATAGAAATGGTATCGTGAAGCACCGAGTTTGAGTTTTAAGTACCTGAATTTGGGGGCGTCACACCAATGCTGAAATCGGTTGGGAAGGTTGGGCTACAATGAGCTCCGGGTCGTGCTAGTGGACTGGATTAGGTTGACTTTAAAGATGATGGTGCAAAAAGGGAGCCAGACCTTCACTCAAAAAATCATAGGTTTAGGAAGAAGGAGTATGCAGCTTAGCAAATGGGAATTGGGACTCATCAAAAATGACATGTCTAGAGATAATTATTTTCCGACTATACAAATCATAACACTTATATCCTCGATGATTAGGCGGGTATCCCAAAAAAATGCATGGGGTGGAATGGGCTTGTAGTTTATTTATTGAGGTGGAGGGGAAAGAGGGATAACATAGACACCCGAAAACCCGTAAATGGGGGTAAGAAGGATCCCGATGGTAAAGAAATTAAGTTGGGGAATAATTAGAGAGTAGCTTGCTATGGAGAATGTTTAGGAGGTATGTTTCCATTTGGAGGGCATGATGCCAGAATAATGGTGGCATAGACGAGTGAGCAAGAAGAGTTTGGATCAAGTTATTGATTGCTCGAATTTTACGTTTGGCTTTGCCATTTTGTGGAGAAGTGCGAGGGGAAGAAAAACAAAACACCATATCATTAGTGTGACAAAATAGCTTAAAGAACTCGTTATCAAATTCCCTCCCATTATCACACTGAAAACATTTAATAGTTTTCTCAAATTGGGTTTGAATGAGTGCACTAAAAGATTAGAAAATGGAATGAACTTGTGATTTTTGTCCAATAGGGAATGTCCATAAGAAATTAGTGTAATCATCCAAGAGAAGAATATACTACTTATGACATGCCGAATTTAAAATTGGTGATGTCCACAAATCACTAGGTATTATATCAAAAGGCTTTGTAGTGGAAGAATTCGAAATAGAAAAAGGCAACTTAAAATGTTTCCCAAAAATGCAAGACTGACAAACACTAGAACATTAAGTTTGTTTACAATCAATAAACTTATTATTCCTAAGGGAGCATAAAACAGGTGCTCCCGGGGGACCCAAACGATTATGCTGTAAAACAGGAGAGAGAGCTGCAAAGTTGGATGGAGAGGTGGAATGATCCCTAGTGGTTGTGGTGATAGGATATAGATCCCCAGTGCTATCACATCTCATTAGCGGCATCCCTGTCTGAAAGTCCTTCACAGAAAACCCAAAATGATCAAACTCAATGGAAACATTATTGTCAATGGTGAAACGACGCACAAAGATCAAGTTTTTAATGAGTTTAGGGGCATGTACGACATTGTTTAAAGTTAAAGGTGGGTGAGGTAGGGAAACGAAAGTTTTTTCATAACCACGAATTGGAATTTCCTGTCCACTGCCAACAATAATATTTTTATTATTGCTCATATTAGAATAAGACGAGAGAGTACCTTGAGATGCAGTCATGTGGGAGGTTACGCCGGTATCCATGTACCAGTTTGCATCAGGAACAGTAAGAGACAAATTATGCATCGTCGCATCAATGTCGGTAGGTACATAGCTCAAAGGAGGAGGCATTTGGGTACTGTATGCCTGTGAGGGACGATTACCTAGAATTCCAGGCTGAGGAGCAGGAGGTGGACGAGCCCAGGATGAGGTGGGGTAAAGACAAGGTGGATCAGTCCATGATTTTTATCCCTAAGACCCCCAAGGTGGGTATGGTACCCACTGGTATGGCTACTGCTGATGCTGCTGCCACGGACATTGTTGTGGTTGTTAGCCACCATGCTGCTATCCATCGCCGTGGTTGCTGCTACCAACGGTCTTTTCCCCTACCGCCACCATTTTTCCCCCGACTATTGTTGCGGTTTGGAACACGTTTCTGATCATTAGTGTTGCGGTTTGATGTATTACCAGAACCTGAAAGCAAACTTTGACCATAGCCAGATGCATCATCATTGGAACTGTTGGTGGTGAGGAGGACAGTGTCAGCGGCCTGTTCATCCTTGTGGGTTTCTTCAAGGATTAATTTCGATCATGCCTCGTAAAAAGGAGGTAAAGGATCACTATGTTGATTGAAGGAAACAACACCATCGTAATTCTCATTTAAACCCGTAATTAACTGAAGAACTAACCTTTGATTTAAAACTGGTGCACCAACATTAGAAAGTTGATCAGCAAGCATTTTGAGTTCTTGGCAATAAGCCGAGATGTTAGAATAATTATTCATTGAACGTGAGTGGATTGGTTTTCCAGGTAAACGACACGAGAATTTTTGTTTTCCTAGAAAATATTTTGCAATCGCTATCATGCTTGTTGTGCAGTTGAATTCGGCTCCAGGATGGTGTGAAAAAGATCGTTGGAGATCGTACCATAAATACATTGAAGGAATATTGCATCCAAGTGCAACCATAAATCGTTTGTAGCCTGTTCTTTTTCCTTCTTAGTTGGCTGCGATTTGGGGGGGATAATATGATCAATAACTTGGTATGCTCGGCAATGTATTTTAAACAACTCCACCCAGGAAGAATAGTGTCCCTTTTCCATCTCTAGAGTAATGGGGATGAAGTTCTTGACATTAGTAACAGCAAGAGCAGGATGGAATTTGGTTTGTTCGGCCATTGATATGAGGAGAAGAAGAGAGAAGGACATGAAAAGGAGGAGGAAAGAGGTGAGAGGTGGCAGAGGTTGCTGGGATGGGTAGGTCTATGAGACGTCTAGGGTTAAAACTAGGCTCTTGATACCATGATAGAAATCCATCGTGTCTATTCTCATTCATTTGGTGAAATATATACATGAGTACATGAGTGTTAGTAGGCTACAATTGAGGTAACTATTATTTACATTCTAATAATAAAAGATACATTCTAATACTTAAAGATTTATACAGAGATTATTTACATAATCTAACAAAAAAAAGTCAACAAAAGTCAAAGTTGACTTTCAAATTGATTGGGTTTTATTATTGGAGGCTCAATATAAAATGTTATGAGGCCCAATTGAAATTAAACCTAGGCCCAAGGAATTATTAATTCAAGCCCAAAGGAAAACCCAAAGTAAATTTAATTTAAGCCCGACCCAAGATCCAAACCCATGGTCAACCCATGAATCAAATGGGTGGGTTAAGGCATAAGCCAAACCCATATAGGCTTCAAGAGGGGGGCCACATCCGGCCACTCCACCATTCAAAGGAGGTTTTCCCTTTTAAATATCTTATGCACCTGAATGCTTTATTTAATGTTTGGTGCAAAAAGTCTTGGTTGGTTAATTAACTTAACTATTGTTAGGTTAAGTAAGGATGTGGAGTGGGGGTTGGTTTGAGATATTTGAAACTTAAAGGGATTAACTAGAAGAGATTTAAACCTAAGTGATTAATTAATAACCTAATGAAAGTGTCCTAATGACCTAAATACCCTAACTTTTGCCTATTCTATAAATAGAAAGCTAAGTGTTAGTTTATATTTTTACACAAATCAACCAATATATAAACATTGAGAGAGAAGTGAGAGAAATTTGGAGAAGTAAGAAGATGAGCTAGTTGATCATCAATTTCATCTATTAATCAAGAACTCAAGAGGTAATAACCAATAAACTCATCTATCTACTTCATCTCAAGTCTTTAAAAGCTTTATAGATAAGATATAAAGTGCTTGTTGGTGGATGGTTAGGTGGTTCATGATGAATCATTAGCATACCGGTGGAATAAAGATGATTTAGTGGATTAAAATCACTAATATGTGCATGATAAGAAAAGTTATAAGTATAAAATGAAGAACATAAGAAACTATGTTAAAAGTTGTTGATGGACAAGTTTAAAACCATCATATATGTTGTTGATGGACAAATTGAAAATCACCATTTGTTAGAGTAAGAATTGTGTAAATGTTTCCTTTAAAACGGAGTAAAAAAAATTTAGTATATTTTACATATTAAATATGACATGGTATTTTAGAGACTACTCTCAAAAGCTCACAACAAATAATCTGGTCAGGTTTGTGAGACCCCGAATTTTATGAAATGAAAGTATTCAATTTTCTTATAATTACTCTATTTAGTAAATGATTAAATTGATAAAAGGTTAAAGTTAAGGGTGATATGTGAATTTTTTTTTAAGTAAGCAAGTTGATATAAAATATTCGTTGTGTCGGGGAATATTAGATTGGTTGAGGAATATTCATTTTAACAGGGAATATTCGTATGATGACACAATCATTGGTGGACCCCACAACAGAGGTACTGTCGTAGTTAGAAAATGACTTAAATATTTTTAAAAATAACGGCAAAAGTTTTACCGTTAAACTATTGAACTACCCGTTGGGTAAAAAAATGTACACGATGTCTGGCGTGGTTGCATAGTAGCACACGGTATTGATTATTGATGCTTACGTGAGAAGTCACTCAGTTATACGCAATTATTGCTACAATAATTGCTGCATAAGATCTCTCATATTATTGATTCAATTATTGTCACAGTATCATCTGCATAATATTTATTATTATTAAATCAATAATTGAGATGACAAAGTTATTCATATTATTATTTGCAATATTTACGATGTCTAGAAAGTTCTGTCGAGAAGAGGTTTTGTCACCTAATTACTCGACAATAGGGAGAAATCCTTATCGGAAAGCCCCCTCTTTCCTAGGAACGATCTGGTTGTTAAATATTGTGAGTTATAATATTAATGATGAATAAGTTTATGTTGATTAAAGATGAAATCGACATCTATTCCGATAATAATTGATGTCTGGAGGTTATATTGACCAATCGGGTAATTAATCAGATAAATGAGCAATTAATTGTTATTAATTCACATGCTTATAACTATTTGTTCACATGTGTGTACTATTGATTCAAATGCATGTACTATTAGGGGAGGTGGTGCAAGATTGATAATACTTGCATGACTAAATTAAAAATGGAGGTATAGATGAAGGTACTATACTATAATTATTTTTTTCACATGATTGTACTATTGAGTCACGTGATTGTACTATTGATTCACATGATATACTATTAGGGGAGGTGGTGCAAGTTTGATAATACTTGCAGGACTAAATTAAAAATGAAGGAAAAGATGAAGGTATTATACTGTAATATTTTGAGCCCCAAAACGTGTAATTATCAAAACTATATTTTCCTATAAATAGAAGCTCACTCTTCCTTCATTCTCACTAATTCACTAAGACTCATAAGAGCAATTATAGATAGAGAAGCTATAGAGAGAAAGAAGAAGAGTAGGCTGCTACTTTACTATTCCAGTATCCAGTCTTCTTCTAAGGTAAGGGGTATTATTTATTTCATATTCAGAAGAGATATTATTTTTCGTATTTGTATGGCTATTATCTTCGTTCAATATTCGTATGAAATAATATTTTTTTCCATACTCTTTAGTATGTAAGTAATATTATTTCGTTTCGTATTCCTACTTCTACACTCATTTTGTTGAAGTATTACTTCTATACTTCGTGAAATTAGTAAAATATCCTTGATATTTGCGCTTCATCGAGTATCTTTTTTATGAAAATATTATTCTGAGCTTTCTTGATAATTATTGATCTTTTCATGGAGGAATATTATTCATGAGTTACTATTTATGGGTTACTATTCACCCGATTATTATTCACTCGAATATTATTCACTCGGGTATTCGGGGCACTTTTCGTGCCGGAGTACTATTCACGGGTTACTATTCACTCGAATATTATTCATTCGGGTATTTGGGGCACTTTTCATACCGGGGTACTATTCACGAGGTACTATTTCTGAAGTACTATTCACATGATACTATTCACGGGGTACTATTCACCCGAAAGATATATTTCTTTTTTGTCCAAATTATTTTTGATACATGAATATTATTCTTGAGTTTTACTACACAAAGTTGTATCATGTGGACAATTTGATCATTATTAAATTCTGGATAAATTAAATTTTAAATCTTTAAAAATTTATCATTTGTTTTCTTTTAATTGAATTATTGTATATATCATTGTCATCATCCTCATGCTTATATTATGATGATAGTCATCTTTGTCTTACGTGCATAGATGGACTGTTGATGGGTATGATTATGACCAGGGATCATTCGGTATAATTATGACCCGTAATGTTATAAATGATGTTGTAAAAGTCCTCATTGGCCCATAGTGCATTGATGGAGAGTTATTGGTATGATTATGACCAGGGGTTATTTGGTATAATCATGATCATTGATGATTACGTGAATATCCTTGCCCCAAAACGTGTAATTATCAAAACTATATTTTCCTATAAATAGAAGCTCATTCTTCCTTCATTCTCAATAATTCACTAAGACTCACAAGAGCAATTATAGAGAGAGAAGCTATAGAGAGAAAGAAGAAGAGAAGAGTCGCTACTTTACTATTCCAAAGATCAAATCTTCTTTCCGAGGTAAGGGTATTATTTATTTCATATTCAGAAGAGATATTATTTTTCGTATTTGTATGGCTATTATCTTCGTTCAATATTCGTATGAAATAATATTTTCTTCCATACTCTTTAGTATGTAATTATATTATTTCGTTTCGTATTCCTACTTCTACACTCATTTTGTTGAAGTATTGCATCTATACTTCGTGAAATTAGTAAAACATCCTTGATATTTGCGCTTCATCAAGTATCTTTTTATGAAAATATTATTCTGAGCTTTCTTGATAATTATTGATCTTTTCATGCCGGAATATTATTCATGAGTTACTATTTATGGGTTACTATTCACCCGATTACTATTCACTCGAATATTATTCACTTGGGTATTCGGGGCACTTTTCGTGCCAGAGTACTATTCACGGGTTACTATTCACTCGAATATTATTCATTCGGGTATTTGGGGTACTTTTTATACCAGGGTACTATTCACGAGGTACTATTCCCAAAGTACTATTCACATGATACTATTCACAGGGTACTATTCACCCGAAAGATATATTTCTTTTCTGTCCAAATTATTTTTGATACATGAATATTATTCTTGAATTTTACTCCACAAAGTTGTATCATGTGGACAATTTTATCATTATTGAATTATGGATAAATTAAATTATAAAATCTTTAAAAATTTATCATTTGCTTTCTTTTAATTGAATTCTTGCATATATCATTGTCATCATCCTCATGCTTATATTGTGATGATAGTCATCTTTGGCTTACGTGCATAGATGGACTGTTGATTGGTATGATTATGACCAGGGATCATTCGGTATAATCATGACCCGTAATGTTATAAATGATGTTGTAAAAGTCCTCATTGGCCCGTAGTGCATTGATGGACAGTTATTGGTATGATTATGACCAGGGATTATTTGGTATAATCATGATCATTGATGATTACATGAATATCCTTGGCCCGTAGTGCAGGGATGATTCGATGATGTGGTTTATTTATTGTCGAGTCTCAAATGATAAAGTTGATGAAAAACTTTTTAAATCATAGAAGATAGTAGATATCATGCTCTACTTGACTCTTCTAATAGATTGCTTGTTCCGTTGCAGTTGTTGATCTAAAACTTGTTGTCTATTATATTCTATCAGTTTTTATAATGTTGAAGGCTAAGGATAATTTATTCTACATTATCTTAGTCATAATATTTCTTACTGGGCTAGTTGAGCTCACCATTTGTTTTCATTGTTCTCTTCAGGAAATGAGAATATAGCTGTGACTAGTCGGGAAATGGAGTGACGATCCAGATGTTTGCATTAGTAGTCCTAACTATTCAGTGAAATAGTGTGATAATAAATGTAATAAGAACTCCATTTGAATTTGAATACTATCTAGAAGACAATATTCGTATTAAAACTCTGAGCTTATATTTTATCGTATTTTACACGACAGTTGTATAATTTAGTTGTATTCGAATTTTGTACCATGTATGTGGCGACTCAAAATGGGTGATGTATACATATTTTGGGGGCGTCACAGTTGGTATCAAAGCTTAGGGATATGATCCCTGGCTGAGATGTGAGACTAGAACTAGGAGGGGAGAGACGGGTAATTCCTTCGCTAGTATGACCTACCTAAGTTTACTTGTTATTTAATCGATCGGTCAGAATATAGGGATAATATGTGGCATGTCAATTAACCCATGGTTTGAAACTATATTCTAGAATGATATCTGAAATACAGGAAATGAGCAATGGATGAACAATAAAACAGAGGAAGTAGCCTATGAGCTAGGATTTGAAATCCTTATCTCTTCGAACTACCAGGTACGTAAATTTTGAGGGAGAAATTTCATAAGGATGGGAGATTGTGAGACCCCAAATTTTATGAAATGAAAGTATTCAATTTTCTTATAATTATTCTATTTAGTAAATGGTTAAATTAATAAAAGGTTAAAGTTAAGGGTGATATACTAAAAAAAATTTAAAGTAAGCAAGTTGATATAAAATATTCGTTGTGTCGAGGAATATTAGATTGGTCAAGGAATATTCGTTTTAACATGTAATATTCGTACAATGACACAATCATTGGTAGACCACACAACGGAGGTACTGTCGTTGTTAGAAAATAACGGAAATATTTTTAAAAATAACGGCGAAAGTTTTACCGTTGAACTACCCGGTGGTTAAAGTACAGTAATACGCGTGGTTGCATAGTAGCATACGGTATTGATTATTGATGCTTACGTGAGAAGTCACTCAGTTATACTCAATTATTGCTACAGTAATTGCTATATAATATCTCTCATATTATTGATTAAATTATTGTCACTGTATCATCTGCATAATATTTATTATTATTAAATCAATAATTGAGACGACAAAATTATTCATATTATTATTTACAATATTTACGATGTCTAGAAAGTTCTGTCTAGGAGAGGTTTGGTTACCTAATTGCGCGCCAATAGGGAGAAATCCTTATCGGAAAGCCCCCTATTTGTTGGGAACGATCTGGTTGTTAAATATTTTGAGTTATAATATTAATGATGAATAAGTTAGTGTTGATTAAAGATGAAATTGATATTTTCATTGTGTTGGGATTATTAGTGTTAGTGGAAATCGACATCTATTCCGATAATAATTGAGGTTTGGAGGTTATATTGACCAATCGGGTAATTAATCAGATAAATGAGCAATTAATTGCTATTAATTCACATACTTATAACTATTTGTTCACATGTGTGTACTGTTGATTCAAATGCATGTACTATTAGAGGAGGTGGTGCAAGATTGATAATACTTGCATGACTAAATTAAAAATGGAGGTATAGATGAAGGTACTATACTGTAATTATTTTTTATTGTACTATTGAGTCACATGATTGTACTATTGATTCACATGATATACTATTAGGGGAGGTGGTGCAAGTTTGATAATACTTGCAGGACTAAATTAAAAATGAAGGAAAAGATGAAGGTATTATACTGTAATATTTTGAGCCCCAAAACGTGCAATTATCAAAACTATATTTTCCTATAAATAGAAGCTCATTCTTCTTTCATTCTCACCAATTCACTAAGACTCACAAGAGCAATTATAGAAAGAGAAGCTATAGAGAGAAAGAAGAGAAGTAGTCTACTACTTTACTATTCCAAAGATATCAATCTTCTTACGAGGTAGGGGTATTATTTATTTCATATTCAAAAGAGATATTATTTTTCGTATTTGTATGGATATTATCTTCGTTCAATATTTGTATGAAATAATATTTTCTTCCATACTCTTTAGTATGTAAGTAATATTATTTCGTTTCATATTCCTACTTCTACACTCATTTTGTTGAAGTATTGCTTCTATACTCCGTGAAATTAGTAGAATATCCTTGATATTTGCGCTTCATCTAGTATCTTTTCATAGAAATATTTTTTTCTGAGCTTTCTTGATAATTATTGATCTTTTCATGCCAGAATACTATTCATGAGTTATTTTTTATGGGTTACTATTCACCCGGTTACTATTCACCTGAATATTATTCACTCGGGTATTCGGGGCACTTTTCGTGCCATAGTACTATTCACAGGTTACTATTCACCTAGTTACTATTCACTCGAATATTATTCACTCGGGTATTCGGGGCACTTTTCGTGCCGGAGTACTATTCACGGGTTACTATTCACTCGAATATTATTCATTCGGGTATTTGGGGCACTTTTCATACCGGGGTACTATTCACGAGGTACTATTCCCGAAGTACTATTCACAAGATACTATTCACGGGGTACTATTCACTCGAAAGATATATTTCTTTTTTTTGTCCAAATTATTTTTGATACATGAATATTATTCTTGAATTTTACTCCACAAAGTTGTAACATGTGGACAATTTGATCATTATTGAATTCTGAATAAATTAAATTATAAATCTTTAAAAATTTATCATTTGTTTTCTTTTAATTAAATTCTTGTATATATCATTGTCATCATCCTCATGCTTATATTGTGATGATAGTCATCTTTGGCTTACGTGCATAGATGGACTGTTGATTGGCATGATTATGACCTGGGATCATTCGGTATAATCATGACCTGTAATGTTATAAATGATGTTATAAAAGTCCTCATTGGCCCGTAGTGCATTGATGGAGAGTTATTGGTATGATTATGACCATGGATTATTTGGTATAATCATGATCATTGATGATTACATGAATATCCTTGGCCCGTAGTGCAGGGATGATTCGATGATGTGGTTTATTTATTGTCGAGTCTCAGTCTCGTGATAAAGTTAATGAAAAACTTTTTAAATCATAGAAGATAGTAGATATCATGCTCTACTTGACTCTTTTAATAGATTGCTTGTTCCGCTGCAGTTGTTGATCTAAAACTTGTTGTCTATTATATTCTATCAGTTTTTATAATGTTGAAGGCTAAGGATAATTTATTCTATATTATCTTAGTCATAATATTTCTTACTGGGCTAGTTGAGCTCACCATTTGTTTTCATTGTTCTCTTCAGGAAATGAGAATATAGCTGGGACTAGTCGGGGAACGGAGTGACGGTCCAGATGTTTGCATTAGTAATCCTAACTATTCAGTGAAATAATGTGATAATAAATGTAATAAGAATTCCATTTGAGTTTGAATACTGTCTAGAAGACAATATTCGTATTAAAACTCTGAGCTTATATTTTGTCGTATTTTTCACGACAGTTGTATAATTGAGTTGTATTCGAATTTTGTACCATGTATTTGGCGACTCAAAATGGGTGATGTATACCTATTTTGTTGGCGTCACAGTTGGTATCAAAGCTTAGGGATATGATCCCTGGCTGAGATGTGAGACTAGAACTAGGAGGGGAGAGACGGGTAATTCTTTCGCTAGTATGACCTACCTAAGTTTATTTGTTATTTAATCGATCGGTCAGAATATAGGGATAATATGTGGCATGTCAATTAACCCTTAGTTTGAAACTATATTCTAGAATGATATCTGAAATACAGGAAATGAGCAATGGATGAATAATAAAACAGAGGAAGTAGTCTATGAGCTAGGATTTGAAATCCTTATCTCTTCGAACTACCAGGTACGTAAATTTTGAGGGCGAAATTTCATTAGGAGGGGAGATTGTGAGACCCCGAATTTTATGAAATGAAAGTATTCAATTTTCTTATAATTATTCTATTTAGTAAATGGTTAAATTAATAAAAGGTTAAAGTTAAGGGTGATATGTGAATTTTTTTTTAAAGTAAGCAAGTTGATATAAAATATTCGTTGTGTAAAGAAATATTAGATTGGTTGAGGAATATTTGTTTTAACATGGAATATTCGTACAACGACACAATCATTGGTGGACCCCATAACGGAGGTACTGTCGTACTTAGAAAATGACTGAAATATTTTTAAAAATAACTGCGAAAGTTTTACCGTTGAACTACCCGGTGGTTAAAGTACAGTAATACGCGTGGTTGCATAGTAGCATACAGTATTGATTATTGATGCTTACGTGAGAAGTCACTCAGTTATACTCCATTATTGCTACAGTAATTGCTGCATAATATCTCTCATATTATTGATTCAATTATTGTCACAGTATCATCTGCATAATATTTATTATTATTAAATCAATAATTGAGATGACAAAATTATTCATATTATTATTTTCAATATTTACGATGTCTAGAAAGTTCTGTATAGGAGAGGTTTGGTCACCTAATTGCGCGCCAATAGGGAGAAATCCTTATCGGAAAGCCCCCTCTTTGCTGGGAACGATATGGTTGTTAAATACTTTGAGTTATAATATTAATGATGAATAAGTTCATGTTGATTAAAGATGAAATTGATATTTTCATTGTGTTAGGATTATTAGTGTTAGTGGAAATTGACATCTATTCCGATAATAATTGAGGTCTGGAGGTTATATTGACCAATCGGGTAATTAATCAGATAAATGAGCAATTAATTGCTATTAATTCATATGCTTATAACTATTTGTTCACATGTGTGTACTATTGATTCAAATGCATGTACTATTAGGGGAGGTGGTGCAAGATTGATAATACTTGCATGACTAAATTAAAAATGGAGGTATATATGAAGGTACTATACTATAATTATTTTTTATTGTACTATTGAGTCACATTATTGTACTATTGATTCACATGATATACTATTAGGGGAGGTGGTGCAAGTTTGATAATACTTGCAGGACTAAATTAAAAATGAAGGAAAAGATGAAGGTATTATACTGTAATATTTTGAGCCCCAAAACGTGAAATTATGAAAACTATATTTTCCTATAAATAGAAGCTCATTCTTCTTTCATTCTCACCAATTCACTAAGACTCACAAGAGCAATTATAGAGAGAGAAGCTATAGAGAGAAAGAAGAAGAGTAGTCCACTACTTTAATATTTCAGTATCCAGTCTTCTTCTGAGGTAGGGGGTATTATTTATTTCATATTCAAAAGATATATTATTTTTCGTATTTGTATGGATATTATCTTCGTTCAATATTTGTATGAAATAATATTTTCTTCCATACTCTTTAGTATGTAAGTAATATTATTTCGTTTCATATTCCTACTTCTACACTCATTTTGTTGAAGTATTGCTTCTATACTCCGTGAAATTAGTAGAATATCCTTGATATTTGCACTTCATCCAATATCTTTTCATAAAAATATTTTTTTCTGAGCTTTCTTGATAATTATTGATCTTTTCATGCCGGAATACTATTCATGAGTTATTTTTTATGGGTTATTATTCACCCGGTTACTATTCACTCAAATATTATTCACTCGGGTATTCGGGGCACTTTTCGTGCCGGAGTATTATTCACGGGTTACTATTCACCTGATTACTATTCACTTGAGTATTATTCATTCGGGTATTTGGGGTATTTTTCATGTCGGGGTACTATTCACGAGGCACTATTCCTAAAGTACTATTCACGAAGTACTATTCACCCGGAAGATATATTTCTTTTCTGTCCAAATTATTTTTGATACATGAATATTATTCTTGAATTTTACTCCACAAAGTTGTATCATGTGGACAATTTGATCATTATTGAATTCTGGATAAATTAAATTATAAATCTTTAAAAATTTATCATTTGCTTTCTTTTAATTGAATTCTTGTATATATCATTGTCATCAACCTCATGCTTATATTGTGATGATAGTCATCTTTGGCTTACGTGCATGGATGGACTGTTGATTGGTATGATTATGACCAGGGATCATTCGGTATAATCATGACCCGTAATGTTATAAATGATGTTGTAAAAGTCCTCATTAGCCCGTAGTGCATTGATGGACAATTATTGGTATGATTATGACCAGGGATTATTTGGTATAATCATGATCATTGATGATTACATGAATATCCTTGGCCCATACTGCAGGGATGATTCGATGATGTGGTTTCTTTATTAAGCTGAGTCTCAGCGATAAAGTTGATGAAAAACTTTTTAAATCATAGAAGATAGTAGATATCATGCTCTACTTGACTCTTCTAATAGATTGCTTATTCCGCTGCAGTTGTTGATCTAAAACTTGTTGTCTATTATATTCTATCAGTTTTTATAATGTTGAAGGCTAAGGATAATTTATTCTACATTATCTTAGTCATAATATTTCTTACTGGGCTAGTTGAGCTCACCATTTATTTTTATTGTTCTCTTCAGGAAATGAGAATATAGCTGGGACTAGTCGGGGAATGGAGTGACGGTCCAGATGTTTGCATTAGTAATCCTAACTATTCAGTGAAATAGTGTGATAATAAATGTAATAAGAACTCCATTTGAGTTTGAATACTGTCTAGAAGACAATATTCGTATTAAAACTCTGAGCTTATATTTTGTTGTATTTTACATAACAGTTGTATAATTGAGTTGTATTCGAATTTTGTGCCATGTATTTGGCGACTCAAAATGGGTGATGTATACCTATTTTGGGGGCGTCACAGTTGGTATCAAAGCTTAGGGATATGATCCCTGGCTGAGATGTGAGACTAGAACTAGGAGGGGAGAACGGGTAATTTCTTCGCTAGTATGACCTACCTAAGTTTATTTGTTATTTAATCGATCGGTCACAATATAGGGATAATATGTGGCATGTCAATTAACCCTTGGTTTGAAACTATATTCTAGAATGATATCTGAAATACAGGAAATGAGCAATGGATGAACAATAAAACAGAGGAAGTAGCCTATGAGCTAGGATTTGAAATCCTTATCTCTTCGAACTTCCAGGTACGTAAATTTTGAGGGCGAAATTTCATTAGGAGGGGAGATTGTGAGACCCCGAATTTTATGAAATGAAAGTATTCAATTTTTTTATAATTATTCTATTTAGTAAATGGTTAAATTAATAAAAGGTTAAAATTAAGGGTGATATGTGAATTTTTTTTTAAAGTAAGCAAGTTGATATAAAATATTCGCTGTGTCGAGGAATATTAGATTAGTCGAGGAATATTCGTTTTAACATGGAATATTCGTACAACGACACAATCATTGGTGGACCCCATAATGGAGGTACTGTTGTAGTTAGAAAATGACTGAAATACTTTTAAATAACGGCGAAAGTTTTACCGTTGAACTACCCGGTGGTTAAAGTACAGTAATACGCGTGGTTGCATAGTAGCATATGGTATTGATTATTGATGCTTACGTGAGAAGTCACTCAGTTATACTCAATTATTGCTACAGTAATTGCTGCATAATATCTCTCATATTATTGATTCAATTATTATCACAGTATCATCTGCATAATATTTATTATTATTAAATCAATAATTGAGACGACAAGATTATTCATATTATTATTTGCAATATTTACGATGTCTAGAAAGTTACATGCAGGAGAGGTATGGTTATTTAATTGCTGGCGCCAATAAGGAGAGAAATCTTATCGGAAAGCCCCTATTTCTTTGGGAACGATCTGGTTGTTAAATATTTTGAGTTATAATATTAATGATGAATAAGTTCGTGTTGATTAAAGATGAAATTGATATTTTTATTGTGTTGGGATTATTAGTGTTAGTGGAAATCGACATCTATTAAGATAATAATTGAGGTCTGGAGGTTGACCAATCGAGTAATTAATCAGATAAATGAGCAATTAATTGCTATTAATTCATATGCTTATAACTATTTGTTCACATGTGTGTACTATTGATTCAAATGCATGTACTATTAGGGGAGGTGGTGCAAGATTGATAATACTTGCATGACTAAATTAAAAATGGAGGTATAGATGAAGGTACTATACTGTAATTATTTTTTATTGTACTATTGAGTTACATGATTGTACTATTGATTCACATGATATACTATTAGGGGAGGTGGTGCAAGTTTGATAATACTTGCAGGACTAAATTAAAAATGAAGGAAAAGATGAAGGTATTATACTGTAATATTTTAAGCCCCAAAACGTGCAATTATCAAAACTATATTTTCCTATAAATAGAAGCTCATTCTTCTTTCATTCTCACCAATTCACTAAGACTCACAAGAGCAATTATAGAGAGAGAAGCTATAGAGAGAAAGAAGAAGAGTAGTCTACTACTTTACTATTCCAGTATCCAGTCTTCTTCTGAGGTAGGGGGTATTATTTATTTCATATTCAAAAGAGATATTATTTTTCGTATTTGTATGGATATTATCTTCGTTCAATATTTGTATGAAATAATATTTTCTTCCATACTCTTTAGTATGTAAGTAATATTATTTCGTTTCATATTCCTACTTCTACACTCATTTTGTTGAAGTATTGCTTCTATACTCCGTGAAATTAGTAGAATATCCTTGATATTTGCGCTTCATCCAATATCTTTTCATAGAAATATTTTTTTCTGAGCTTTCTTGATAATTATTGATCTTTTAATGCCAGAATACTATCCATGAGTTATTTTTTATGGGTTACTATTCACCCGATTACTATTCACTCGAATATTATTCACTCGGGTATTCGGGGCACTTTTCGTGCCGTAGTACTATTCACGGGTTACTATTCACCTAGTTACTATTCACTCGAATATTATTCATTTGGGTATTTGGGGCACTTTTCATACCGGGGTACTATTCACGAGGTACTATTCCCGAAGTACTATTCACAAGATACTATTCACAAGGTACTATTCACCCGAAAGATATATTTTTTTATGTCCAAATTATTTTTGATACACGAATATTATTCTTGAATTTTACTCCACAAAGTTGTATCATGTGGACAATTTTATCATTATTGAATTCTGAATAAATTAAATTATAAATCTTTAAAAATTTATCATTTGCTTTCTTTTAATTGAATTCTTGTATATATCATTGTCATCATCCCCATGCTTATATTGTGATGATAGTCATCTTTGTCTTACTTGCATAGATGGACTGTTGATTGGTATGATTATGACCAGGGATCATTCCGTAGAATATCCTTGATATTTGCACTTCATCCAGTATCTTTTCATAAAAATATATTTTTCAGAGCTTTCTTGATATTTATTGATCTTTTCATGCCGGAATACTATTCATGAGTTATTTTTTATGGGTTATTATTCACCCGGTTACTATTCACTCGAATATTATTCACTCGGGTATTCGGGGCACTTTTCGTGCTGGAGTATTATTCACGGGTTACTATTCATCTGATTACTATTCATTTGAGTATTATTCATTCGGGTATTTGGGGCATTTTTCATGCCGGGGTACTATTCACGAGGCACTATTCCTGAAGTACTATTCATAGGGTACTATTCACGGGGTATTATTCACCCGGAAGATATATTTCTTTTCTGTCCAAATTATTTTTGATTCATGAATATTATTCTTGAATTTTACTCCACAAAGTTGTATCATGTTGACAATTTGATCATTATTGAATTTTGGATAAATTAAATTATAAATCTTTAAAAATTTATCATTTACTTTCTTTTAATTGAATTTTTATATTATCATTTTCATTATCCTCATGCTTATATTGTGATGATAGTCATCTTTGTCTTACTTGCATAGATGGACTGTTGATTGGTATGATTATGACCAGGGATCATTCGGTATAATCATGACCCGTAATGTTATAAATGATATTGTAAAAGTCCTCATTGGCCCGTAGTGCATTGATGGACAATTATTGGTATGATTATGACCAGAGATTATTCGGTATAATCATGACCATTGATGATTACATGAATATCCTTGGCCCGTAGTGTAGGGATGATTCGATGATGTGGTTTATTTATTGTCGAGTCTCAAATGATAAAGTTGATGAAAAATTTTTAAATCACGAAGATAGTAGATATCATGCTCTACTTGACTCTTCTAATGGATTGCTTGTTCCGCTGCAGTTGTTGATCTAAAATTTGTTATCTATTATATTCTATCAGTTGTTATACTGTTGAAGACTAAGGATAATTTATTCTACATTATCTTAGTCATAATATTTCTTACTGGGCTAGTTGAGCTCATCCTTTAATTTCATTGTTCTCTTTAGGAAATGAGAATATAGCTGGGACTAGTCGGGGAACGGAGTGACGGTCCAGATGTTTGCATTAGTAGTCCTCACTATTCAGTGAAATAGTGTGATAATAAATGTAATAAGAACTCCATTTGAGTTTGAATACTGTCTAGAAGACAATATTCGTATTAAAACTCTCAGCTTATATTTTGTCGTATTTTACACGACAGTTGTATAATTAAGTTATATTCGAATTTTGTACCATGTATTTAACTACTCGGAATGAGTGATGTATACCTATTTTGGGGGCGTCACAAGGTTAATTAGTAGAAATAGGGACACAAAGGCAAATGATATTATCTCACAAAAGTCATAGGTGTTGGAAATTAGGACATGAATGTTGTCGTTATTATCCCACAATAGTTGGATAGGCAAAGATTTTGGACTATTTGACTCGACCGTTAGGTATTTAAGTGGGAAAATTGTAACACTTCAACCCAACATTGAAATATGTGGGATAGTTTGATATGTATATAAATTATCAAGCTACTGCCAATATAGTAAATTCAGTCATGACCTCTTAGATATACTTATAATAATCTAAGATAACCAAAAAATTACTAGTGAGACAGTAGTTGATACAACATGATTTGATTTGAATTCAGAATTTGACATAGATTGTTATATGATTTGAACCTGTTAACTCAAAAATGAGTTGACCTCTGGCCTGTCCAACCACAAACGAGTCTATCACTACCAACCTTAGACTAGCTACTTAAGCATACCAAATTACACCGAGTCGACCTTTACTGGCAACAAGTGAAAGTTTATTGCTAATAAAAAAGATGATTGCTCAGCATATTTAACACATTCAATTTTGTAATACTTTTTTAGTTCTGTAAGAATATTTTCTGGGATTATATTAATTGTAGTTATATAAAATCAGGCTAATCGATCGATTTAATTCAGTATAACGTATTGTTTCTAATTAAGTCTAATGTGAATTGGTTAATGCGGATAATATAAGCAAAATTTTGGGCTTCTGATGAGCATGTTCACATGGTTACCAATATAGACTAATATAAATAAATAACTAGCATAAGAATTACTAAGAAAGTTATTAAAGGTTTCTCATAAAGGCAACATCTAGGGAATCAAGGGAGCAATATCTTGTTCATCTAAAAAAATCAATTTTGTTGCGTTCATTGTGAATTTAAAACAAGGAACACAAAATTATTATTTTTTATATGTTCTAGGTATTGTTCTTTATTCTATCTTCGTTAAAGAATAGAATTAATTATTATGAATTAATTTTTACAAGTTCAACTTGTAAGCAGACAAGCTCGAGTAAAATTGAAGTTAAATGGGCTGAGGCCTAGGATGAAGCATAGGAAAGGGGCCCGGAGGAGAACTAAGAAAAACTTACCTTCTATATCGCATCCTGAATTTCTACTGAAAGGAGACTCGAATATATGATCTTGCACAATAAAGAGAAAATTCTTTACCAATAGACTAACATCTTTGATCTTTATTACATGCTAACCTGATTTTGTGTTATACACAAGGCTTATCTTTAATTTTGTGATTAATATTTATGATGCATATCAAGTGAAAAATAATTGGATTAAAAGAATATATATTTTTGTATTCCTTCCAAAAGTCTCCAGTTGTTCGAGCCAGAAATACAAAGCTTGACCTGCCCTTGGTACAAACATTCATATATGCAAATGAGAATACAATGATTCCCCTTTGCACGTCTGCAAAATAAAGCCCCTTTGCACATGTCTGCACTATAAATTGTTCAGCAATAGATTACAACCCTATATAAAATTATGATAAAAACCCTAGAAACATGATAATAGCCCTATAAATATACTATGATAACCCTAAGAAATCAAGAATACGCGTGATGACGGTCAAATGAAGCATAAT
Source organism: Panax quinquefolius (assembly GCA_020205615.1). Classification (NCBI taxonomy): domain Eukaryota; kingdom Viridiplantae; phylum Streptophyta; class Magnoliopsida; order Apiales; family Araliaceae; genus Panax; species Panax quinquefolius. The sequence continues at coordinate 82,442,536 of CM035165.1, forward strand.
CATGTTGAGTTAGTCCTTGATTATGTCAAGCATTTGAGGATAACCTCTTTGCACTGAAGCAGACAAAATATACCAGGATGCCTAGGGTAGAAAAACTTATTAAAATTTTGACAAAATCAATGCATTCAACCCTCAAATAAAATAGCAATAGGACTAAAAACTAGCAATACACAACGAATTTGGAAAGAAAAAAATAAGTTAGGAGGGAGAATCATGGGGAAATATGGTAAATATCTCAATCAATACGCCAAATCATAACAATCCACCACGCTTCCAGGCCCAACCTCAATGTTGGTCCATTTTCCCAACTATGATGGCTTTCACTCAGTTTTTTCTCAACACATGTAGTTCTTTTCACAGGTAGCCTAGTAATTAAAATAGTGACTTCTCTGTTATCAAATGTTAATAATCTCAACTTATACGCCAAAAGTAATATGACTGGTGGAACACAAAATTAAATTCGAACTCTTAAACATAAGTACAATAACTCAAACCCCTTAACTAGCCAATTCCAATTTTCACTTTGAGAAGTAATATCCATCTTCTGAATCCAATACAAATATGTCAGCCACCTCAGGTAACCTAAAGCTCACCTTCTTTTTTCTCTTCCCACCTTGTCTTTTGCAGCTCACTATATATGCATCCTCCTCCAACTCTTCATCATCATCAACCTCCATTTTCATTCTGTCCAAAGAAAACCTATCTCTAGGCTGCAATTTATAGGCGGTAGCCTCAACACTTTCCTCAAATGAAGGATAAATTCTATTCAAGCTAGGTGAATTCAAGATCCACTCTTGTAGAGTGAGTTTCTCCGGTGGTTGAGGCCGAGGTGATAACTGTCTCTTTTTATTCTTCTTGGTGTCCCATAATGATGAGCACTTGGGCTTCATGAACTCAAAAATGGATGTCGATGAACTGATGCTGCTCCCTCTATCAAAATCTTGGTTTGCTAATGTTTTGGGGCTCTTCTGCACCAGATAATTAAGACCACATATATTTGATCCCATTTTTTTCACACTCTTGGAGTTGATCATGATTGAAAAATACTAGGTTGGAGATGGTTTTAGTCCTTTTGGTTAGTTCTTGACATAATTATGGGACATTATAAAGGAGATACTAGCTAGGCGGGTTGTACTATAGAGAGGAGAACTTTTCTAGGAACATATAGCTTAGGTAGTTAATATCAATGAAAGAATGAGGATAAGAGGAGCCAGAGATGAATTTGGATTTTGTATCTAATTAATTAGATGAGTCCAAATCTTTCTGCTCATTTCTTGTCTGATTATATTGTTATGAAGTCTACCCTATTTAGAGCTGGCAATATATTTGAAAAATCATAGATATTACAACTCGAACTTAACTAGATCCATTGGGTTGGATATCTATATTTTATAAATCAGGTTGGACATAGTTTATTGGTTGTCCAGATTAATATGGTTCCAAACCAGTTAACTACTATTTGACCCAAATTTATTAAAATCATCTCTTACTTTATTTTACTCTCCCCCATATCTGAAATAGTTCGGCGGCATTAGAAAATTGATACAGAGATATTACAGGGAAAGTAAGGAAAATTTCTGTTTTTTTGTAATCTTTGTTTTAGATGATTTCAACTTTTTTATTTTCTTTTTTTTTATCTTACCTTTTTCTACAACCCAATTGCTTTTAATTTTAAAATTACTAAACTTTACGTTGACCATTTGTGGAACAATGAACAGGTTTACAACTTTACATAAGTATTTACATATTATATATATCCATTTCAAAATTAAATATAAATGTTGAATTTTTAGAGTTAATTTATAAAATTCTTAAATTTAAAATTAATATGAAATTATTTAATTTTAGTACAAATAAATATAACAATTGTAAATTAACTATAACGTACTATTAATTATCAGCTTTATTGTTTTTAAAACTTGAATGAAATTATATTAATTTTGAGTTTAAGATTTTATAAATTGATTCTAAAAAAGTCAAAATGTATCTCTAATTTTGGAACATAGATAGTATATACTCCTTTGGTTTCAAAATTAGAGAATAAAGATACAATTTGACTTTGGATAGAGATATAATTTGACTTTCGAGATCAAACGACCACATATTAAACTTCAAAATTTGTATGACTCATAAAAATTTAAAATGAAATAAATTTTGTGATTTATAGTTTTTTTTATATACCATACAACTATAATAATTGTATCAACTAAAATAAAAAAATTTCACATCAATTTGAAGTTTAATATGTCGTCATTTGATCTAAAAAGTCAAATTATATATCTAATTTTGGAATGAATTGAGTGTACGGGTACTTAAATTTCTCTGTTTTATATATATAGCTAACGTTGTAAAAAAGTCTAGTCTTACAACACATCGTAACCCTTTATCTTAAGATTGAATGGTTTAATAGAAAGTCACAATTTGATTTAGTTTTAATATTCCGTTTAGATTTAATCTTGCGGACGGAATGAATACACAAAATACCTCTCATTTACAATTTATTTGTTTACAATATTAAACTGCACCGTTGTGTATAAAAAAAAATTGGGCCTGATAAACTTAATTTTGTTTTTGTTTTTGTTTTTTTACATTCGTCCTTCATTCCTTTCCTTCTTCATTCTGATCATCTCCTTACTTTTATCAGGCATCAAACTAATTTGAGAACTCGGGCGAATGGAAATACCCATCTAGGAACTCAGCCAATCATGAAATTTGATCTGAAGCCATCCGCCATCCCGAAGCTGAATCGAGTCGTAGGAATCCGATCCCGAATCCAAGACCTGAAGACATTTGTTATCGTCGCCCGAATCTGAAGCCACAAAAGATTTTTATGATGGTCTTATCAAGATTCAGCAAAAGAAAAAACATGATGAAAAATTAGAAGATAATTTATGGAAACAAGATGGGAGAATGGCAAAAGTAAATTACGTCAAGTCAAGTTTCGAGGGCATCAGTACCACGGCCAAAAGACCAGGAGAGTCGTTTCTCTACCTTTTCAACAATCAAATTCTTGAGCCCGGGAAACAGCAAGTCCGATGTAATTATAATAATTATTAGAGCAATGGGCGTGGTAATGATATGGTGATTTGCTGTTCAAAAATTTATTTATAAATTATTTGTCCTTTTGAATTGGCTGCCAAGGACTTCAATGAAAAGAAGTTGGAAATAGAATTGGAAATTGTTCATAAAAGTATAGATCCGGCTAAAGCATCAACTGATGGGGGTGAATGATAATAGCAAGGGGAGAAAAGAGAATGGAGAAGGAAATTAAGAAATGAAAAAAAAAAAAAATCAGGCTACATAGTTTAATACTGCGGAGCATAGAAAATTAAAAACAAAAATTTGAATTTGACCAACAATACGAAGTTATTTTTAAATTGGTCACATATATTAAAGATCCGCAGATTTAATATCATGCGAGGGAGACTTTTATAATGGTGTATTTTGGTTATATCCGTAAAATCCACGTAATATTAAAAATTAAATTGCGAACGAAAACTCTATTAAACTATTCGATCTTAAGATAGAAAGCCACGATGTATTGTAAGACTAGATATATTTTTACAACGTTAATTATGGATCGGTCTTATATATATATATATATATATATATATATATATATATATATATATAACGAGGACAAGTAAGTAGACTTTTAAGAGAACTCTTAAATAATAGAACTTTATCGAAAACGACGTAGTTTTGATAAAATGACTATGTGGCATTTTGTAAATACCATGCCACCGCGTATTTACAAAAAATGCCACCGCGTCTTTATCAAAACTACGTCATTTTAATAAAATTTATTATTTAAAGGCGATTCTGCTATTTAATTCTTACTTGATCTTACTCGATATATATATATATATATATATATATATATATATATATATATATATATATATATAAAAGACCGAATGAATGCATCCAATTTACTCCTTCCCGAATGAATGCAGGTCCCACATATTCTTTAATTAAACTTACTCCACTCCAATCTCCACTCGTTCCACTCCAATCTATGGACACTGCATTTATTTTTGTGTTACAGTTTCTACCCAAAGCAGAATAATACTCCTCCGTAAATCTGCGATAAAAGTCTTTTAGACCATCGCACGTTAAATGCTCACTTTCTTTTAATAACTAAACTTTTACACATTTTTTTCCTATTACGCCTGCAGAAGATTAAATATCTCATATTTTTTCTTATTCTAATTTCTCTCCATATTTAATGACATTATTATGGACAATTTTGTCATTTTATTTTCTTTTTAATACGCGTGAAAAATCTACTACTGACTTTTTATCCCAGAGACGGATGAGTAATATATTTCAGTTATTTATTATATAATATGCTAACAATATAAAAATTATAATATTATAACAACTAATACACATAAATATTTACATGAAACAAATAGTATATAATATATAAAAAATAAGTAAAACAAAATATATATTTTAAAAGATCACTCAAACGAGCCCGCACTCTGAAAATATACTCACTTTTCACAAAAAGAATTTCATTTTGACTTTTTTTTTAAATATAAATAAATTCATTTTGCACAAGTTAATGCAAGTAGAATTATTACAAACTATCTAAAAAATTATAATTATTACACTATATAGTTCTATTTACTCCAAGGTTTAATTAATTTGTTAATTTCTAGATGACTCAAGATTTGAGTGCAAGTTGGCGTAAGTGGAAAATGAGACAAGTGCCCATGATTAGCAGCATATGTTAGTGATTAATTTTCCAATTTTCGCTGAAAATATAAAATATATAATAATATTATCATCACATAAAAAAAATCATATAATACTCACATACATGTACATACATATTGTGAGTCCCACCTGACATGTGGGGTCCAGAAATATGCATGTGTATGTGAAAGATATGTAAGTAACAGAAGCGAAGCCCAGCGTAGTTAAATTTAAATGATTCTATTCCGACTCAAAAAAATAAGAGCGATACTCGAATTCGTTAATAATATGATTCAAATTTAAGCATTAAAAATAGTTCGAATAAGAATATGAGTAAGGTTATACTCGACTTGTTTAATATTCAAACTATTCGAATTCTTGATTGTGATTCGATACATCAGTTAATACATATTCGATTAGATGTTCGATACATTCTCTTATAATATAAACAAATTTAAATCAAATTAGGATAATTAGTTATTATTTTGTTTTGTTTTTAATTTTAATTGTGATTTTATATTTGTAAAGTGTAATAATAAATATATTTTTTCATTTTTAAGTAAAATAACAAATTCAATTTATAATTATATTTATTATAAAACTAGTTATTATGTGGAGACTCGAATTCGAGCTTTAATTTGAAACTCGCGAGTAGTTTGAATAAATATTCGAGTCGAGTCGGATCGAACACGAGTAATAAATATTCGAGTCGAAGTCGAATCGAGTAAGATTTTTCAAATATAATTAATTTGTTTAATTCGATTCGAAGATTTAATTTATCATTTCGTTAGAATTCGAGTAATTTCTGTTCATTTCCTGTTCGACTCGTTTACACCATTAGTATGATGTGACTTTTTTTTATGTGATAGTAACATTATTTTAAAACATAATAACGAGGAAGAAAAGGAACAGGTGGAGTGGAGTTTGATAAGGAGTAAATGGGTGTTTGATAAAAATTGAATAAATTTGAATTTAAATTTGAATCTTAATTTGAATGAGTTGAATCTGAATTTGAATGAGAAAAAATTTATTTGATAATTGACATGTCCGAAACATCTAAATAACATATTTTTATTAATTTATCCCTCTAAAAAAATTCAAAAAATTGTTGCAAATTAATTTAATGTTACTTAATATGTAAGACCCCAACTTTTATGAATAAAGAATAATTTTTTCGAAATATATTTTTGAATATTATGGTGTGGATTTGATATAATATTATAGTTATGGGTAATATTTATAAATTTTGCAAAGTAAGCAAGTGGTTATATAATATTCGATTGGTCGGAGAATATTAGTTTTAACAGGAATATTCGCATGCGACCAAGACAATCATTAAGTGGACCCCATTAACGGAAGTATTGTCGTAGTTAGAAAACGACAAAAATATCTTTCTATAAAAATAACTACGGAGATGTTATTATTAAAACCTGTTGAACTACCCGTTAGTAAAAAACAAAGAATGTCTGGCGTGGTTGCGTAGTAAGAAGACAATGTATTAATTATTGATGCTTACGTGAGAAGTCACTCGGTTATACTCAATTATTGCTACAGTAATTGCTGCATCATATCTCTCATATTATTGATTCAATTATTGTTTAAGATTATCTACATAATATGATATATTATTAAATCAATAATTGAGACGACAAAGTTATTCATATTATTATTTGCAATATTGACAATGTCTAGAAGTTCTGTCAAGGAGAGGTTTGGTCACCTAATTGCGCGCCAATAAGGAGAAATCCTTATCGAAAAGCCCCTCTTTCTTGGGAACGACCTGGTTGTTAAATATTATGAATTATAATATTAATGATGAATAAGTTCGTGTTGATTAAAGATGAATTTTATAGTTCCATTGTGTTGGACTTATTTGTGTTAGTATAATTGATGTCTGGAGGTTATATTGTTCAATTGGGTATTCGGGACACTTTTCGTGTCGGAGTACTATTCACGAGTTACTATTCACGAGTTACTATTCACGGGGTACTATTCACCCGTAAGATATATTTCTGTTTGGTCCAAATTATTGTTAGGTACAATATTATTCCATGAGGAGATGTGCTAATTTTTCAGACCGTTGGTTGAAGATATAATAGTAAATCAATATGGATCGCTGGTGGAAAGTATAATAGTAAATCAATATGGATCGCTGGTTTAAAGTTTTAATAGTAAATCAGTATGGACCGTTGCTTTAAGTTTTAATAGTAAATCAATATGGATCGTCCATTTAAAAGTAAATCAATCTGCACCGTTCATGAATTAGTTACTATTCAGTCCATTCTCCTATAAATAGAAGCTTATTCCTTCATTATTTTTTGCGAAGTCACTGAAACTCTAGAGAGAAACTATAGAGAGAAAGAAGAAAAGTATTATGCTACTTCACTACTTCAGTATTCAGTTTTTTTAAGGTAGGAAATATTATTTGTTGTACCCATAAGGGGTATTCTTTCTTTCTTATTCATGAAGAGAACTTCTGTTATTCCATTCTTATTATTCTGTTGGAATAACCTGTTTATGCGAAGTACCACATACATGGTGAAATTCTTCTAATATTTCGTTCTTTATTATTACGTCGAATATCCTATCCGTATGCGTTACTTTGGGACTGGTTTCATTATTTATTATTCGCGCCGGAATATCCTATCTCGTATGCGTTTCTGTAGGACTGGTTCCATTATTTATTATTCTGTTGGGAATAACATGTCGGTGCAGTCTATCGCACGCATGGTGAATCCTTCTGTTATTCCATTCTTTATTATTCTGTTCGAATAACCTGTTTATGTGGATTACCACATGCATGGTGAATGATCATGTGTATTCATTCCTTATTAAATTGTGGAAATGATCTGTATACGTGGATTACCGCATGGCGGGTGAAAATCCATTTGTAGTTTCATATATTATATTATACTCAGTTGGTTAAAGCTTTGGCTTCTATACTCCATGCAATTAGTGGAATATCCTCGATATTTGCGCTTCATTCAGTATCTTTTCATGGAAATATTCTTCTGAGCATTCTTGAATTTTACTGCACAAAGCAGTATCATGTTGACAATTTGGACGTTATTGAGTTAAGGATAAATTAACTTATAAATCTTTAAAATTTATTCTTGAACCTGTTTTTATTGAATTGTCATCATCCTCATGCTTATATTATGTTGAAAGTCATCTTTGGCTTACGTGCATAGATGGACTTGGTATGATTATGACCAAGGATTATTCGGTATAATCATGACCGTAATGTGACGAATGATGTGGTAAAAGTCCTCATTGGTCTGTAGTTCATTGGTGGACAGTTGTTGGTATGATTATGACTAAGGATTATTCGGTATAGTCATGACCATTGATGATTATATGAATATCCTTGGCCGTGGAGCAGGGATGATTCGATTTTATCTATTAAAAGTCGAGTCTCAATGATAAAGTTGATGAAAAACTTTTTAAATCATAGAAAGATGTAGATTTTATACTTTACTTGACTCTTCCAATGGATTGCTTATTCTGCTGTAGTTTTTGATCTAAAACTTGTTGTCTATTATATTCTATCAGTTGTTATATTGTTGAAGGCTATTGATAATTTATTACGCATTATCTTAGTCATAATATTTCTTCTTTGGGCTAGTTAAGCTCACCCTTTTTTTCTTTGTTCTCTTCGTGAAATGAGAACGTAGTCGGGACTAGTCGGGGAACGAGTGATGGTCCTAGATGGTGCATTAGTAGTCCTCACTATTTCGTGAAATAGTGTGATAATAAATGTAATGAGGACTCCATTGAGTGTGGATATTGTCTAGATGACAATATTTGTATTAAAACTCATGACCTTTGTTTTGTCGTATTTCACACGCATCGTCAGATAATTAAGTTGTATTTATATTCAGTACCTTGTATCTGGCGACTCAAGATGGGTGATGTATACCTGTTTTGGGGGCGTCACAGTTGGTATCAAAGCTTAGGGATATGATCCCTGACTGAGATGTGAGATAAGAACTAGGAGGGGAGAGACGGGGAATTCCATCACTAGTATGACCTACCTAAGTTTATTTGGTATTTAACAGGTTGGTTAGTGTATAGGGATAATATGTGATATATTAATTAACCCTTGTTTTGTGGTAGTTTGAAAAATGGCCTCCGAAAATGTTGAGATAAGCAATGAAGCACATGAGATCGTGGAGTCACCACAGATTAATACTCAGGATAATGTACAACAGGAAGACAATAATCCTCAGGTGAACAACAACACCGACCAAATGACAAACGACGGAATGTTTAGGAGCTTTTCTCGCAATTGCAGACAACATCGTGCAAGAGAAACTCCGTCCAAAATGTAGGTGGAAACACTGGAAACTCTGGATGGCCACCGTTAAACAATTCAATTTGGGACCACCGGAGTTTATTGGAGAGCCAAAACCACTTAAGGCGGATGCATGGATAAAGCAGATCACCAAGATATTTGATGTCTTGGGATGCTCCGAGGAGCAAAAGGTTCCTTTCGCCACCTTTATGTTGCGAGGGAGGCAGACATTTGGTGGGAATCAAAAGCGTACTGACGACTGACGTCTCTGTAGCATCCCCAAATCAGGGTACTTTTTACCACGAATCTAGTATACTAATTCTATAACTATTGCGGAAGATATAAATATAAATTGTTTATACATTATACTTTTACACATCATTCCCAAGGTCTACAACCTTAAATTAATACATACCTTCAATATCTTAGAAGATTTACAATGCTATTTTCATCAGAAAATTTAATAGATCTAACTGCAACATAATTTAATCTTGCACTTTGACTTTGCTTCTGTCTTTATTCGAGCTTTCATCTAAATCTAAAATTTTATCATGATATAGCAAGGGTGAGCAAACAAATTTGCCCAGCAAGTTTTAAATACAATGAAGATATATCATGATTGAAAAGAATGAATAAGCTTTCAAGTTTTCAACAATATAATAATTGTGAAATAACATGAATCAAGTTTCAATAATTGCATGACTGAATCAATAATGTTTTGAGGTCAACAATGACCATGAACAATTTAATTGAACCTTATGGTAATGAAGGTGATCAGCCTTTCATACCTGATGAACATATGCAACATGCACTAAGTGCGAATCAATAATCAGTTTAGACATGAATAATCATCAATAATCATTCACTAACATACTTTGAAATATAACTCGAGTTTGAGTTAAGGAAACTTGCTTGATTCGTTGACTACTGCTACACAGTTTAAGTTAACTTCTTTTGGTAAGACCTATCATTAATAATAAGATTGGTCTTTCAATCAGCATATTCTACTTTGTATCATAATACAATTACTTTATTAATAGATTATCTAACACTTAATCAAATATTAGATAACATCTTAACACATCAGTATTATTATCATTCTTTGATAATTCTTCAATCACTGTATCATATACATTATGATTTAACACTCTCATTATCATTTCATAAGTTATTCTTTAACATCTAATAAGTCAAATACTAATCCAGCCACCTGGGTTCTAAATCCAACAACCCAAACTGCAATCCAGCTAATTGGATTCCAAATCCAGCGACCTGGATTCAACAGATTTCCAATCCAGCAAGCCTGGATTCACCAATACTTTAATCCAGCAAGCTGGATTCATAATCCTTCAATCCAGCAAGCCTGGATTCATAAATATTTCAATCCAGCAAGCTTCTTTTCAATCCAGCAAGTTTTATTCATCAAATTTTCCAATCCAACAAGCTGGATTCCATATCCGTTTCATGAAAAACACTAAATCACATATTATTTTTCTATCCTTTGCCCAAACACATAATATAGTTCATTGAATATTAATTTCAACAATTATATTGAAAAAAATATCATAAATCTCTTATTTTAATCTTTCGTCGAATATTATTAATTATGTAATAATATTTTACGCTAAGGTTATCAACCTTTTAATAACAGTCCAGTCAAAATACTACAAATAATATTTTAATCCAATATTATTAGTCATATAAAAATAATTTAAGTCATTAATCACATTAATAAACAATTGTTTTTTATTGTTTTCCTTTTATTAATTAACTTGTTTAAGCATTCTAAAATGCCATAAACATCACAACACTTCACACTCGACCCAAAACTTCATCAAAAAACTGCATAAGCCATGCTTAAGGGTCTCAAGTCATAAATTGTACTTTTCATATTTTGGGACATCATATAATTAATTAAATCTATTTATCCATTTATCATCATTTAGATGAAAAATACAAAATCAATTCCAAAAATATTTCTTTTCTGTGATTTGACAGAATATAGTTTCATATTGAACATATATTTTCCCCGGAAATTTTAAAATAGATTTACTATATTTAAATAGTCCATAATAGCCAAATATTCTCCGATTTTTCATAAATCAAGATTAACTCCAACAATTCTGAAATTTTTACATTATGCTCCTGCTATACACATGTACTTCCAGTAAATATTTTGTAATTTTTGGACTTATACACAGAGAGTTATTCGGGTGGCTTCATAAAAATAGTCCTTCACCGTAAAATCCATAACTCTCAAACTGTATGACCAACAATTCTCAAATTTTTACACAACCTGAAAACTGTCTGATATTACCACTCCAAATTTTTCCTGAATTTTTAAATCTTAAAAAGTGGACGAAAATACCCCCGTTTCAGACTGCCCCAAAATAGTTTGTTTCCTTCTACCAAAAACGGGACTGTTTTAGTAAAATCAGTCACTACCCCTTGAAAACTCAACATTTTTGAGTGCTACCACTTGGGTTAACTAGTAAACACATATATCTAGCACCCCTTTTTGACGGATCGTAAAAAGGAGTTATAGATTTAAAACGGTGGATTTTCAAAGTAAATAGAAATTTTGGGTTTCTAAACTAGAATTTTTTTTTCTTTTCCTTTTTGATTCCAACCAAATCAACACCCAATATGGGTAAATCCATAATTGAATCCATGAAAAACACATAGATCAAAGGGGTTTGAACTTTCAAATCAAAAACCCCCTTTATCAAATAAAAAAAATAAAGGAAGAAATTATACCTTTGTTTTTCTTCTTCTTCTTCCTTCTTCCATGGAGAACCTTCTCTCTCCTCTTCTTCTCCCCCATGGGCTGCCGCCCCTCCTCTCTTACTCCTCCATGGCTTCGGCCACTTCTTCTTCTTCTCTCTCTTTCTCTTTCCCGTTTCTTTCTTTTTCTTTCTTTCTCTTTTCTTATCCTTCTTATCTTATCTTTTCTTCTTATCTCTTATTTCCTTATTATTTAGCCAAGTAGCCTTATCATCTTCCAACTCCTTATTTTATTTTAATTGTTAATTTACTTAACAAATAACTAGATAGCCCCTCCTTACGTGGATCAAAAATTGGGCCACTTATTAATTAAATTCTATTGGGCTTGAACTTTTATTATTTTGCTTACTAACAAAAATAAATTTGGGCTTCCACCAAAAATATAATTAGGCCATTATAATACTTGTCCCACACATAATATATTGGGCTAGATTAACAATTTAATTGCCCTTAAACACTTTATCCACAAGTCACATGATTAAATAGTTAATTAGACTTGTTTAAATAATATAACCTCCTTAGTCCATTAAATCTAATTCTTTTGTACTCTAAATAAATTATTGGGCTATGATATTATTATAGTCCATTACTCTTAATTCTATTTTACCCTAATTATTTAATTAGGGTTTTTATTTCTCACACTAGAAAATAAATTCCTTACTTATCCTATTTTCTTGTCCAAAACTATCCCCCCATACTTGGATCAAATTTTTGGGCTTTTAAATTATTGATTTGGGCCAACTCTTGGGCCACCATATTTAATCTCTTTAGACTTCTAGATTAATTTTTTGGACCATGAAAATAGATTAGGTCCAATACTTTTAATATTACCATTCCCTAATTATTTAGTTAGGGTTTTCATTTCCTCCATTATAACATAAATCCTTACTCATGCACATTTATTACCTTAACCCAATTAGACTTGCTATAATTAGGTTATAAAATTAATTAACTGAGATTTATAAAAATAAATCTCTTAAAATTAGTATATATTATAAATACTAATATTCTACCATATTATAACCTCTTAGGTTATTTCATTATCACACCTAATATATATATTAGGTTACATAACTTAATTCTTATTTCACTTTTATATTCAAAATATATGTATTCACATTATATAATGTATATTTATTTAATCATATACACAATTCACATAATCATAACATGCTTCACTTCTAACTCCAATTTTGACTTTTTTATATAAAAGTCAACTGTTGACTTTGACCAAAAAGTCAACCCTTACACATTTTGTGTTAATTGTCCTTTCTAACTAAACTTGACGTTCCGGACGCAACCGAGCAGTCCGTGCTTCAAAATTCTATCTCCAACTCAAATTTTGAGTTTTAAATTACTCTCTTCTTATTGTTAATCGTATTAACTAACGACTTTATACTTGTTCAATTCACATCAAATTTTATAGGTATCATAATACCTTATTCTTGATATTCATTCAAATACATATCAATTCATTTCTAGGGTTTTAGAATTTTGTAACCCATATTTTCTCTATTCTCATTCGAATAGCAAACCATATAGGTTTTACTTAAAAATTTTAAATAAATCCACAAATTCTCTTCTAGGTTTTATTCTTTAACCTTTATTCTAATCATTCAAGATTTTATAAATTTTCGGGTTGTCACACACTCAAGATGTCTTGGGAGAAGTTCCAAGAGCTGTTCAACGACAAATACTTTCCCGAAAGTATTCGTCACATGAAGGAGGTGGAGTTTATCAAGTTGGAGCAAAACAATATGACCGTGTCACAATACGACGATTAATTTACGGAGTTATCCCGGTTTGCATCCCATTTGGTTGATAATGAGGAGCGAATGACGCGAATGTTTTTAAGAGGTTTGAACCCGGAGATACGTCAATATCTTATTTCTCATAAACTATGTTTGTATTCAGATGTTGTAAATAGGGCTCAGTTATTGGAGCGCGATAACGGGTCAATGCAACCAAGAGAAAGCAAATTTGAATGAAAATACCGATTGGTAATATGATCGTGAAGCGGTGACAACAAACGTGGAGGAATCAACATGCGAAATGGTAACCACTCCGGTGGTAATCATGGCCAAGACAATAAAAGTGGGAGTTTCAAGAAGAGGAGATTTAGTAATGATGGAAGGACGTCGACCAAATTTTGTTGTTAAGGAAGGAGAATGACCGCTGGTCGTATGTTACAAATGCGGAGGGGAGGGACACATCAGTCTAAACTGTACACAGCAGTCCAAAGCATGTTACAATTGTGGAAGAGAAGGTCACTTAGCCCAATTTTGTCGTGCACCGAAGTAGAGTCCAGCTGGGATGGAGGCATCAAAGTCTGTCCCAGAAAAGATAAAACCGGTAGTTCAAGGGAGAGCATTTGTTGTAACCTCCCAAAAAGCAAGGAACCCAAACGAGGTCATCACGGGTAAGCTTATCATAAACTCTAGTGAAGTATATACCTTATTTGATTCCGGTTCTACCCATTCTTTTATTTCTCCTACTTGCGCTCAACATTTAAATTTGACTCCGGAGAAATTAGACTTTGACTTATCAGTTGAAACTCCATTGGGAGAAACCTTCATTACATCCACGGTTTATAAGTCTTGTTTGATTCAAATCGGTAACCGCACATTACCTGTCGATCTTATTTCCTTAAAAATACTTGCGTTTGACGTAATTCTAGGGATTGATTGGTTAACTACTCATCATGCAAAAATTGATTATTTTCGTAAGGTTATTAGTTTTCATATTCCTAATAAACCTATTATGCGAATTCAAGCGACCAAACCATTAAAATCAATCACGGTTATTTTAAGCCATAAAGCTATTCGTTTATTGAAAAAAGAATGTCAAGCTTTCTTAGCTCATGTCACAGATTTAAACAAAAATACGTCAGTTTTGAATGATATTTCTATTGTTAATAAATTTCCTGACGTATTTCCTGAAGAACTTCTTGGCCTACCCCCAGAGCTTGAAATTGAATTTTGTATCGACCTTGAACCTGGTACAAAACCCATTTTAAAAGCCCCATATTGAATAACTCCTATTGAACTTCAGGAGTTAAAGATCCAATTGCAGGAATTGTTAGACATTGGTTTCATTCGTCCTAGTACGTCTCCTTGGGGTGCTCCTGTTCTATTCGTGAAGAAGAAGATGGGAGTATGTGACTTTGTATTGACTACCGAGAATTGAACCATGTCACCATCAAGAATAGGTATCCATTTCCTCGCATTGATGACCTATTTGACTAGTTGCAAGGAGCACAATTCTTTTCAAAGATCGATCTTCGATTACGGATATCATCAATTTGAAGGTTAAAAGCGAGGATATTCCAAAGGCGCCTTGAGAACTTCGATGCGGGCATTATGAATTATTAGTCATGTCTTTTGGATTGACTAATGCTCCTGCTGCCTTCATGGATATGATGAACCGAGTATTCAAGGAATATTTGGATCACTTTGTGGTTGTCTTTATTGATGACATTCTCATATATTCCAAAAGCCATAAAGATCATGAGCAACACTTGAGGCTGATACTCCAAAAGCTTCGTGAAAACAAGCTTTATGCCAAGTTGAAGAAATGTGAGTTATGGCTTGAGGAAGTTGCATTCCTTGGGTATGTGATATCAAATCATGGAATATCTGTTGACCCAGTGAAGATTGAAGCAATTCAAAGCTGGGAGCAACCAAAGTCAGTGATCGAAGTACGTAGCTTTCTCGGCTTAGCTGGTTATTATCGGAGATTCGTGGAAGGATTTTCTCGAATCGCTACTCCATTAACTCAGCTGACTCGAAAAGATATAAAGTTCGGTTGGAGCGAGGAATGTGAGAAGAGTTTTCAAGAACTTAAGGGAAGACTCATTTCAGCACCTGTTCTGACAATACCATCTGACTCAGAGGGATTTGTCATCTACAGTGACGCTTCGGGCAAAGGGCTAGGATGTGTTCTCATGCAACATGGGAAAGTCATAGCATATGCCTCTTGGCAACTCAAAGAATATGAGAGGAATTATCCTACTCATGATCTAGAGTTGGTAGTTGTTGTCTTCACGTTCAAGATTTGGAGGCATTACCTATATGGAGAGAAGGTGGAGATCTATACGGATCATAAAAGCCTCAAATATTTCTTCACCCAAAAGGAACTCAACATGCAGCAACGACGTTGGCTTGAACTGTTGAAAGATTATGAACATACCATTCAATACCATCCTGGTAAAGCGAACGTAGTAGCTGACGCATTGAGTAGAAGATCATATGCGGGTACGAGTGCAATATTGTCAACACAAAGGCACATTTTGTATGACTTACAAAGGCTGGAGATAGAGTTAAAGACTCCAGGGACCCATGTGATGATGGCGAATATACGAGTAGAACCGACTTTAATCGATAAAGTTAAAGCTGCTCAAGCTACAGACCTAGAGATGATACGTATGAGGAAGAAAGTGCAAGAAAGTGCTATTCCGGAAGCAAGAATCGATGAAGAAGGAATACTTCAAGTCAACTCCAGACTTTGTGTTCCTAACGACCCTGATTTAAAGTATAAAATCATGATGGAGGTGCACAACACATCATTTGCAATCCATCCTGGGAGTACCAAAATGTATCATGATCTTCGACATACATTTTGTTGGAGCAATATGAAGAGAGAGATAGCGGAGTTTATCTCAAGGTGTTTAACTTGTCAAAGAGTCAAGGTGGAGCATCAAGTACCAAAAGGTCCATTGCAACCACTTGAAATTCCAGAATGGAAGTGGGAGCACATTACCATGGATTTCGTTACTGATCTTCCCAAGGTTTCTCAAGGTATAGACGCAATTTGGGTCATTATTGATAGATTGACCAAGTCTGCTCACTTCTTACCTATACGAGAAACTTATATGCTTGAACATCTTGCTCGTATGTATATAAATGAGATTATAAGACTGCATGGTATGCCAGTATCCATAGTTTCTGATCGAGACCCAAGATTCACTTCACGATTTTGGGTTAGTTTGTAGAAAACTATGGGCACAGATTTACGATTTAGCTCGGCATATCATCCTCAGACGGACGGGCAGTCGGAGAGGACTATTCAAACTCTTGAAGATCTATTAATTCTCTGTGTCCTTGACTTCAAAGGAAGTTGGGACAAGTTCTTGCCGTTGGTGGAGTTTTCCTACAACAACAGTTATCAAGCAAGTATTGACATGGCTCCATTTGAGGCGTTGTATAGGAGAAAGTGTTGTTCTCCAGTATGCTGGGATGAGGTGGGTGAAGCAACGTTGTTGGGACCGGAGTTGGTACGTATGACTACAGAAAATATTTAAACGATCCAACAACGTATAAAAACTTCACAAGATCGACAAAAGAGTTATGCTGATCTTCATCGAAAAGATGTAGAATTCGATATTGGAGATCATGTGTTGTTACGTGTTACTCCATGGAAAGGAGTTACAAGATTTGGAAAGAGAAGAAAGCTCAATCCTCGATTCATTGGCCCATTTTTAATTCTCTAGCGAGTAGGAACTATGGCTTATAGACTCGCCTTACCGCCAAGTATGTCTCGTATTCATAACGTTTTTCACATATCTATGTTACATAAATATGTGAAAGACTCGAACCACATTATTGAGTTAGAACCAGACGAGATAGAGGAAGATTTAACGTATGAAGAGTTGCCTGTTAAAATCTTGGATAAGAAGGATCATGTTCTACACTCCAAGATTATACCTCAAGTCAAAGTTTTGTGGAGAAACCACAATGTGGAGGAAATGACTTGAGAGTTAGAATCTAAGATGAAGGCAAGGTATCCTCATCTCTTCGATATACCAGGTATGTACCCTAATTTCGAGGACAAAATTTCATAAGAATGAGAGGTTGTAAGACCCCAAACTTTTTTGAATAAAGAATAATTTTCTCGAAATATATTTTTGAATATTATGGTGTGGAATTGATATAATGTTATAGTTGTGGGTAATATTTACAAATTTTGCAAAGTAAGCAAGTGGTTATATAATATTCGATTGGTCGGGAAATTTTCGTTTTAACAGAGAATATTCGTACGACGGTAAAATCATTGGTGGACCCCACAACGGAAGTATTGTCGTAGTTAAAAAATGACAAAAATATCTTTCTATAAAAATAACGGCGGAGGTGTTACCGTTAAAACTGTTGAACTACCCGGCAGTAAAAGTACAGTAATACGCGTGGTTGCATAGTAGCACACGGTATTGATTATTGATGCTTACGTGAGAAGTCACTTAGTTATACTCAATTATTGCTACAGTAATTGCTGCATCATATCTCTCATATTATTGATTCAATTATTATTATAATATCATCTACATAATATGATATATTATTAAATCAATAATTGAAACGACAAAGTTATTCATATTATTATTTGCAATATTGACAATGTCTAGAAGTTACATCGAGGAGAGGTTTGGTCACCTAATTACGCATGATAAGGAGAAATCCTTATCGAAAATCCCCTCTTTCACAGGAACGACTCGGAACGACATTGGTTCCATTATTTATTATTCTCGTTGGGAATAACACATCGGTGCGATCTTTATCGACGCGATGGTGAATCCTTCATTATTCCATTCTTTATTATTTGTTGGAATAACTTCGTCTATGTGGATTATCACATGCATGGTGAATGATCCTGTGTATTCATTCCTTATTAAATTAGGGAAATGATCAGATATCGTGGATTACTGCATGGCGGTGAAAATTCATTTGCAGTTTCATATATTATATTATACTCAGTTGGTTAAAGCTTTGGCTTCTATACTCCATGAAATTAGTGGAATATCCTCGATATTTGCGCTTTATCCAGTATCTTTTCATGGAAATATTCTTCTGAGCATTCTTGAATTTCTTTGCACAAAAGCGATATCATGTTGACAATTTGGACGTTATTAAGTTCAGGATAAATTAACTTATAAATCTTTAAAATTTATTCTTGAACCTGTTTTTATTGAATTGTCATCATCCTCATGCTTATATTATGTTGAAAGTCATCTTTGGCTTACGTGCATAGATGGACTTGGTATGATTATGACCATGGATTATTCGGTATAATCATGACCGTAATGTGACGAATGATGTGGTAAAAGTCCTCATTAGCCTGTAGTTCATTGGTGGACAGTTGTTGGTATGATTATGATTAGGGATTATTCGGTATAGTCATGACCATTAATGATTATATGAATATCCTTGGCCGTGGAGCAGGGATGATTCAATTTTATTTGTTAAGCTAAGTCTCAGCGATAAAGTCGATGAAAAACTTTTTAAATCATAGAAGATAGTAGATTTTATACTTTACTTGACTCTTCTAATGGATTGCTTATTCTGTTGCAGTGTTTGATCTAAAACTTGTTGTCTATTATATTCTATCAGCTGTTATACTGTTGAAGGCTATTGATAATTTATTCTGCATTATCTTAGTCATAATATTTCTTACTGGGCTAGTTGAGCTCACCTTTCTTTCACTGTTCTCTTCATGAAATGAGAACGTAGCTGGGACTACTCGGGGAACAGAGTGATGGTCCTAGATGGTGCATTAGTAGTCCTCACTATTCTGTGAAATAGTGTGATAATAAATGTAATGAAGACTGTATTGAGTGTGGATATTATCTAGATGATAATATTTGTATTAAAACTCACAGCCTATGTTTTGTCGTATTTCACACGACTGTTGTATAACTAAGTTGTATTTGTATTCAGTACCTTTTATCTAGCGACTCAAGATGGGTGATGTATACCTGTTTTGGGGGCGTCACATAATATAATAGTTAATATTGTAAAAAAAAATCATTCAACCGTTCATTCAACCCATTCAGCTAAAAAAATAGGACTAAATCATTCAGCTCAAATTGTTTAAATTGATGAATGATTCAGTCATTCAGACAATTTTTCAAAAAATAAACGCACTAAATGGCTGAATATGTCAGTCATTCAGTAGAAAACAAACTGCCCTTAAGTTTTGTAGTGAAGAAAAGAAACAAATGGAGATTGAAGTAGAGTAAGGGGTGTTTGTTTAGAGCTGAAAGGCTGAATCGGTTAGCCATTCAGTTCGTTTGTTTTGAATAAAAATCATCTGAATGGCTGAATCGGACAGATTTTTAAGCTGAACGGTCAAATGTAATTTTTTTGGCTGAATGAAGTATTTTATATTTAATTTTTTTTTCAATATTAACTATTATATTAAGTAATATTAAATAAATTTATAATAATTTTAAATTTTTTTTAGAGGGGTAAACTAATAAAAATCTATTATTCAGATGTTCAGACATGTCAATTATCAAACAACTTTTTTCATTTAAAAATATGCTTCATTAAACTCATTCAGATTACTTAAACATTCAGAATTATTTCATTCAATTTTATCAAACACCCTCTAAATTTAATTAATGAATAAGTGGCACTTGCATGCATTTGGAAAGCAACGAATAAATTATATGTGTCCATATATTTACTCAAAATATTTTAAGAGTAAAACTTTTAGAGAGAGAAAGTATTAGAAAATTGAGTGTATAAATTTTTTAGGAGAGAGAATGTATTTAAAAAAAAAAATAAGAGAGACCTTTAAAGGAAGATAAAACAAATGTATCCAAAAGAAAAGGAAGATAAAAATTAAAATCAATATATTAAGTAATTTATTTTATTAGGCAATAATAATTGTAAGGTTGAAATTTGAAATATGAGTTGACTTATCCAATATAACTCATATTAAAAACAAATAATAAGATTTTAGTTTTTAATTAAACCATATTTTTTATATAAACTATAACCAAACTAAATTCATTTGTTGTCCGATCTAACCCTATTTACTTGTTTACAATTTACTTTTTGAATAAGCATTATTTGACACCAATATATTAGACAAGTAAAAAAAAAGACAGTAGATCTACATTCTTGTGGATGCATGCATCGGTATTATTTTTATTACTTATATATTGGGAAAAAACCCTTTTGGGCTTTTTGGGATAATTTTGAACTTTGAAAATTTTGGAGAAGAGAAAGAAAAAGAAAAATTTAAATAATGCAAAACAAAAGGGACAAAAACAATCTTAATCAAGAATAATGTATAAATATTATGTAATAAATGGTTGAATGAGCTCCAAAAAAAATCATTTCATTTCCTTTGTTTTCCCCCCAAGTTTTCCAAATTCCAAACTTATTAATTACTCCCTCCATCCCATAGTTATAGGCTGAATTCTTTTGGCACATAGTTTAAGAAAATTAGTTTGAGTGACAATGTTTAACATAATTTTCCACATATACCCATTAATATGTAATTAATAAATAAGTTAATTACTCCTTACTTATCACACTGGAACTCTCAACTTTATTGATTGACGTGTATTGACCATTAACGTTCATAACCATAGAACTTTAACCAAAGAGAATACAACAACATTAAATGTGGTGATAAAAATAATGACATTGAATGTTGTTTCTTCAAAAAAAGAGTAATGGTTGAATATTTATTATAAGGGCATAAAAGTAAAAAAAATGAACCAACTAAATTTTATAAATAGTAAGTAGCCTATATATTGGGACATCTCAAAATAGAAAATCAGCCTATAACTATGGGACGGAGGGAGTACAAGTTTAAAGGTTATAAAATCTCAGAATCTGATAGACCAGATGCTGATCACTAAACTATATGTACAAAACATTCAGCCTACTTATATTAATTCTATATAATCTTTGAATAAGTTTACAGTTTTTGCACATAGAATCTCTATGGCTTATTCAACATTTGTCTATCCCAAGTGTAGCAGAATTGTACGGAGTCATCCCATCAATTCAACGCAAATACAACGCGCACCTGTGTAGACTGACCTAATAAGCATGTTAGACCACCTCCTTACCTAAAAGGTTAACCTATTAGATTGAGGTTCTATCATATTTTATTAACCCATCTACACTCTTTAATTTATCCAATGTGGGATTCATGTGAAATATCCGAATAATCTCCAACTTTCACTTGAATACACATTAGAGGTATCATACTAGAGTAGTCACCATTAAACACATTTTCTTGGAGTCTTTCAAGAGCTCTGTTTGACTCTAGCTAATACTACTCCACCACGCCCGCAAAAAACGTGGGAGTACAACCTTGCTCCTTGTGAACCCTTCACCCTGAACAAACTATATCCCTTGCTCCTTGTGAACCTCTCCACCAACTTTCCCAGAGTCATCCTGAGCCCGCTCCACCCGACACAACTCTATTTGTTCCACCCACAAAGCCTGCAAATTCACCCTCGCACTCCCCTCGCACCCTAGAGTTGATACTTGGACTCTATTTTCTCCACCCACGAGGCCTGCGAATGCACCCTCGCACCTTGGAGTTGATACTTGGGCTCATCGAACCATGAGCTTTGATACCATTTGTAGCGGAATTGTATGATCCATCCCATCAATTCAACACCAATATTGCAGCGCACACATGTGTAGAATGGCCCAATAAGCATGTTAGACCACCTCCTTACCTAAAAGGTTAACCTATTAGGTTGAGGCTCTACCATACTTTATTAACCCATCTACACTCCTGAATTTATCCAATGTGTGATTCATGTGAAATATCCCAACAACAAGGTGTACATATACTTGATAAAAGCAAAGAGTTTATCTTTATTAGGTAGAGTTTATCATCTTATTCTCAAAAAATTGCAAGCAAGTCAAATATATAGAGACAAATTAAATATATCACACAAGTCAAGTATATAGAGACAAAATTAAATATATAAGAGAAGGAATGTGTTGGGAGAGTGCATATTTTGATTTGATGTTTAAAGTAAATGCTCATGATTATATGTTAAGTCCTTCAAGGAATATATGTACAAGGACTTAGTGATAGATCAAATTTGTTAGGTTGATTTAAGCTTTTAATGTTTATCATTCTATAAACGAATGTATAGATGAAGAGATCAAAGATGTTAGGTTGATCTACATCTTAAATTGTAATAGATAGGCATCAACAAGATCGCATTCTATCTAGTTGATCAGAAGACTGCAAAAGCCAAGGTAGAATCGTAGAGCATTGAAGATCGTAGTATGTCTGCCTTGAAGGGCCTCTCCAGAAATCGTAGAGTGGTACAGACGTTTGCCGAAGCTAACTCAGAGATCGTAGTGTGCTCTCGGAAACATACAGTCTGCACCAGATTCACATGGGTGTTCTTTCTAACCTCAAAGGATGAAACAAGCTCCCAACTGATCAAGATGTTCAAGCTGGCGATGAACGAGAAAGGAGAGAAAATCAAGGCTATAAAAAGTGATCATGGAAGAGAATTTGACTTCTCAAAAATGGACCAGTTCTGCACAGACAATGGCATCAGTAATAACTTCTCAGCTCCACGAACTCCTCAACAAAATGGAGTAGCTGAGAGAAAGAACAGAACGTTGATAGAGGTTGGAAGAACATTACTAGCAAAGCAGTGACCCATCGCACTGAATACTTCAGGCGTAAGTCATCAACACTCCATGCTACACTTGAGCGGATCACCGATACACTCTACGATCAAGAAGACACCCTACGAACTATGGAATGGAAGAAAGCCAAGTGTCAGCTACTTTCATATATTCGGCTGTGCATGCTATATTCTCAACAATGGAAAGTAGTACTTAACAAAGTTTCAACCCAAGTCAGACGAAGGACTCTTTCTTGGATATGCCACAGACAGGAAGGCCTACAGAGTGTTCAACAAGAAGACACTGAGTGTTGAAGTCTCAATTCATATCATCTTTGATGAGACAGACTTAGACAAAACAGTGGTTCAAGACACTATGACCGACAGTTCAGACACTACGAACGAGGTCATCGAGCTCAACACTATGATCGTAGGTCCAAATAGTGAAATCGTTGAGCAAGGAAATGAGATCGTAGAGAGGCCTATGCAAGACAACAAACCTCCACACCAAGAAGAAGAAATAGATCTTGAAGACCTAAGACAAGAAGGCATCAGGATAGATATCCCAATAAGAAACAGATGGGCAAGAGATCACATTCAAGATTTAATCATTGGAGATCTGAGTGCAAGAGTCAAAACAAGGGCTGCCACCCAAAATGAATGTTTTTATCTAAGCTTCTTGTCACAAATGGAACCTAAGAAGATAGAGGATGCTATGGAAGACTCCAGCTAGATAGAAGCCATGCAGGAAGAACTTAATCAGTTTGAAAGAAGAAAAGTATGGAGATTAGTACCAAGACCAAAAAGTCACACTGTCATTGGAACAAAGTGGGTCTTCAGAAACAAGATGGATGAAGATGGAGTAATAACTAGGAATAAGGCAAGACTAGTGGCCAAGGGCTACTCTTAGGAAGAAGGCATTGACTACGATGAGACATTTGCACCTGTTGCCAGATTAGAAGCCATCAGAATATTCCTTGCCTTTGCTGCTCACATGAAATTCAAGGTCTTTCAAATGGATGTCAAGAGTGCATTCCTAAATGGTGAACTTCAAGAAGAAGTCTATGTAGAGAAACCTCCAGGTTTCATCAACCCATCTCTTTCTAATTATGTTTATAGATTAGACAAAGCCTTATATGGTCTTAAACAAGCACCTAGAGCATGGTATGAAACACTAACTAACTTTCTTATCAAAAATGGGTTCACTAGAGGTAGAGTAGATACCATACTATTTCTTAGAAAGCATAAAGACACAGTCTTATTAGTTCAAATATATGTTGCTGACATTATTTTTGGATCTACTGATGAAAAGTTATGCAAGAGATTCTCCAAGCTTATGCAGAGAAAGTTTAAAATGAGCATGATGTGTGAGCTTAATTTCTTCATTGGACTGCAAATAAAGCAGACTGATGAAGGAATCTTCATAAACCAAGCCAAGTACATTAAAGATTTACTTAAGAAGTATGGCATGGAATCAGCCTCTCCCATGAAAACCCCAATTGCTTCTGCAACCAAGCTTGACAAAGATGAAAAAAAGTAAAAGTATTGGTATAACTCAATACAAAGGTATGATAGGCTCTCTTCTATATCTAACTGCCAGTAAACCAGACATAATGTTTACAACATGCATATGTGCTAGATTTCAGGCTAATCCTAAGGAATCACACTTAACTACTGTAAAGAGGATTTTCAAGTATCTCAAGGGTAGACCTCACTTGGGGCTTTGGTATCCCAAGGAGTCCTCATTTGAACTAACAGGATACTCAGATGCTAATTTTACAGGCTGAAAAATAGATAGAAAGAGCACCAGTGGCACTTGTCAATTGCTAGGAAACAGACTTGTGTCCTGGTTTAGCAAGAAGCAAAACTCAGTATCCACTTCAACCGCAGGTGAATACATTCTTTCTTGGCAACCACTCGTGCTTTCAGATTCTATGGATGAAAAATTAGCTAGCAGATTATGGGTTTGAATTCAAATCCATACCTATTCACTATGATAACACAAGTGCTATAGCAATAACTTATAATCTTGTCATGCATTCTAGGACTAAGGGATCATTTGGGATCATTTGCAAAATGGAACCATATCTTTACAATATATCCATACTAAAAATCAACTTGCTGATGTCTTTGCAAAGCCTCTAGATGAATCCAGGTTTAACAAGTTGATAAGTGAGCTAGACATGCTTAATCTACAACCATGAAATATATGCTCTAGTTGGTGCTAACCATACAGATATAAAGGCAATGTTCAAAATCGTGGACATGATCAAAGGAAGTCCATGATCATAGAGCTGCAGTAACATGAAAGACAACGATCGCAGTGCAGACTCAACGATCGCAGTGTAAACTCAACAATGACAGAGCCCCATCAACAAAATAAAGGAGCATCATGTGATGATAAAGTTCAAAATAAAGCAATCTCTTTGATAAGCGCCTCGGGAACAAACCTAATTTTGATTCACTCTATGAGGTTGGCCCTTCCTGAGTTACCTTAAACCGAGAAGAATGCTAAGTCAAAAGTTCATCACAAGGTCCCGGACAGACACGACGATCACAGTTCAGACTCGACGATTGTATTTCAGATATGACGATTGCTGAGCAGACTCGACGATTGTAGTTCAAACATGACGATTACTAAGCAGACTCGACGATTGTAATTCAAACACGACGATTACTGAGCAGACATGACGATTGTAGTTCAGACACAACAATTGCATAGCAAACTCGACGAATACAAAGCAGACTCGACGAACGCAGAGCGGACTCAACAATCACAAAGGCTACCTCAACGATCGTAGTCCTTCCCAACGACACATTATCTCAGAAGGAGCTAAGGGAAAATTAGTACAATCCTCCTCAGTCAGATTCGTAGAGCCAATCAGAATTCGACACCTGCCCCACTAAGCAAAATAGTGAGAGGGAAGTTACAAGTACAGTTTGAAAATGCCTTTTTGAAATTAGAAGTTCAAAAAGCTTATCTCTCTCCTTCTCTCTTCAAGAAACCCTAACTCTTAAAGAAAGCTCAAACAACCATACTCCCTGCAAAGAAATAAATGGCAGCCTCCAACATCATCTCTGGCTACAGACTCTACTTCGATGAGTTCAAAATAGCTGAACCAAAATTTCACAAAACTCTAACACTGATAAAGAAGGCTGGTCTCAAAGACGCTCTGGGTACGAGCACCTGGATCTACCCAAAGCTAATAAAGGAGTTTTACAGAAATGGGGCATTCAAAAATAACGTCATCACCACGAGGGTCAAGGACATGGAAATCAAACTCAGAACTGAGGATATCAACCTAGCCCTAGGCTTCAAAAATGAAGGGTTCTCGTTCTTAGATGGCATTGAATTCCATGAAAGCCTAAAGAAGATGCATCACAAGAAATTCCCCACTGTCAAAGGATACAAGAAGAAGGAGTTTCCACAGAGGTACGAATTTTTGGCTGATATAATTGGGAAGTGTATATGTTGCAAGAGTTCTGGGCACGATTCTATAAATGAGGTGCAACTCAAGCTCATAACTGCCATAAGTTATGGAATACAACTTAACTATGGAGCTCTACTGCTTGAATGGATTGGGAAATGGATCACCAGCTCGAAGAAGACAAAGAGCTCTCAAAAGATGCTCTACGGGCGATTTATAAGCATCATCCTACAGTCTTCTCTGGGTGATAAAATTGGGGACAATGAAGGAGAGTCCATCAATCCAAATAGACGGATAACCCAACAACAGTTTGAGAACTGGAAATGGAATCCAACAACGAATGTACGTATGATGTCTGAGTCCAGTGGAAGAACTGGTGATATAAAGGAATCAGGGATTCCAGGAAACATGTTAGTCGTCAAAGAGACTGAAGAAGAAGAGGAGGAGATCAACAAGGAAGAAACCACTGCCCTGATCAGAAAAAGAAAAAATAAGAGAAAGCTGAAGGCTAGAATGACAGAAGAACCCCAGGGATCAACTACTGATATACCTGTAGAGTCCTTTGACATTGAGACTCTGACGATCCTAAGAAGAAAAGAACAGCAGGCTGAGGCAAATGAAGACAGAGCTACCATATCACAGCTACCGAAGAAGAACAAAATCAGTCACAAGTCCAAGAGGCCATCTGTCTCTTCGATCGTAGAGTCTCTACCAATCGTAGAGACCAGACTGAATACCTCGAGCAAGGAAGTTGCTGCACCAGATGTTCTGGCTGATCAACAGGATAGAGCTGAAGCTCAAGGAAGTCCTGAGGCTGTGGCTCAGCCTAGAAAACCAAGACGAAAATTGGTTAAGAAGTACATCCTTGTCAATGAAGGAGTACTCAAAGAGGAAGACAAAAAGATGGCTGCTAAAAAGTAACTATCCAAAGAAATGCCAAAAGAACAAAGCTCAAGCTGAGGGGGAGCTACTAGTCCTACAGATGGATGATCATGTTGAGGGGGAGCCTCATGATATCCCCATTACAGAAGAAGCTGCTCCTGCAGAAAATGAGAGAGAACCAAAGCAAGAACAAAATAAAGTCATTGATATAGTAGAGTCCTTGAACGAAGACAGAGATAAGGACGAAGATGATGAGGTCGAGATCATAGCTGTTATCCTATCTACCCATGAGGCCTTTTCATCAAGCTCAAATTCTAAACTCCTGGAATCACATGTTTTGGAGCTTCAAAGAATATCCAGCCATTTCTGTTAGCTCGTGGATTTCCAGACAACTTCAACTTTGCCAAACAAGCTGATCACAAATGGTCCCTCTTCTAGAATGGTGCATGATGTATTATCTATCCCAATCTTGTTCAGAGTTAATCACTATCCACTATCTTTTTTAAGCCAATTTTATGAATTTCCAAGCTGGTTAGAAGTGGTCCTCAATCCACTAAGTTAATTCCCAGTTGCAGAATCCCAAAATTCTGTAATTGGTGAACCAAATATACTCAACTTCATATTGATCATAACTCCCATCATCTCTACGATTACTGACTCTAGCCCCATCGTAGAGTCCCAAGGTTAAATCGTAGAGCCACCTACTCCAGACACCCAAACACAGGCCCCTCCATCCGATATTCCCTCTTCGTCCACAAATGAATACTTCAACCTTTATCTTGCCCTCTACTCTTTGCAAGATCAAAACAAGAGTACACCCTCTCCTCCACACATTCCACAACTCAGCGAACTCCTGTCAGATCTGCCCACCAAATCTGAGTTATCCAAAGTGTCAAAGAAAGTTATTAAGGATATCGATGACAGTCTTGAAGCCCACACAGTACTCATTCAACTAAGACTGACTAAGATGATCACGGCTGCCAATGCTCTCCCCAGCACCCTAAGCTCTGAGCTCACAAAGAAGCTCAAGGAGATCATAAAAGAAATGGTGAAGAGCATAAAGGACAGGGATGATATCCACTTTCTAGCAGCTAAAAGACACAGGGATGCTGTTCTTGTATTATAGAACACTTAAGAAGCCCAGAATAAACTTATGTTGGAGAACATCATTAATTTGCAAACTGCCGTCAAAGAATTCCAACAATTTTACGTCAGCCAATGACATCAGACTGACAATGTTCTAGCCGTCCTCAAACAAAGGGAAGCTCGATCTGATGCTCTGATCAAAGAGAATAAAGAGGACATTGCTCAAACCCAAAGTCAACTCAATGAGCTTGTCCAAAGAGTGACTCACCTCTTAGAGGACATTCGAACCCTTGATGCTGACATAAAGGGGGAGAATAAAGGGAAATAAGATCAAGGCAGAGGCAGAGGCATATTCTCAGCTCAATCTTCACGGAGTCCTCTTCCAAGGCAGTATCAACAGTCTCCACAATCTGGCCATCATACTCAACAATCTAAACAGGAACACATTGTCATGGCTCAACCAATAAGGAGTATAGGGCCAAACACCAACTCACAAAACGTGACCACCACAGGCCTAAGAATACCAATTGGAGATCCTGCATTCATGAATAGGCATGATCACGATCCTAAGCTAAGCCCAAGTGAGCTGGAAGATCTAGCTAGAAGAGAAGAAGCAAATAGAAAAAGAAGAGCTGAGGAGTATGCCAATCCTCCATGCAAAAGATCAAAGAAATAGAGATAAGTTAAAATTTAAATTCTTTTTGATGTAAAACTTAATTGTAATATCTATTCTTCAAACATCAATAAATTCATTCTTATTTTTTAAAAATTTCAGCTGCTCACTGAAATATTAAGTCATATTTATTTTTCTGCAAATGCATCTAAAAACTAATAATCATGACACCAAATCTCCTTGGTTATGTCAACATCAAATAGGGGGAGATTGTTGGGAGAGTGCATATTTTAATTTGATGTTTAAGGTAAATGCTCATGATTATATGTAAAGTCCTTGAAGGAATATATGTACAAGGACTTAGTGATAGATCAAATTTGTTAGGTTGATCTAAGCTTTTAATGTTTATCATTCTATAAACGAATGTATAGATGAAAAGATTAAAGATGTTAGGTTGATCTACATCTTGAAGTGAAATAGATAGGTATCAACAAGATCGCAGTTTATCGAGCTGATCAGAAGACTGCAAAAGCCAAGGCAGAATCGTAGAGCATTGAAGATCGTAGTATGTCTGCCTTGAAGGGCCTCTACAGGAATCGTAGAGTGGTCCAGATGTTTGCCGAAGCTAACTCAGAGATCGTAGTGTGCTCTCGGAAACATAGAGTCTGCAAGATAAGCAAGTGCCGAAGCTAACTCAGAGATCGCAGTGTGCTCTCGAAAACATAGAGTCTGCAAGACAAGCAAGTGAAGATCGTAGTATGCAAGTCCTTAAGAGAAATCGTAGTGTTCTCATCAGACCAAGCACCAAAGTGATAAGACACCACGATCTTGATCGTAGAGTATCATCTGCCTTGTGTCAGAAGCATCGAGCCCTACCTTTTGCTTGGAGACAAATTCCAACAACTGTGGAATGTGTTTTAAACGTTGAAGTTCTCACCAGCCCCAACAACATAAAAGATATCCTTAGTATATAACAAAAGAAACGTATTCAAGAAGCTAAGGAAAAGACCATAGGACAGAAGAAAATACCTTTTCAGGTGTTAGGTGAGAAAGCGATCTGTGGCGTGTCAAATGGGGCCGAATGCAATTCGGAAAGGTGTGAAGAGTCTCCATCAAAGTTCAAAAATGTCAAACGCATTTAATGCTTCAACGAATGGCTTCAACGGATAGAATTCAAGGATCACATATATGCAAAACATATGCAAATGAGATAACCAAGCAAGAATTGAACAAAACGCACAAGAACACTCAATGCTCAACTCTACGATCTGAGAAAAAGAGAAAGCTTGCTCAGCTACTTAGTTCTTTCGAACAAGTGCTTAACGACAACTGAGTAGCACCAACCAAGAACTCAACAACTATCAATCAACTGAAGTAAGAGTTCCAAATTAGAAACACTTGAAGAGTTCTAAGTGAACTGTGAAGAACCAAGTCTGCCGGACTTGAAGAGTTTAAGAGTGAACTAAGAAGTGCCTAGACTGCTGGTCTAGAAGGAATCTGTGAGATTTAGAAAGTGTAAAAGACATCCTAAGTGAATTTCCTACTCGAGGAGTAGAAGAGTGGACTAGAAGCTTTAAGTGCTCTGAACCACTTAAAACTGATGTGTCTATTACATTCTTGCTATAATTGCTATAACTGCCATAACTACTATAACTGCCTCACTCTCATTAATTCACTATATCTTAAGGGAGATTAAAACAAATATTAATTCCGCTGTGTTTTAATCATTATCAAAACTAACAAGTTAAAACGAAAAGAATTTTAAATATCTATTTAACCCCCCTTCTAGATAACTATTATGCCTCTAAGAACTAACAGAATGTGTTGGGTTTATGTGGTCTAAACCCATGAGATTATCCTATTTTAATTTGGTACGTATAATTTCCAAAATTGAGAAGGAATTGAAATTCTGAAGCAACATTGGAAATTGGCCAATTGGGTATACATGAGTTTAACCGTGTGAATCATGCATATGACGAAAGATTTCCAAAAGAAAATTAGAAAAGGATTTTGGTTAAGACGTGAGCCATTACTGGCAGAATCCTTTGTGGATTAGAATATTAATATGGCAGAAATATATATGGTTGCTTAATTCCAAATCTAATAAAGAACATGAAGTATATCATGTATATATATATATATATATATATATATATATATATATATATATACATGTGGTGTGATGTGAATAAGAGCACAAGAAATTAAGAAGCACATATTACAATAGTGAGTGGGCAGAGAAAAAATAAAGAGGTTTTGTGAAGGTTTATTCACGAGTTTATGTCATCTATTCGGATCAATTAATTGTTTGAAGACTTTAATTAATTCGGAGATTCTAGATGGTGAGGTAATTTGAGTTTTCACTCAAACTGAGGTATTCTTGTATTATCTCAATTTCTTAATATTTTAAGTTTTTAGTTATAAAACTTAGAAGCACTATTTGTATTCACAATTGATTATAGTGGAATTTTTGGAGTCCGACCCATGGTTTTTACCTCTTAGTTTTAGAGGGTTTTCCATGTAAGATTTGGTGTCTTGTGGTTGGTTTATTTTTGTATTATAATTTTCTGGTTTATTTAATTTTTCAAAGACAATTACAATTTGAGGAGTTTTTCCAACAAAGTGGTATCAAGAGCATGGTTCTTTGCGCGGTTGTTTTTGATAAATTAAATGGATGAATCAAGCGGCACGGTGCCATGATTAAATTGACATCATCTAATTTTTCGATCTGGAAGCCTATAATGGAAGACATCCATTTGTGCAAGGATTTGTATGATCCATTGGAGTTTAAGGGGAAAAACCTACCAGACAAGACTGAGGCTGATTGGAAAAAGATGAATAGGAAGACGATCGGTCACATTCGATAGTGGATCGATAAGAGTGTGTTCCACCATGTTTCGTAGGAAATAGATTCTTATACACTATAGGCTACATTAGAGTCCATGTATGAGAAGAAAAATGCTCAGAATAAGACCTTTGTGATTCGAAAGATCGTGAACCTAAAGTATAAAGATGGTAGCAGTGTATCTGAGAATATGAGTGAGCTCCAGGGATTGGTGAACCAGTTGTCTTCCATGAAGTTAAATCTTGAGGACGAGATTCAGGCGTTGTTGCTTCTTAGTTCGTTGCCTAACAGTTGGGAAACTTTGATTGTGCCACTAAGCAATTCAACTCAGAAGGGAAGATAACCATACAGATGGTCAAGGATAATATACACAACGAGGAAACAAGGGAAAAGGAGCAGGGTCTGAATTTTGAGACACAATCACTTGTGGCAGAGAATAACGGTCGAAGTAACTTCAGGGGATCTCACAAGGGAAACATGAAACACAGTAAAAGTAAAAGTTCCAGAAATCATAGGAGAAAGTCAAAGACCAGAGAAGGTGTTAAATACAAGTGTTTTCATTGCAAAAAGGATGGTCTCTTCAAAAGATATTGCAAGATTTGGTTAGACAAGCAGAAAACTGGTGAGCAAGGGAAGGTTGAGGAGAAGACTACTGCAACTACAGTTACTAAGGATGTTGTGCTTCTTTCCTTTGAGGAAGAAGAATGATTACATGTTGTTGATCAGAAGATTGATTGGGTTATTGATACAGGTGCTTCGTATCATGCTACTCCCAAGAGAGAATTCTACACGACATATAAAGCTGGAGACTTTAGGTTTGTGAGAATGGGTAACACTGATCAGTTCAAGATTATTGGAATTGGTGATGTTTGCATACAGACAGATGTAGGTTGCATTATTACTTTGAGGGATGTTAGACATGTCCCAGATTTATGCCTCAGCTTGATTTTTGTTATGGCCTTAGGCAGGGAAGGCTATGAGAATCACTTCAGCAGTGAAAAACGGAAGCTTTCCAAGGGTTCAATGGTAGTTGCTAGAGGTACTGCTTGTTGCTCATTATACAAAACTCACATGAAGGTGTGTTCTAGCGAGTTGAATGCAATTGAAGATGAATCTTCACTGAATTTGTGGCGTAAAAGGCTTGGGCACATGAGTGAGAAAGGGTTGCAGATGTTAGCAAAGAGGTCCTTCATTCCTTTAGCTAAAGGTAATGTACTACACCCTTGTGATTATTGATTGTTTGGTAAGCAAAATAGAGTTTCTTTTAGTAGCTCCTCTAAAAGAAAATCTAAGTTACTTGAGAAAGTATATTTTGATGTATGTGGTTCCATTGAGGTTGATTCATTAGGTAGCAATAGATATTTTGTTACTTTTATTGATGATGCTTCACGTAAGGTGTGGGTGTTTTTGTTGAAAACAAAAGACAATGTATTCCAGCACTTTCAGAGTTTCCATGTTATGGTTGAAAGAGAGACTGGAAAATTATTGAAGTGTCTTCGCAGTGACAACGGAGGGAAATACACTTCAAAAGAGTTTGCAGCATATTATGTTAAACACGGTATTCGACATGAGAGGAAAGTTCCTTGCACCCCATAGCATAATGGTGTGTCTGAGAAAATGAACTGCACTATTATTGAGTGAGTCCGATGCTTGTTGAGAATGGCTAAGTTGCCTACGTCATTCTAGAGTGAAGCTGTTCATACCGCTTGTTACCTAATTAATAGATCTTCATCAGCACTGTTGGATTTCCAGATTCCAGAGAAGATTTGGAGTGGTAAGGATGTGTCCTATTCTTATTTGAGGGTATTTAGGTGCAAGGCTTTTGCATATATCCCCGAGGAACAAAGATCGAAACTAGATGACAAATCTACTCCATGTGTGTTTTTTGGCTATGGAGATGCAGAGTTTGGATATAAGTTATGGGATCTAGTTCAGAGAAAATTATTTAGAAGCATAGATGTGGTATTTCATGAGCCCCAGAATTATGAGGATTTTGATAATGTTACACAACCCATAGATAATAGAGTTCCAAACCTTAGTGGAGTTCCTTCGCCATTATAGAATGCCACAGTTGGAGAAGAAGGTCAGAATGAAGATGTGATGGTGATGGGTCAGATACAGAGAGTGTTGAGCAGGGGGAGCAGCCCCCTCATTTAGATATTGAAGAACCACAACTAAGAAGATCCACGAGAGAACGTGTGCCATCAGTCAGGTATCCTTCATTATAATATCTTTTAGTTGTTGAGGAGGGGGAGCCGAAAAATTTTTAGGAAGTTAAGACTCATAAGGAGAATAGCAATTAGCTAAGGGCTATGCAGGATGAGATGGATTCGTTGCACAAGAATCATACTTATGAGCTGACTACACTTTTGAAGGGCAGCAAAACATTGAAGAATAAATGGGTGTTCAAGCTGAAAAAGGATGGTGAAAAACTAGTGAAGTATAAGGCTCGGTTGGTGGTCAAGGGTTTTTCTCAAAAGCAAGGTATTGACTTCGATGAGATTTTTTCTCTGATTGTGAAGATAACTTATATTCAAGCAGTGTTAGGGTTAGTGTGACGCCCCCAAAATAGGTATACAACACCCATTCTGAGTCATCAAAATACATGGTACAGAAATAACTACAACTTTATTAATACAACATAAAAACTGTGAATTTAAATATAAATATTGTCATCTAGACAATATCCACGCTCAAATAAGTCCTCATTACAATTATTAATACACTATTTTACAGAATAGTGAGGACTACTAGAACCACTTCTAGAACCATCATTCCACACCCCGACTAGTACTCGCTACATTCTCGCCTCCTGAGAAGAAAAATGGAACAACAAGGAAAAGGGTGAGCTCAACTAGCCCAGTAAAGAATATTATGACCAAGATAATATAGAACAAATTATTGTTAGTCTTCAACAGGGAAAAATCTAATAGAATACAATAGTCAACAAATTTTAAATCAATATTCGCAGTGGAAATAATAATTCATTAGAAGAGTTAAATAGAGAATAAAATCTACTATCTTCTACATATGAATTTAAAAGTCCATCATCAATATTTTATCCCTGTAACATCAATCAACATATATCTGGAATCAAATATTCATCTTTGCACTACAGGCCAAAGATATTCATTAGTTGGTCATGTTCATCTAAACACCTGTTCATCTTTGCACTACGGGCCAAAGATATTCATCAGAAATCATTTATCTTTGCACTACAGGCCAAAGATATTCAGTAATATCATCATTTAGGACTGAGGATGATGAAAAATATTTTAAAGGAAACGAATCCAGTGAAACAAAATAACAAATATTAAAGATTCGTATTCCGGTTTATCCATGTCCTAAAATAATACCTTATAAATAATCATAGTGGAGTAAAATTCAAGAATGATCAAAACATGGATACAATCAAAGCTAGTATCCATACTAGATATTTTGGACAAAAAGAAGAAAAATTTATTTTTCGGTGAATAGTGTCGTATACATGAATAGTGCCGTACACGTGAATAGTAACCCCGACACAAAAAGTTCCAAATTTGATAAAAAGTTCAAACCAATATTTTGGCATAATGATATTGAAGAAAATAATATCATTTAAGAAGAAAATAACATCCCTTACCTCAAAAGGATAGTAATTCTGACTGGAATACTGGATATAGTGCTGAAAGAACTTGCACCGTATGAAAATACTCAAAGTACTAAAATACTCACAAAAATATGCTCGATATTATAGAGAGAGAAAGAGAGAGAAATCTTTAGTTTCTGGTGTGATTTTCAATTCTAATCTAAGCACCCTATTTACAGGAAAATGCTTAGAATACCAAAGCAAAAAATTTAATAAAATATTATATATATATATATATATATATATATATATATATTAAATTCCTACGCACCCCAATTTACTCCAAACTTCAACCACACATGTGCCAAAAACAACAAAAATGTTTTTCTTAATAAAAATAATTAAAACTTCCAAAAATCAATTATTCCAGAATTTTGAAACTTCAATAATTCATAATAAAGAGCCCTTTTATCAAAAAAAATTCAAAACTCATATCCTTTCCATAGGAAATTCCATTATCTACAACTTTACAAAAGAAAGTTTTTCCAAATTCCATACAGAAATTGACCGAAATCCACAAACGGGCGATTTTACAGGCTATAATCAAATTTCAGTCAAGAAATGGGCCCACAGACATGTTTAACATGTTTTAAACAACCTTTGCAACAAAAATACTCTTCCTCCCCATATACTCATATATCACACATTCATTGTAAAAATATCCCTATTATTATATTATTAAAATATAATAATATATTTAAATGAATTATTTTATCAAAAAAAGATAAAATATTAATTTTCAACAATTGCCACATTAAAAATTTTCTCCATCTATATCCAGATAAAATCAATATTTTCCTCATCATATAAATCAATAATTAATTATTCACAAATAATATTACAAAATCACAATACTGACAACCAGGCCGTTCTCAGGAAAGAGGGGGCTTTCCAATAAGGATTTCTTCTTACTGGCGCGCAATTAGGTGACCAAACCTCTCCATAGACAGAAATTTCTAGACATTACCAATAATGTTATCTAATAATATTATTCAGATAATATGAATTATTGCTTCGATAATGGAAAATACTGTGTAGTGACAATTATTGAAACAATAGTAATATAAAATATCAACACAACAATTATTGAATCAATAAAATAAAATACTAAACAGTAATTACTGTAACAATTATTGAGTAGTGCATTCTTACGTAAGAATCAATAATTAGTGCAATACAGGTAATATTATTGTGCAACAACGCAGACATCGTGTTTTAACCACCAGGTATTCCAACAGTGTTAACGGTAACAACTATGTCGTTATTTATAAACAACTTATACTTGTCGTTTTCTTTATCCAATCGCTTTCTGTTATGGGGCCCACAAAAGAATGCACCGTCGTACGAATATTCCCCGACAGGAAGAATATTCCACGAACAAACGAAAATTCCCCGACAATAATGAATATTTTATAACCACTTGCTTATTTGAAATATTTGGGCATTTTACCCATAACTAACCACATTAATCAAATCAACCCTTACTATTTCAAAATAATAAATGGAGGAAATTAAATTTCATTTATTAATAATTTGGGGTCTTACAACCTCCC
Organism: Panax quinquefolius; assembly: GCA_020205615.1. Lineage (NCBI taxonomy): Eukaryota > Viridiplantae > Streptophyta > Magnoliopsida > Apiales > Araliaceae > Panax > Panax quinquefolius. The sequence goes on from CM035165.1 coordinate 82,479,751, forward strand.
CTCCTTATGAAATTTTGTCCTCAAAATTGACGTACGTACCTGGTGTTTCGAAAAGATGAGGATACCTCGCTTTCATTTCCGTTTCCAACTCCCAGGTCATTTCGTCAATAGCATGGTTCCTCCATAAAACTATAACTTGTGGTATGACCTTTGTGCATAGGACATGCTCCTTCCTATCCAAAATCTTGACAGGTACCTCTTCATACGTTAAGTCTTCGGCTATCTCGTCTGGTTCTAACTTAATAACGTGGTTCGGGTCTTTCACATATTTATGAAGCACGGATATGTGAAAAACATTATGAACATGAGACATACTTGGAGGTAATGCGAGTCTATAGGCCACATTTCCTACTCGATCAAGAATTTGAAATGGACCAATAAATCGTGGATTGAGCTTTCCTCTCTTCCCGAATCTTGTAACTCCCTTCCATGGAGCCACACGTAACAATACATTATCCCCAATACTAAATTCCGTGTCCTTTCGACGAAGATCCGAATAACTCTTTTGTCGATCCTGTGCCGTTTGTATACGTTGTCGAATCATTTGGATCTTTTCTGTAGTAATACGTAGCAACTCTAGTCCCAACAATGTTGCTTTACCTACCTCATCCCAACACATTAGAGAGCAACACTTCCGTCCATATAATGCTTCAAATGGAGCCACACTTATATTTGTCTGATAACTGTTGTTGTAAGAAAATTCCACCAATAGTAAATACTTATCCCAACTCCCTTTGAAGTCTAGGACACAAAGTCTTAATAGGTCTTCAAGAGTTTGAATAGTCCTCTCCGATTGTCCATCTGTTTGAGGATGGTATGCCGAACTAAATAGTAAATCCGTGCCCATAGCTTTTTGCAAGCTAACCCAAAATCTTGAAGTGAATCTTGGGTCATGATCCGAAAATATGGATACTAGCATTCCATGCAATCTCATAATCTCATTTACGTACATATGAGCAAGACGTTCAAGGGAATAAGTCTCCCGTATCGGCAAGAAATGAGCAGACTTGGTTAATCTATCAATAATAACCCAAATAACATTTATGCCTTGAGAAATCATGGGAAGACCCGTAACGAAATCCATGGTAATGTGTTCCCACTTCCATTTCGGAATCTCAAGTGGTTGCAATGGACCCTTAGGCACTTGATGCTCCGCCTTTACACGTTGACAAGTTAAATACCTCGAGATAAACTTTGCAATCTCTCTCTTTATATTGTTCCACCAAAATGTATGTCGAAGATCACGATACATCTTGGTACTTACAGGATGGATTGCAAATGGTGCATTGTGTGCCTCCATCATGATCTTGTACTTCAAATCAGAATCGTTAGGAAGACAAAGTCTAGAGTGGACTCGAAGTATTCCTTCTTCATCGATTCTTGCCTCTGGAATAACACCTTCTTGTATTTTCTTCTTCATACGTATCAGCTCCGGGTCTGTGGCTTGAACAACTTTAACTTTTTTGATTAAAGTTGGTTCTATACGTATACTTGACATCATTGCATGGGTCCCCAGAGTCTTGACTTCTATCTTCATCTTTTGTAAATCACAGCAAATGGACCTTTGTGTTGACAGTATCGTACTCGTTCCTGCATAAGATCATCTACTTAATGCGTCAACTACCACGTTCGCTTTTCCAGGATGGTATTGAATGGTATGGTCGTAGTCTTTCAACAGCTCAAGCCAACGTCATTGTCGCATGTTAAGTTCTTTTTGGGTGAAGAAATATTTGAGGCTTTTATGGTCTGAATATATCTCCACTTTCTCCCCATATAGATAGCGCCTCCAGATCTTTAAATAGCGAACGATCACGCTAACTCTAGATCATGAGTAGGATAATTCCTCTCATATTCTTTAAGTTGTCGTGAGGCATAGGCTATGACTTTTTCGAAGTTGGATGAGAACACATCCTAACCAGATTTGCTGAAGAAGCATTATTTGAGATAACAAATCCATCCGAACCATATGGTATTGTCAGAACAGGTGCTGAAATGAGTCTTCTCTTGAGCCCTTGGAAACTTGTCTCTCATTCCTCGCTCCATACGAATTTTGTATCCTTCCGAGTCAGCTGAGTTAATGGAGTAGCGATTCGAGAAAATCCTTCCACGAATCTCCGATAATAACCATTAAGCCCGTAAAGCTACGATTACACCACCGACTTCGGTTGCTCCTAACTTTGTATTGCTTCAATCTTCGCCGGGTCAACAGATACTCCATGTTTTGACACCACGTGCCCAAGGAATGCTACTTCCTCAAGCCAGAACTCGCATTTCTTCAACTTGACATATAACTTATTTTCACGAAGCCTTTGGAGTATCAGCTTCAAATGGTGCTCATGATCTTCACGACTTTTGGAATATATGAGGATGTCATCAATAAAGACAACAACGAACTGATCCAAATATTCCTTGAATACTCGGTTCATCATATCCATGAAAGCCGTAGGAGCATTAGTCAATCCAAAAGACATGACTAGGAATTCATAATGCCCGTACCGAGTTCTGAAGCCAGTCTTTGGAATATCCTCAGTTCTAATCTTCAGCTGATGATATCCAGAATGAAGATCGATCTTTAAAAAGAATTGTGCTCCTTGTAACTGGTCAAAAAAGTCATCAATACGAGGAAGAATATGGTGACATGGTTCGATTCCCAATAGTCAATACAAAGTCGCATACTCCCGTCTTTCTTCTTTACAAATAAAACAAGAGCACCCCAATAAGATGTACTAGGAAGAATAAAACCGATGTCCAATAACTCCTGTAGTTGGACCTTTAACTCCTGAAGTTCAATAGGAGCCATTCAATATGGGTTTTTAGAAATGGGCTTTGTACCAGGTTCAAGATCAATAAAGAATTCAACTTCACGTTCCAGGGGTAGACCGGGAATTTCTTCAGGAAATACGTCAGGAAAGTCAATAACAGCAGGAATATTATTCAAATATGACGTGTCTTTATTCAAATCCATAACATGGGCTAAGAAAGCTTGACATTCGTTTTTTAATAAACGAATGGCTTTATGGCTTGATATAATAGTGATTGATTTTAATGGTTTAGTTGCTTGAATTCGAACAATAGGTTGTTTAGGAATATGAAAAATAACAACCTTACGAAAACAATCAATTTTGGCATGATGAGTAGTTAACTAATCAATCCCTAAAATCACGTCAAATGCAAGTATCTTTAAAGAGATAAGGTCAACAGGTAAGGTGATGGTGCCAACTTGGATCAAACAAGATTTATAAATAGTGGATGTGATGAAAGTTTCTCTTAACGGAGTCTCCACAGATAAATCAAAGTCTAATTTCTCCGTAGTCAAGTTTAAACGTTGAGCACAAGCAAGAGAAATAAATGAATGGGTAGCACCGGTATCTAGTAAGGTATAAACTTCGCATGAATTTATGATTAGCTTACCCGTGATCACCTCGTTTGGGTTCCTCGCATGTTGACCAGTCAAGACAAACGCTTTTCCAGGAACCGATTGACTTTGACTTTTTCGGGATGACCTTTTGAGTCACCATCCCTGCTGGACTTGGTTTCGCTACAGTGCAATCTCGAGCGATATGTCATTCCTTTCCACAATTATAGCATACCTTGAACTTTTGTGGACAGTTTGGGCTGATGTGTCCATCTTTTCCACATTTATAGCATACAACCGGTGGTCGTTCTCCTCCCTTAAAACCAGTTGCTGCTGGTGCTGACGTCTTCGTATTGTCATTGTTGAATCTCCTTTTTTTAAAATCTCCTCCTGACTCGCTTCTTCTATTCTCATGGCCATGATTACCACTAGAGTGGTTGCCGCTCTTGTCCGTATTTTTCTTTCGCCGCTGGTTATCGTTGTTCTGATGACTGATGTCATCGGTATGATCCTGGTTGTGGTCCCTCGGTTGATCGTACTCGGTATCTCGCTCTAATAATTGAGCCCTGTTGACAACATCTGAATAGAGAGAAAATTTATGAGAAATAAGATATTAACGTATACTGGGTTTCAAACCTCTCAGAAACATCCGCGTCATACGTTCCTCATTCTCCACCAAATGAGGTGCAAACCTGGATAACTCCACGAACTTCGCCTCGTTCTGGGACATCGTCATGTTGTTTTGTTCCAATCTAATAAACTCTACCTCCTTCATATGATGAACACTTTCAGGAAAGTATTTGTCATTGAACAGTTTCTTAAATGTCTACCAAGACATGCTAAGCGCGGCTGGATGGGTACGCTTCACAGATTCTCACCAGTAATCTGCCTCATTACGGAATATAAAAGTGGCGAATGGAACTTTCTGTTCCTCCGTGCATCCCAAGACATCGAATATCTTGGTAATTTGCTTGACCCACGTCTCCGCCTTAATCGGATCCGGCTTTCCCCAGAATTCTGGTGGTCCCAACTCTTTGAACTGCTTGGCTGTGACCAGCTGTGCGTTGTCATTGTTTCTTCCTATATTTTGAACAGGAATCTCCTTCGTCTGGTTTTGCATGAATCGCAAAAAGCTTCTAAACATCTCATCGTTCATTGTCTGCTCAGTGGTGTTGTTTACAGGAGGAACATTACCAGCCTGTTGCACGTTCTCCTCATTGGTGAGCAAAGGTGTCTCCACGGTCTCATTTACTCCACTGTTAACATTCTCAGTAGACATTCTCAAATACTGCCATAAAACAAGTGTTAATTTAACAAATTAACATATCACATAATATCCCTATATTATGACCGACCAACAAAAAAGCTTAGGTAGGACAACTAGCGAATGATTTACTCGTCTCTCCCCTCCTAGTTCCATTCCCCGATCTCCGCCAGAGATCATATCCCTAAGCTTTGATACCAACTGTGACACCCCCAAAATAGGTATACAACACCCATTCTGAGTCATCAAAATACATGGTACAGAAACAACTACAACTTTATTAATACAACATAAAAACTGTGAGTTTAAATACAAATATTGTCATCTAGACAATATCCACACTCAAATAAGTCTTCATTACAATTATTAATACACTATTTTACAGAATAGTGAGGACTACTAAAACCACTTCTAGAACCATCATTCCACACCCCGACTAGTACTTGCTACATTTTCGCCTCCTGAGAAGAAAAATGGAACAACAAGGAAAAGGGTGAGCTCAACTAGCCCAGTAAAGAATATTATTACCAAGATAATATAGAATAAATTATCGTTAGTCTTCAACAGGGAAAAATCTAATAGAATATAATAGACAACAAGTTTTAAATCAATATTCGCAGCGGAAATAATAATTCATTAGAAGAGTTAAATACAGAATAAAATCTACTATCTTCTACATATGAATTTAAAAGTCCATCATCAATATTTTATCCCTGTAACATCAATCAACATATATCTGGAATCAAATATTCAACTTTTCACTACAGGCCAAAGATATTCATTAGTTGGTCATGTTCATCTAAACACCTGTTCATCTTTGCACTACGGGCCAAAGATATTCATCAAAAATCATTTATCTTTGCACTACAAGCCAAAGATATTCAGTAATATCATCATTTAGAACTGAGGATGATGAAAAATATTTTAAAGGAAATGAATCCAGTGAAACAAAATAACAAATGTTAAAGATTCGTATTCCGGTTTATCCATGTCTAAAAATACCTCATAAATAATCATAGTGGAGTAAAATTCAAGAATGATCAAAACATGGATACAATCAAAGCTAGTATCCATAATAGATATTTTGGACAAAAAGAAGAAAATTTCATTTTTCGGTGAATAGTGCCGTATACATGAATAGTGCCGTATACGTGAATAGTGCCGTATACGTGAATACTAACCCCGACACAAAAAGTTTCAAATTTGATAAAAAGTTCTAACCAATATTTCGGCATAATGATATTGAAGAAAATATTATCATTTAAGAAGAAAATAACATTCCTTACCTCAAAAGGATAGTACTTACATTCGGAATCTTTGGATATAGTCTTTGAAAGAACTTGCACTCAGTATAGCAATACTCAAAGTACTAAAATACTCACAAAAATACGCTCGATATTATAGAGAGAGAAAGAGAGAGAAATCTTTAGTTTCTGGTGTGATTTTCATTTCTAACCTAAGCACCATATTTATAGAAAAATGCTTAGAACACCAAAGCAGAAAATTTAATAAAATATTAATATATATATTAAATTCCTACGCACCGCAATTTAGTCAAAACTTTAGCCACACATGTGCCAAAAACAACAAAAATGTTTTTCTTAATAAAAATAATTAAAACTTCCAAAAATCAATTATTCTGGAATTTTGGAACTTCAATAATTCATAATAAATAACCCTTTTATCAGAAAAATTCAAAACTCATGCCCTTTCCATAGGAAATTCCATTATCTACAACTTTTCAGAAGAAAATATTTCCAAATTCCAAACAAAAATTGACCGAAATCCACAAACGGACGATTTTACAGGCTATTATCAAATTTCAGTCAAGAAATGGGCCCACAGACATGTTTAACATTTTAAAACAACTTTTGCAACAAAAATAATCTTCCTCCTCATATACTCATATATCACACATTCATTGTAAAAATATCTCCATTATTATATTATTAAAATATAATAATATATTTAAATGAATTATTTTATCAGAAAAAGATAAAATATTAATTTTCAACAATTGTCACATAAAAATTTTTCTCCATCTATATCCATATAAAATCAATATTTTTCTCATCATATAAATCAATAATTAATTATTCATAAATAATATTACAGAATCACAATATATACTGACAATCAGGCCATTCCTAGGAAAGAGGGGGCTTTCAAATAAGGATTTCTCCTTACTGGCGCGCAATTAGGTGACCAAACCTCTCCTTAGACGGAATTTTCTAGACATTTCCAATAATGTTATCTAATAATATTATTCAGATAATATGAATTATTGCTTCGATAATAGAAAATACTGTGTAATGACAATTATTGAAACAACAAAGAATATAAAATATCAACACAACAATTATTGAATCAATAAAATAAAATATTGAGCATTAATTCTCGTAACAATTATTGAGTAGTGCCTCTCTACGTAAGAATCAATAATTGGTCCAATACTGTGTGTTCTTCATGCAACAACGCCAGACATCGTGTTTTAACCAACGGGTATTCCAACAAGTTGTTAATAAAGAATAATAACTACGCCATATTATTTATAAACAACTTATACTTGTCATTTTATTCATCCAATCGCTTTTCAGTTATGGGGCCCACAAAAGATCGCATCGTCAGACGAATATTGTGGACGCCCCAAAATTAGGTATACATCACCCATCTTGAGTCGCCGTCGGATCATGGTATGTAATTCAAATACAACTTAATAATTCAACTGTCGTGTACAATACGAGAAAAAATAAACTGTGAGTTTGAATACAAATATTATCTACTAGAGAGTATACAAGCTCATAAAGAGTCCTCATTACAATTATTATCACACTATTTCACAGAATAGTGAGGACTACTAATGCACCATCCAGGACCATCACTCCGTTCCCCGACTCGTCCCAGCTATATTCTCATTTCCTAAAGAGAGCAGTGAAAGAAAGGGTGAGCTCAACTAGCCCAGTAAGAAATATTATGACTAAGATAATGCAGAATAAATTATCATTAGCCTTAAACAGTGTTAAACTGATACAATATAACAAACATCAAGTTTAACTGCAGTGGAACAAGACATCCATTAAAAGAGTCAAGTAGAGAATAAAATCTACCATCTTTTATGATTTAAAAGGTTTTTCATCACTTTTATCGCTGGGACTCAGCTTAATAAATAATCCACATCATCGAATCACCCCTGCACTACGGCCAAGGATATTCTTTAGTATCACGACCACAATTATCCATGCATTATGGGCCATGAATATTTGTGTAATCATTAATGATCATGATCATGCCAACAACTGTCCATCAATGCACTACGGGCCAATGAGGACTTTTACCACATCATTTGTAATATTACGGTCATGATTACACCAAATAATCCCTGGTCATAATCATACCAAGTCCATCTATGCACTACAGGCCATAGATGACTTTCAAAAAAAATATAAACATGAGGATGATGACAATGATATAAGAATTCAATAAAACAAGTTCAAGAATTAATTAATACAGGAACTAATAATTTCCAAATTGTCAACATGATACTGTTTTGTAGAGTAAAATTCAAGAATGCTCAGAAGAATATTTCCATGAAAAGATACTCGATGAAGCGCAAATATCAAGGATATTCCACTAATTTCATGGAGTATAGAAGTCAAAACTTTAACCAACTGAGTATGATAAAGAATGGAATAACAAAAGAAATCACCATGCATGCGGGACTTCGCATAGATAGGGTATTCCAATAGAATAATAAATAACGGAACCAGGTTAGGCGAAATTCGCACCGACAGGATGTTCCAACAGAATAATAAAGAATGGAATAACAACAGAAATCACCATGCATGCGGTACTTCGCATAGACAGGTTATTCCAACAGAATACTAATAAGAACGGAATCGGTCCGTGAAATTCGCATGCAGCAGGATATTCAACAGAATAATAATAAAAGGCGGAACCGAGTTAAGATGTAAAACGCATATTGACGAGGATATTCCAATGAGAATAATAAAGGCGGAATCAGTCCGACGTAAAAACGCATACGAACATGATATTCTAATAGAATAATAAAAGGCGGAATAATAGAAGAATGTCACCAAGTATAGGGTAGCTCGCGATACTGAGTTATTCAATGAATAATAAAGAATGGAATAACATAAGTTCTCTTTATGAATACAAAAGAATAACACCCCTTACGAGTACAACAAATAATATTCCCTACCTTAAAAAGAAGAGTACTTGATATATAAGTAGTGAAGTAGCAGAATACTTTCTTCTTTCTCTCTATAGTTTATCTCTCTAGAGTTTCAGTGAATTCGTAAGAAAATAATGAAGGAATGAACTTCTATTTATAGAAAAATGGACTGCATAGTAACTAACTCATGAACGGTCTAGATTGATTTACTTTAATCTGACGGTCCATATTTAAAGCAAAATCTTTTAAATAAAATATAATATATTCTATTTATAATATAATAAAACGAATAACTTTATAAAAGATTTTACTATGCAAACACTATGCAGGCACTATGCAACCGCTATGTAGGCACTATGCAAACACTATGCATAATAAAATATAATATATTCTAATTATTGTCTAATAAAACAGATAACTTTATAAAAGTATTCTGTTTTATATAAAAAGATTTTACTATGCAAAACACTATGCAGACACTATGCAACACTATGCATAATAGAATATAATATATTCTATTTATAGAATAACTTTATAAAAGTATTACATTTTATATAAAAAAGATTTTACGTATTATTACATTAATAATACCAACAAAAGCGAGTGACTTATCACGTAAGCATCAATAATTAATCACGTGTACTACTATGCAAACACGCCAGCGTATTCTTGTATTTTTAACACTTAGGGTGTTTCAACAGTTAACGGTAAAACTTCCGCCGTTATTTTCATAAAGTATTTTTGTCGTTTTCTCAATTCGACAATAATTCCGTTGTGGGGTCCACCAATGATTGTGCCGTTGTACGAATATTCCCCGACCAATCGAATATTATATAACAACTTGCGTACTTTGCAAAATTTATAAATATTACCCACAACTATAACATTATATCAATTTCAACCATAATATTCAAAAATAATATTTATAGAAAATTCATCTTTATTCAAAAAGTTGGGGTTTTACAACCTCCCCTTCTTATAAAATTTCACCCTCGAAATTAGGGTACGTACCTGGTATATCGAAGAGGTAAGGATACCTTGATTTCATTTCAGATTCTAACTCCCAAGTCATTTCCTCAACATCGTGGTTTCTCCATAAAACTTTGACTAGAGGTATAACCTTGGAGCGTAGAATATGTTCCTTCTTATCCAAGATTTGAACAGGAACCTCTTCATACGTCAAATCTTTCGCTATTTCGTCTGGTTCTAACTCAATAATGTGGTTCGGGTCTTCCACATATTTACGTAACATGGACATGTGAAAAATGTTATGAACACGAGACATACTTGGCGGTAAAGCGAGTCTATAGGCCACAGTTCCTACTCGATCGAGGATTAAAAATGGGCCGATTAATCGAGGATTGAGCTTTCCTCTCTTTCCAAATCTTGTAACTCCTTTCCACGGAGCAACTCGTAATAACACATGATCTCCTATATCAAATTCCACGTCCTTTCGATGAAGATCAACATAAATCTTTTGTCGATCTTGTGAGGTCTTTATACGTTGTCGGATTGTTTGAATCTTTTCCGTAGTCATACGTACCAACTCCGGTCCCAACAACGTTGCTTCACCCACCTCATCCCAGCATACTGGAGAACGACACTTTCTTCCATATAACGCCTCGAATGGAGCCATGCCAATACTTGCTTGATAACTGTTGTTGTAGGAAAACTCCACCAACGGTAAGAACTTGTCCCAACTTCCCTTGAAGTCAAGGACACAGAGTCTTAATAAATCTTCAAGAGTTTGAATAGTCCTCTCTGATTTTCCATCCATCTGAGGATGATATGCCGAAATAAATCGTAAATTCGTGCCCATAGCTTTTTATAAACTAACCCAAAATTGTGAAGTGAATCTTGGATCTCGATCAAATACTCTGGATACTGGCATACCATGCAGTCTTATAATCTCATTTATGTATATACGAACAAGACGTTCAAGTGTATAAGTTTCTCGTATTGGTAAGAAATGGGCAGATTTGATCAATCTATCAACAATGAAACAAATTGCATCAATGCCTTGAGAAACCTTGGGAAGACCAGTAACGAAATCCATGGTAATGTGCTCCCACTTCCATTCCAGAATTTCAAGTGGTTACAATGGACCTTTTGGTACTTGACCTTGAGATAAACAACGCTATCTCTCTCTTCATATTTCTCCACCAAAATGTATGACGAAGATCACGATACATTGGTACTCCCAGGATGGATTGCAAACGGTGTGTTGTGCGCCTCCATCATGATTTTATACTTTAACTGAGGATCGTTAGGAACACAAAGTCTGGAGTTGACTCGAAGTATTCCTTCATTATCGATTCTTGCTTCTGGCATCACACCTTCTTGCACTTTCTTCCTCATACGCATCAACTTCGGATCTGTAACTTGAGCAGCTTTAATTTTATCAATTAAAGTTGGTTCTACTCGTATATTCACCATCATCACGTGGGTCCCTGGAGTCTTTATCTCTATCTCCATCCTTTGCAAGTCATACAAAATGGGCCTTTGCGTTGACAATATTGCACTCGTACCCGCATATGATCTTCTACTCAATGCATCAGCTACCACGTTCACTTTTATAGGATGGTATTAGATGGTATGATCATAATCTTTCAACAGTTCAAGCTAACGTCGTTGTCGCATGTTGAGTTCCTTTTGAGTGAAGAAATATTTGAGGCTTTTATGATCCGTAAAGATCTCCACTTTCTCCCCATACAAGTAATGCCTCCAAATCTTTAGTGCGAAGACAACAGCTGCCAATTCTAGATCAAGAGTAGGATAATTCCTCTCATATTCTTTGAGTTGTCGTGAGGCATAGGCTATGACTTTCCCATGTTGCATGAGAAGACATCATAACCCTTTGCCCGAAGCATCACTGTAGATGACAAATCCCTCCGAACCAGATGGTATTGTCAGAACATGTGCTGAAATGAGTCTCCTCTTAAGTTCTTGAAAACCCTTCTCACATTCCTCGCTCCAACCGAACTTTGTATCTTTCTGAGTTAGCTGAGTTAGTGGAGTAGCGAGTCGAGAAAACCCTTCTACGAATCTCCTATAATAACCAGCTAAGCCGAGAAAGCTACGTACTTCGGTCACTGACTTAGGTTGCTCCTAGCTTTGAATAGCTTCAATCTTTGTTGGGTCAACAGATATTCCATGACTTGATACCACGTGCCCAAGGAATGCTACTTCCTTAAGCCAGAACTCGCATTTCTTCAACTTGGCATAAAGCTTGTATTCACGAATCTTTTGGAGTATCAGCCTCAAGTGTTGCTCATGATCTTAACGGCTTTTGGAATAAATAAGAATGTCATCAATAAAGACGACCATAAAGTGATCCAAATATTCCTTGAACACTCGGTTCATTATACCTATGAAGGCAGTAGGAGCATTAGTCAATCCAAAGGACATGACTAGGAATTTATAATGCCGTCTTCGAGCTCCGAAGAAAGTCTTTGGAATGTCATCCGGTTCTAATTTTCAATTGGTGATATCGAGCTAAGATCAATCTTTGAAAAGAATTTGGCTCCTTGCAACTGGTCAAACAGGTCATCAATACGTGGCAATGGGTACCTATTTTTGATGGTGACATGATTCAACTCCCGATAATCAATACAAAGTCGCATACTCCCATCTTTCTTTTTCACGAATAGAATAGGAGCACCCCAAGGAGAAGTACTAGGATGAATGAAACTGATGTCTAACAATTTCTGTAGTTGGGTCTTTAACTCCTGAAGTTCAATAGGAGCCATTCGATATGGGGCTTTGGAAATAGGTTTTGTACCAGGTTCAAGGTCGATAGAAAATTCAATTTCACGCTCTTGGGGTAGGCCAGGAAGTTCTTCAGGGAATACGTCAGGAAATTCATTAACAATAGAAATATCATTCAAAACTGACGTATTTTTGTTTAGATCCGTGACATGAGCTAAGAAAGCTTGACATCCATTTTTCAATAAACGATTAGCTTTATGGCTTGAGATGACAGTGATTGATTTTAATGGTTTGGTGGCTTGAATTCGCATAACAGATTGGTTAGGAATATGAAAGCTAACAACCTTACGAAAACAATCAATTTTTGCATAATGAGTAGTTAACCAATCAATCCCTAGAATTACGTCAAATGCAAGTATTTTTAATGAAATAAGATCGACAGGTAATGTGAGGGTATCGATTTGATCCAAACAAGACTTATAAACAGTGGATATAATGATGATTTCTCCCAACAGAGTTTCTACAGATAAGTCAAAGTCTAATTTCTCCGGAGTCAAATTTAATCGTTGAGCCCAAGTATGAGAAATAAATGAATGGGTAGAACCGATATCAAATAAGGTATAGACTTCGCTAGAGTTTATGATAAGCTTACCCGTGATGACCTCATTCGGGTTCCTTGCTTTCTGGGAGGTCACTACAAATGCTCTCCCTTGCACTACCGGCTTTGACTTTTCTGGGACGGCCTTTGGTGCCTCCATCCTAGCTGAACTTGTCTTCGGTGAACGACAAAATTGGGCTAGGTGACCCTCTCTTCCACAATTATAACATGCTTTGGACGGCATCGCGCAGTTTGGACTGATGTGTCTCTCTCCTCCGCATTTGAAGCATATGATAGGTGGTCGTTCTCCTTCCTTAACAATGGGTGCTGATGCTGACGTCTTTCCATCATTATTGAATCTCCTCTTCTTGAAATGTCCATTCTTATTATTTTGGCACTGATTACCACCGAAGTGATTACCATTTCTGGCCTGTTGATTCCTTCCACACTTGTTGTCACTGCTTCGATAACTACTCTCACTGGTATTATCATTTTGCTGGCTGCTCTCTTTTAATTGCGTTGACTCGTTATCGTGCTCCAATAACTGAGCCCTATTTACAACATCTGAATACAAACACAGTTTATGAGAAATAAGATATTGACGTATCTCCGATTTCAAACCTCTTAAAAACATTCGCGTCATTCTCTCCTCATTATCAACCAAATGGGACGCAAACCGGGATAACTCGGAAAACTTGGCTTCGTACTGCGATACGATCATGTTGTTTTGCTCCAGCTTGATGAATTTTACTTCTTTCTTGTGAAGAATACTTTTGGGAAAGTACTTGTCGTTGAATAATTCTTGGAACTTCTCCCAAGTCATCTTTAGTGCGGCAGGTTGAGTACGTTTTACTGATTCCCACTGGTAATCTGTCTCTCCTCGTAACATTAAGGTGGAAAATGGCACCTTTTGCTCCTCGGAGCATCCCAAGACATCAAATATCTTGGTGATCTGCTTTATCCATGCTTCCGCCTTAAGTGGTTTTGGCTCTCCAATAAACTCCGGTGGTCCCAGCTCCTTGAACTGTTTAGCGGTGACTTTCCGAGAGTTTCCAGTGTTTCCACCTGTATTTTGGATTAGAGCCCCTCTTGCCTGATGTTGCATGAATTGTATAAAACCTCTGAACATTCCATCGTTCGTCATCTGGTCAGTGTGGTTGTTTGCCCGAGGATTGTCGCCTTCTTGATGCACATTATCCTGATTATTGATCTGTGGAGACTCAACGGTCTCTTGTGCTCCATTGCTATTCTCAACATTCTCGGATGTCATTTTCAGACACTGCCACAAAACAAAGGTTAATTAACATATAACATATTATCCCTATACTTTGGCCAGACCAATTAAATACCAAATAATCTTAGGTAGGTCATACTAATGAAGGAATTCCCGTCTCTCCCCTCCTAGTTCTAGTCTCACATCTTAGCGAGGATCATATCCTAAGCTTTGATACTGTTGTGGCGCCCCAAAATTAGGTATACATCACCCATCTTGAGTCGTCAGATACATGTTACAGAATTCAAATACAACTTAATAATACAACTGTCGTGTACAATACGACAAAACATAAACTATGAGTTTGAATACAAATATTGTCTACTAGAGAGTATACAAACTCATAAAGAGTCCTCATTACAATTATTATCACACTATTTCACAGAATAGTGAGGACAACTAATGCACCATCCAGGACCATCACTCCGTTCCCCGACTCGTCCCGACTATATTCTCATTTCACAAGAGAACGGTGAAAGAAAGGGTGAGCTCAACTAGCCCGGTAAGAAATTATAACTAAAATAATATAAAATAAATTATCATTAGCCTTAAACAAAGTGTTAAACTGATACAATATAACAAACATCAAGTTTAAATGCAGCAGAACAAGCAATCCATTAAAAGAGTCAAGTAGAGAATAAAATCTACTATCTTTTATGATTTAAAAGGTTTTTCATCACTTTTATCATTTGGGACTCGACAATAAATAATCCACATCATCGAATCACCCCCTCGCACTACGACCGAGGATATTCTTTAGTATCGCGACCACAATTATCCATGCACTACGGGCCAAGAATATTTGTGTATTCATTAATGGTCATGATCATGCCAACAACTGTCCATCAATGCACTACAGGCCAATGAGGACTTTTACCACATCATTTGTAATATTACGGTCATGATTACACCAAATAATCCCTGGTCATAATCATACCAAGTCCATCTATGAACTACAGGCCACAGATGACTTTCAAAAAAAATATAAACATGAGGATGATGACAATGATATAAGAATTCAATAGAACAAGTTCAAGAATTAATTTATACATGAACTAATAATGTCCAAATTGTCAACATGATACTGCTTTGTAAAGTAAAATTCAAGAATGCTCAGAAGAATATTTCCATGAAAAGATACTCGATGAAGCGCAAATATCAAGGATATTCCACTAATTTCATGGAGTATAGAAGTCAAAACTTTAACCAACTGAGTATAATAAAGAATTGAATAACAAAAGAAATCACCATGCATGCGGTACTTCGCATAGACAGGTTATTGCAACAGAATACTAAATAACGGAACCAGGTCAGGCGAATTTCGCACCAACAGGATGTTCCAACAGAATAATAAAGAATAGAATAACAACAGAAATCACCATGCATGCGGTAATTCACATAGACATGTTATTCCGACAGAATACTAATAAGGACGGAATCAGGTCCGGTGAAATTCGCATACGTGAGATATTCAACGAGTAATAATAATAAAGAGCGGAATTCAGTCCCAAGTAAAACGCATATGATGAGGATATTCCAACGAGAATAATAAAGAGGCGTAAGAATCGGTCGACGCGAAAAGCATGCATACATGATATTCCAATGAGAATAATAAAGGCGGAATAATAGAAGAATGTCACCAAGTATAGGTAGCAGCGTATCTGAGTTATTCCAATGAGAATAATAAAGAATGGAATAACATAAGTTCTCTTCATGAATACAAAAGAATAACACCCTTATGAGTACAACAAATAATATTCCCTACCTTAAGAAGAAGAGTCTTTGGATATATAAGTAGTGAAGTAGCGAGAATACTTTCTTCTTTCTCTCTATAGTTTATCTCAGAGTTTCAAATTGAATTCGTAAGAAAATAATGAAGGAATGAGCTTCTATTTATAGAAAAATGGACGCATAGTAACTAACTCATGAGCAGTCCAGATTGATTTACTTTAATCTGACGGTCCATATTTAAAGCAAAATCTTTTAAATAAAATATAATATATTCTATTTATAATCTAATAAAATGAATAACTTTATAAAAGATTTTTACTATGCAAACACTATCATCACTTTACTTATCGAAAACACTATGCAAAACACTATGCATAATAAAATATAATATATTCTAATTATTATCTAATAAAATGAGATAACTTTGTAAAAGTATTTTATTTTATATAAAAAGATTTTACTATGCAAAATACTATGCAGACACTATGCAACACTATGCATAATAGAATATAATATATTCTATTTATAGAATAACTTTATAAAAGTATTCTGTTTTATATAAAAAGATTTTCTGTATTATTAAATTAATAATACCAACAAAATTGAGTGACTTATCACGTAAGCATCAATAATTAATACCATGTGCTACCATGCAACCACGCGTATTACTGTACTTTTAACACCGGGTGTTTCAACAGTTAACGGTAAAACTTCCGCCGTTATTTTCATAAAGTATTTTTGTCGTTTTCTCAATTCGACAATAATTCCGTTGTGGGGTCCACCAATGATTGTGCCGTTGTACGAATATTCCCCGACCAATCGAATATTATATAACAACTTACGTACTTTGCAAAATTTATAAATATTACCCACAACTATAACATTATATCAATTTCAACCATAATATTCAAAAATAAAATTTATAGAAAATTCATCTTTATTCAAAAAGTTGGGGTTTTACAAATATTCCCCGACAGGAAGAATATTCCACGACCAAACGAATATTCCCCGAGAACAATGAATATTTTATAACCACTTGCTTATTTGAAATATTTGCGCATTTTACCCATAACTAACCACATTAATCAAATCAACCCTTACTATTTCAAAATAATAAATAGAGGAAATTAAATTTCATTTATTAATAATTTGGGGTCTTACAGTTAGTAGCTAGTATGGATCTTGAGCTTGAGCAACTAGATATGAAAACTGCATTCCTTCATGGTGACTTAAAGGAGGAAATCTACATGGAGCAGTCAGAGGATTTGAAGTTAAAGGGAAAGAGCACTTGGTTTTTAGGTTGAAGAAAAGTTTGTATGGCTTGAAACAAGCCCCAAGGCAGTGGTACATGAAATTTGATTCATTCATGATGGATCAAGGATACAATAGAACAGTTGCAGATCATTGTGTGCATGTCAAAATGTTCCCAAATGGTAACTTCGTTATCTTGTTGCTATATGTAGATGATATGTTGATAGTTGGGCAAGATACTAATATGATTCGCAGGCTCAAGGGTGAGTTGTTCAAGTCCTTTGATATGAAGGATTTAGGCCCGACTAAGCAGATTTTGGGCATGAAGATTGTTTATGACAGGAAAAATAAAATCCCAAATTCGGGTATTTCATTCCCACGGGATTTGGTGCTCACTATCCAAAACAATCACATTTGTTAGTTCCCAGTAGGCACAATATAGATCTAGAAGGGGGGAGTGAATAGATCCTTTTTATTTCAAATACTTTTCTCATTTATTTTGTATTGCTAATGATTTAGCATATGACAAACATAATAATCTTTTCAAGCACAACGGAATAAGTAAAAGATCCCTTTCATTGATATATCCATAATCATACATACATTGTTCTTAGAGTTAGTTTAGTGGTAAGCAGTTAATACATACATAGCAGTTATAGTAGTTAAATACATAATGTAAATGACATAAAATAAAAGACACAAGGGATTTTAAGTGGTTCAGAGACTCAAGCTCCTAATCCACTCTTCTGCTTTCAACTAGCGAGATTTCCACTAAGGAAGGGCAGCACCCTGAATAACTAAGATTCCTTCAAAGCCAGCAGCCTTGGGACTTCAGTTTACTAAGAATTCTTCAAGGCCAGTAACCTTGGAACTTCTCTAGTTCCCTAGGAACTTTTCAAGCCCAGCAGGCTTGAAACTTTATTTAGTCCCTTCGGACAAGGACCCCTCAGACCCTGGCTTCTTGTTGATGCTGTTTGTTGTTGTTGTTGGTGCTGAGCTGCTAAGATGTCTTTAATGCTCTGAACATCTTCTGTACTTAGCTGCTTGGTGTGGTCCTCTTTTCCTTCTGCTTCGAGTCTGGACCACATATTCTTTGGTGCAGCTTATCTTCTTCTGTTCTGCTCATCTTTATATAGTATCAGCTATGCACCATCACCATTTCCTAAACCCTTCTTAACATGTTGGCAGACATGGTTTTGCACTTGCTCTGGTTCAGCTTTAGGTTCATGGTGAATCGTAGAGTGGCTCTTAGGATCTGCCTTGTGCTTTTCAATTCTTCTAAATGCTATCTTCTTGTCCTTCTCGGCTCTCAACTTAGATGCCAATTTAAGTGGCATTCTCATCTTTGTTGGGTGAAGCTTTGGTCTGTTCAAGTTCTTCTTCAAAGTTGCTTCACTTCCACCTTCGTTGTCTCACTGTCACTGACACTTGTTCTGTTAAGCTCAGGTGGAACTCGTAGAGTCAACATTAGCATTCTACCAACTCAACGATTCTTCAACATAGTAATCATCAACAACTCTTGATCTTTGAAGCTCTGTTGATTTATACTCCTTCCCAATCTTCCCTTTGGAAAGTAGCCATTAAAAGCTTTTTGAATTTCTTCGCAGATCTCGAGTTATTTGGTGTAGACTGCAGATGTGACATGACATCCCCTCTTCTGACTTTTTAACACTGCAGTCTACTATTTCACCTACCCAGTTAGAGATGTCACTCTAATAACTTGGGCAGGCAGTCAACTTTATTTCCTCCTTCTGATTTCTCGATCAGAGGTTGTCCTTTTGCATCGATGCTCTCAATAAGCTCTGTTCGACCATCACTCTACAAATTGAACCGTTGCCAATGCTTCAACCTTCAGACGACTAAATTCTATGATTCTGAAGCATAACTTCTTGGACCTGATCGTAGTGTCTAGTTGACAAGTAAAGACAACACTACGATCTTGAAGAGTGTTGATTGGATCTTCAATGCAGAACACATCTTCCTTCTATTGTGCAGTGCTTCAACACTTCTGTTATCTTCGACTTCTCTCAAATACTGATGGCCTAACTCTGTGTTCTGGCCCTCTTCTGAATAGAAAGACATTTTAGATTTGTGACGTGTCCAACTCGCTTTCTCCTTGTGATCTCCCGTTTACTTATCATCAATGGACTGACCCAATGCTTAATCACTTTAGCCTTGTTCTTCAGAGGCTGACCAGTATCTTTGTGTCTACTCCATCAGTTCCTTCTTTGTTTGGCAAACACTACGATCCTAGTTGCTTTCAAGATCATCGTCTTCTATTTACTTGACAGCTACTACACTTGTTGACTTTCCTTAGTCAGTTACTGAAGTCTTCTTCTGATCAACTTGTGGAAGACTTCATCTCGAATGGCTTCACAACTAAATCTGTATGTTGATTGAGTTGGTGCTTAGATCTTCTGTTAGCTTACATGCCATTCGTTGAGTGCTCTTTAGTTTTCTTTAGGTGGGATGTATCTTTGCAGCTTAGACCAGAGGCTTCATTCCTTTGGATATTCTAGGAGTGCTCATTTGATGAGAATCGTGTTTGCTCTACAATTCTGCCTTGACTTTGTGAGCACATTTGTTGAGGTCTTAGTTCTGCACTCTACGATTCAGCTTCGGTTGTGCAGACACTACGACCTCGAGATCAGATCTTGACACTATACGTTTTCTACCATTGTGCTTGTTGTCTTCATCTGATCTTGCTTGAATACGATCTCTGCCTCTGATATGACAAGTAGACTCTACGACTCTAAGTGTAGTCTACGATTCTTGACTTGGGTTTGGCAAATGCTTGATCGGCTCGTAGGCAGGCTGTCTCTACGATTCTGAACATGACTTCCTCAGCAGACTACGACTCTGAAAAAGTTCTCCTCGACACACTACGATCCTTTCCCGTCTCTCCTGGCAGTCTACGAACTCCGAGATCTACTATCTTGTAGACTATGATTCTGCCTCGACAGCTCTCGAGTTTTCCTTGACTCTCCTGGCAGACTACGATTTTTGGTGCAGTGCTCGACGATCAAACAAGCCTATCTATTACATCATAAGATGAACCTAACAAGCTTGATCTTTCTATATTTATAGTCCTTGTACATCATTTCTTTTTAAGAACTTTACAAAGCTATTTTGCTTATGTAGGATCAACCTAACACATTTGATCAATTCATTCTAAGTCCTTGTACATATGTTTCTATTCTCTATCAAAGGACTTTACAACTTTTCTTAATGCAAGCATACTTGCATATTCATTCATATATATCATAATCAAATCATATATAAATAGGAATATCATTCACATTCTTATTCTTGACAATTTCCCCCTATTTAATTATGACAAAAATAATAAGTGCATATGCATGTTATGAATGAATCTTATATACATTGAGCAACTGTATTTCTAAAACAGATAATCATGAATGTCATTTTATAATGATATGGAATTTTCTAAGCTATGACATTTTACATCCTGGATTCAAAACATACCTAACTAGTTAGAGATGTACCTCTTTGGCTCTATATATGTTTCCAGGATGTCTGTTGATCAACTATTCATCTGTTTGATCTCTTTGCTCCTGCTCCCCCTGGGACTCATGGTCTTCTTCTTCTGGCTTCCCGTCAAACTCTGCATCCATATAATCATCATCTTTTGGCTCCCCCTCAGATGATGATTCTGTTTCTGCAGCTGCTGCCTGTTTCTTTGCCTTTCTCTTGGCCTTCTTATTTTTACTTCTTCTGCTCTCCTTGCTCTTCCTTGAATGCCTCTTTCTATGCCTATTTTTCTTCCCTTTTTCGTTATTTATCACTTGAGAGAGCTGCTCCATGTTGGACAAAAGCTACTCCATCAGATAAGAGGAGTTACCAACTTCAATCTTGAGTTCTTGTTGGCTCAGCTCAAGTTGCAGGGAGAAAGAATGATTCAGGTTATTAATCTTGTCAGAGAGGACTTGAATTTTCTCTTCATTGGCCTTCTATGCTCGTAGAGCTTCTGCCTTCTGATCATGTATGGCCTTCAGATAAATTTGATCTCTTTCTTTGATTCTAAGAGATATATTAGCCATAGTGGCTTGAAGTCTATCGTCAACTGAATTATGTCCTGCTGCTTTCAATATCTTTGACTCTTTATTGATTAAAGAAATCTTCTTAACCAGCTCTTCTCCATGGGAGTTTGGTCATCTGGTTGGGCATCCTCTTGTTGAACACCAGATTGGACTCTACGATTTTCATCTTTGGACAGATTTTCAAAAGCGTTGAGAATCTAAACAATCGTTGAGTACCAATCGCTATGGGAGGACGAAGGAATGTCTGGAAACAGTGCTTGGGCCGAGAGAGGCTTCTCATTTTGGTCTTGAACAACATCATTGGTAGAGTGAACAGACTCTACGATCATCTCTTTGGCCATAATCCTTCTGCCATTAGAGTCCACTCTACGATCATAAGAAATATAATGATTGCCATCATGTTGGTAGACTTTGTAGTGGGGCTGGTCTTTGATCATCATTGTTGTAAATCTCTTCACCCTTGGGAAGTTTCGAGCCACTAGTTCTAGGCTTGGAAACTGAGAGAAGCACCAGCTGAAGTAACTTTCAGCTCGTTCAGTATGTGCCTTTAACCAAGGCATCTATTGGAAAAACCATCTGATCAATAGATCATCAGGATTGTAGAGGATAGTCGTGCAGTCTAACTCTATGTTGTTCCAATTTTTAAACACCTCAAATGCAGTCATCCTCACCACCTTGAGCTGTTCATTTTCATAGTTTACCCATCTTTCTGAAGGTACTTCTGGTGGTTCATTAGAGACTTCCACCACTATTCTTCTGTTAATCCTTGCTGGAGAGAGAACATGATAGTATTCTGGTTCCTCTGATTCTTGATGTGCAGAATCAGAATCTTTCTCCATTTCTTCTCTTTCTGAGCCTGAATAATTCTGATCAGATTCATCAGTGAATCCTTCATGTTGATTTTCATTACCAGAACCTTCTTCAACAATATCTTCATTGGATTTAACTTCTTCATTACTATTCCCATCTTAAGCACTTTTTTCCTTTGATTTAGATTCATTATCACTTACATCAATGACTATAGTAGAGTGATCACTTTTCTTCTTGGGGGTGAATTTATCAAGTAGTATGTAGCTCTTTCTTCTCCTTGGGGGTTCAGCTATAGGAGAGTCAGACTATTCTTCTTCTTCACACTCTGAGGCTTTTGAATCATCAGGCAAACTTCCTTGATATTCATCATTTGCAGGGGTAAGTCCTTCTTCTTTGGACTTATCATCTTTTGAACCATCATGAGAACTTGTTGGGGGCATTTACAGTAAGAGATGCAGTTTGATTATCTTGTAGCCTTTCTTCATTATCAGATTTTGCAATTTCTTTTTTTGATCCATCTTCACTTTCATTGCTGGATTTGCTCTTTGAGGATTCATTATTAGGGCTTTTAGTTTCCTTTCCATCTTTTGACTCTACGTCCTCTTCTTTATCAGATGGACTCTTTTTGGAAACTGGGGCTGACTTGTTTACCACTTTAGCTTTCTTTCTTGATGGCCCTTGAAGTAGTTTGTTGCTTCTTCTCTTTGTGGTCTCTGGTGTAGTTAAGACCTTTTCACCTTCATCTTTGTCTTTAGTGGAGAGACTTCTTAGTGGAGCCTCTATTTTCTTCACACCCCTGGATCTCTTCCTTACTGGTGTGGCTGCTACTGGTGCAGAGTCACCAGACTCAGAGCTTTCCACCTCCTTCCCCTTTCTCTTCTTTGCAGAGACTTTGCTGCTGCTTTTAGTTGTTGTTAGGCTTCTGTTTTCCTTTGGATTTTTCTCCCAGTTTATAAACAGTTTTGGAGACATCACTTTATGAACATTTAGAGGCTCTCCCTCATCATCCTTGATCTTGCTTCCCAGCTTCTTCTTCATCACAATACTCAACAGTCTTCCATGAAAGACCTTAGTCAGGGGTCTACCTGTGGACTTCTTTATCTCATCCCTTTCCACCCATTTGGAGATCTAATCGAACAAGATAGCTCCGAAGTTTATTCCCTTCTTCAGAACCATTGCGTATATAATCTTCAAGCTGGCGATCAAGCACGATTGTCATGTCTTGATATCTCTTGCATAGTATACATTTTCCCACAATCTCAGCAAGGAACTCGAATTCCTCAGGAAACTCCTTCTTCTTCATGTCCTTCAGACTAGGATTTCTTTGGTACCCCATAATCTTCTTCGCTTGTTTAGTGTCGATCACATCAAGGCTTTTAAGTCCTAGGTCAGGAAAGCCTAAGCATTGATTGATATCGGATGATTTCAGCTTTAGAGACTGACCTTTGACCTTGGTAGAAAGGGTTTCAGAATTTATGGATACATTTGAGTAGAACTCCTTAACCAGTTAAGCATATACTCGAGTGCTTGCCTCAAAACATTATGAGAATTCAGATTTCTTCATAAGTTGAAGAATGTCTCTGAACTTCTTTTCGAATTTCTCAAACGACTTGGTTCCGAGCTGAATGCCAGTGATTACTTGCAATGTTCCATTTGAATAGTTCGAGGAATATGGGTATTTGATTCAGAAAGATTTATGAGAGATAGCTGATTGTGATTTGGGCAAGGCTCTGGAGTGTTAATTGATTTTGGCTTCGAAGAGGATTCTAGGGTTTGAAAATGGGAGGGAGAGAGGTTCGATAGTTTTTGATAACTGTTTGCAGATTTTGAATTTGTCTTTATAGCAGTTCCTTCTGACTCTGCATAAGCAGTGATGTGTCAACCAACCATTTGTTGCACGATGCCCAGTAATGAGCTGTAACTCCCCCATTAACTCTTCAGTTTAATGTCCCTTTTTAAAACAAATAGGAGACAATGATGTGGATTGACCGTTGACCATTTTGGTTTGTAGAGTAGCATGGTAAGGCAGCTATGGACTCTACATTTTCCTTTGTTGACTCAACGATCATCTTTTGAGATATGCTGCAGTGGATGGTTTTGACATTACTCCTCATTTTGAAACTGCATGGCTTAACCATTGATGTACTTTATGAAGGGTTGGGGACTCTACTTCTGAGATGAATCTTCAGGACATCTTTCCATCCTGTATTAGACCTTATCTCCTCATACTCTGAATGGTTGAGCAATTGTTTAGTTCTTCCGAGCTCACCATGAGATAGTGTATTCTGGTAGGACTGCGATCGTCGAGTCTGCTTTTTCGTTCGTTGAGGTTGCACCACGATCGGTGAGTTCTCTTTAAATTCTACTCTATGATCGTTGACTGTCTTGGTCCTTGAGATGAACTTGACTAAGCAATCCTTCTGGGTTAAGGTAGCTCAGGAAGGGCCAACCTCTTAGAGTGAGCTAAGGGTCAGGTTTGTCCCTGAGGCGCTTTTCAGATGAAATACTTTAGAAGTGATTTGTACTGATATCTTATTTGACCTTTTTTGCTGGGGATGTCCTCTACCAACTTTAGACAATTGCATTTGTTGTAATCGTGGCGTCCTCCTACTCTTACACTACGATCGGATGTTTGATCGTAGGCACTCCACAATTTTGAGTTGGGTGGCTGATAGGTTATCAGTAGTACATTTCGAGACGTTCTTATTGACTATGGATCTTTATTTGGTTCATCAACCATAGAGTTTTGGGACTCTGCAGCTGGTACATTACTTCATAGTATATCTCAGTGTTGTTGTTCCTTAACAGATCACTGCTTCCCTAGGTTTATACTGTCTTCTCAGTGAGGTGTGATTTTCTTTTCTTCATATGCATTAGGAGACATCCTTGCATATCTCCTTCTGAATGGAATCACCACTGTCAGTTAAATCTCTTTACATTGTAGACATGGATATCTCCAGGACTGATCATTCTACGATCATTTGACAACACTACGAACGTAGTCTTCTTTGACAGTTTGTGCTTGTTGAGTTCTGCTTCCATAATGAGTTCCTCATGATTGATGCTCGATGATCCTCTGATGTGAACTTCTTTGAGGATTCTTCTCATATGATATGCTTTTCATGATTGAGCATATATGACCCTTTCCATCTTTGGTTGAATGGCCTGGTTCATATAAGGATCAGCAGCCATGTGAGTTTCATTTAGATTAGCTCAACAGGTCTTCAAGGGCAGGCTTTGACATATAGGAATTTTATCAAAATCATTTCTGAACAGTCTTAAGCCTTCAGCTGGTTGAATCTTTCTTGACTGAAGTCCTCTACTTTAGCATTCCTTAGTGTGGCCAGATAGACCAGGTACCTGCAGGTTAGATACATTTCTATTTTTGGTACCCATAATTAAATGGGTCCTGCTAGGTTAGTTTTCTAAATCCTTGTTCCTTATATATTTGAATACTCGTCATATTGATCACCAGCAATCATATCCATGCATGTAACTAATTTAGATAATACATTTTGAGATGTGTGATGGTGAGTGTGTGTAAGATTTGCCATTTTAATAAAACATTCTTTTCCTTTGATGGTTTCATCATTTGCTTGGTTATGTTCACAGAGTTTAAATGTTCAACACTATTACTTATTTGTATCTGGTTGATTCATAGAGGTGATCAGTTTCTACGAATCTTCAAGATACTCTTGTAGAACTGATCATACTCTGTGTGTTATCAAACACTTAGAACATAGGTTTGTACATATATACTGACCTATCAGCAAAGATTACTTCTACAAGATTAATTCAAATCTTGACACACTTATGACCTGTTTCAGATTTCTTTCAAGATATCATCTTCAACTTAAAACTTGGATGGAGAGAAAGTTTGTAAGCATTTGAGATTCCAACCTCAGTGTACTTTCTCTCTTCACCTTTTTATATAGAGTATGATTTCTTGACAGGATACTGTTATAGTGCATAAGAAGGTGCAACATGATGTACATCTTTATATTAGTGAGAAACCGTACCTTTTTACTATCAATTTCTTAACAGTCATTTAGCTTAGATATACTGAGGATAGGCATTGATGTGCATAGTTTCACATTTGCTCCTGACAACTTGTTGCTCCAGTTGACCTTCAATCAATCAGTCGTGGTCTTGAAGATGTAAGCTAAGAGAATCTCAGCATCTTTAGTTCTTTGACATCCATGAGTTCACAAGGTTTACATCCAGCTGCTGGTTGGCCAGATACATGTTTGAGAAGTTCTTCTTTCTTCTCTGAGAAAGCATTTCTTAGCATGTATGGCCTTTTCATCTTTTTAGGCTGGTGGATGTTCGATTCTTTTTTGTTGATGTCTGTTGAGCTTCCTAGCCTGGTCTTAAGACTACAAGATTGACCGCGGGCAAGGATTGGTCTTGTTTATATGACAATCAAGAACATAGACCAATCTAAGCAGCTTCAGGTGTATATACACATTTTCCTGTTCACAATATTTCCAACGTGTGAGCTCATCTGTATATAACAAGTGACTTACTACTAAACTAAGTTTAGAACAATATTTGTGCCTATGATCAGACTCAAAGCGATTAGCTTTAGAATATAACATGAGAACCTGCTCTGATACCAATTGTTAGTTCCCAGTAGGCACAATATAGATCTAGAAGGGGGGGGGGGGGGGTTGAATAGATCTTTTTTATTTCAAATACTTTTCTCATTTATTTTGTATTGCTAATGATTTAGCATATGAAAAACATAAGAATCTTTTTAAGCACAACAGAATAAGTAAAAGATCCCCTTCATTGATATATCCATAATCATACATACATTGTTCTTAGAGTTAGTTCAGTGGTAAACAGTTAATACATACATAGCAGTTATAGCAGTTAAGTACATAATGTAAATGACATAAAGTAAAAGACACAAGGGATTTTAAGTGGTTGAGAGACTCAAGCTCCTAATCCACTTTTCTGCTTTCAACTAGCAGGATTTCTACTAAGAAAGGGAAGCACCCTGAATCACTAAGATTCCTTCAAGGCCAACAGCCTTGGGACTTCAGTTCACTAAGAACTCTTCAAGGCCAGCAGCTTGGAACTTCTCTAGTTCCCTAGGAACTCTTTAAGCCCAGCAAGCTTGGAACTTCATTTAGTCCCTTCGGACAAGGACCCCTCAGGCTCTGGCTTCTTGTTGATGTTGTTTGTTGTTGTTGTTGGTGCTGAGCTGCTAAGATGTCTTTAATGCTCTGAACATCTTCGGTACTTAGCAGCTTGGTGTGGTCCTCTTTGCATTCTGCTTCGAGTCTGGACCACATCTTCTTTGGTGCAGTTGATCTTCTTCTGTTATGCTCATCTTCATATAGTATCAGCTGTGCACCATCACCATTTCTTGAACCCTTCTTAACATGTTGGCGAGATATGGTTACGCACTTCTTTCTCGTTCAATTTTTAGGTTCATGGTGAATCGTAGAGTGGCTCTCAGGATCTGCCTTGTGCTTTGCCACTCTTCTGAATGTTATCTTCATTTCCTTCTCGGCTCTCAACTTAGATGCAAATTCAAGTGGCATTCTCATCTTTTTTTGAGTGAAGCTTTGGTCTGTTCAAGTCCTTCTTTAAAGTTGCTTCACTTCCACCTTTGTAGTCTCACTGTCACTGAGACTTGTTCTGTTAAGCTCAGGTGGAACTCGTAGAGTCAACAATAGCATTCTACCAACTCAACGATTCTGCAACATATCAATCATCAACAACTCTTGATCTTTGAAGATCTGTTGATTTATACTCCTTCCCAATCTTCCTGTTGGAAAGTAGTCGTTAAAATATTTTTGAATTGCTTCGCAGATCTCGAGTTATTTGGTGTAGACTGCAGATGTGACATGACATCCCCTTTTCTGACTTTCTGACACTGTAGTCTACTATTTCACCTACCCCGTCAGAGATGTCACTTTGATGTCTTGGGCAGGCAGTCAACTTTATTTCCTCCTTATGATTTCTCGATCAAAGGTTGTCCTTTTGCATCGATGCTCTCAATAAGCTTTGTTCGACCATAAATCTGTAGATTGAACCGTTGCCAATGCTTCAACCTTCAGACGACCGAACTCTACGATTCTGATGCATAACTTCTTGGACCTGATCGTAGTGTCTAGTTGACAAGTAGATACAACACTACGATCTTGAAGAGTGTTGATTGGATCTTCAATGCAGAACACCTTTTCCTTCTATTGTACAGTGCTTCAACACTTCGCTTACATTTCATCGCTCTCGAGATACTTATGGCTTCGACTCTATGTTTCGCCCCTTATACAAGAAAGACACTTCAGATTTGTGGCATTTCCAGCTCGCTTTCTCCTTGTGATCTCCCGTTCACTTATCATCAATGGACTGACCCAATACTTAATTACTTTTGCCTTATTCTTTAGAGGCTGACCAAAATCTTTGTGTCTACTCCATCAGTTCCTTCTTTGTTTGGCAAACACTACGATCCTGGTTTCTTTCAAGATCGTCGTCTTCAATTTACTTGACAGCTACTGCACTTGTTGACTTTCCTTAGTCAGTTACTGAAGTCTTCTTCTGATCAACTTGTGGAAGACTTCATCTCGAATGGCTTCACAACTCAATCTGCATGTTAATTGAGTTGGTGCTTAGATCTTCCATTAGCTTACATGCCATTCGTTGAGTGCTCTCTAGTTTCCTTTAGGTGGGATGTATCTTTGCAGCTTAGACAAGAGGCTTCATTCCTTTGGATATTCTGGGAGTGCTCATTTGATGAGGATCGTGTTTGCTCTATGATTCTGCCTTGACTTTGTGAGCACATCTGTTGAGGTCTTAGTTCTGCACTCTATGATTCAGCTTCGGCTGTGCAGACACTACGACTCCGAGATCAGATCTTGACACTCTACAATTTCTGTCGTTGTGCTTGTTGTCTTCATCTGATCTTGCTCGACTATGATCTCTGCCTTTGATATGATCAGAAGACTCTACGACTCTGAGTGTGCTGACTTGACTTGGCTTTGGCAGATGCTCGGTCGGCTCGTAGGCAGGCTGTCTCTATGATTCTGAACATGACTTCCTCAATAGACTACGACTCTAAGGAAGTTCTCCTCGACACACTACGATCCTTTCTCGTCTCTCCTGGAAGTGTACGAACTCCGAGATCTACTATCTTGCAGACTACGATTCTGCCTCGACAGCTCTCAAGTTTTTCTTGACTCTCCTGGCAGACTACGATTTCTGGTGCAGTGCTCGACGATCAGATAAGCCTATCTATTACATCATAAGATCCACCTAACAAGCTTGATCTTTCTATATTTATAGTCCTTGTACATCATTTCTTTTTAAGGACTTTACAAAGCTGTTTTGCTTATGTAAGATCAACCTAACACATTTGATCAATTCATTCTAAGTCCTTGTACATATGTTTCTATTCTCTATTAAAGGACTTTACAACTTTTCTTAATGCAAGCATACTTGCATATTCATTCATATATATCATAATCAAATCATATATAAATAGGAATATCATTCACATGCTTATTCCTGACAACATCCATCAACCCATAGTCTAGGATAAAAACATAAATTAAATATCTTAAACAATAATCCTCCCCATTAAAGGGTTATATCAACTTAAAACAAATCCTAGGTAATCTAACCTTAAATTATTACATAAGTCTGCGGAATGCGTCATATAAATAAATAAGTCTCATAACATGGATTCTATTAAATAAAATCAGACAAGTCTTCAATATTTGGACATCTTGCCCTTGCCCTTGCTAGTAGACGACTCATCAACTTTCTCAACTTTAGCTGCAGTGTTATATGCAAGAGTGAGCAAACAATTGTTCACTAATATAATGATGACAATAACAATAACATAAGAGTAAGCAATGAATACAGAATAATAGAGAACTCGTTCTTTGAATCAAGGATAGAAAACAAGTTTGAGAATTATATCCGAGGGTCTCAAGACCATGAACTATGTCTTAGGTTACTAAGTATTTCTATCTCAACCTTTAACAGTCAATAGACTATTCGGACCTTTCCTTTCGTACTTAGGGGGATCAGCCCTTCGTACCATATATTGTGCACAAACATCTAAACGCTAACGCGTACATAATCCCTTATATTAGGGTTGTTCATCTCAGTTTGACTTAAGATTTCTGCACTAAAGAAAGTTTAGTTTGAATTAGTTTGCCAATGGTTCTAGAATTTTTAGAACGCTCATCAACTATAGACTAGTCAAATCAATAAAGGTTCACTAGCCATTCGAAGTTCGATGCAATAACTAGGTATTGAGTAACCATATTTAGAATCAAGAATAAAATCAAAATAATATATAGTTGAATAAAACATTATACATCCAATAGACTATCTTCAAAGGAATTGGAGAGTCTCGTTCGGAATAATGAACATTTCAAACTTTGAATTAACAAGAAACAATGATTAGAACATACTCAATGTGAATAAACGAATTGAACCATCTTAAACAAACAATATCAAGTTCAAGATTAGGGAACTTGTTTAGCGAAAAGTAAGATTTAGATACTTACATAACAATAACAAACAAGATAGGATAAAGATCTTGCTTTACATAAAGAAGTAAGGTTTAGGAACTTTCCTTGTGCGTGAGCTATACAACTACACATCCATTAAAACCCTACATATATCATTAGAATCGCAATACCGATTAGTTACACTAACATTAACCCCATATGTTTTAGTTCTCATTTAAATCCAACTTGTTAACATGATTCAAGTTCTGACTTTTAAATTGACATCACATCACCAATCTGAATTCATAAGGCTATCATAGCAACGTAACCTTTAAACCACATCTCAAGACTTAAAAAAATAGCAAGTTAAAGTTTTTCACAACTTATTAACTTTACAATTTGAAATCAATGAATATATGTTTACAATCAATTATAGAACCTCATTACATGTTTAACACATTATCATGCACCTTAGACTAGGTTAGGCCAACATGTAATGGACTGAAAATAAAAAAAAAATTGTTTCTGCTCAGGGGAGGGCGCATATGTGCTACCCCAAGCCTTGAAACTGCAGTGCATTCTGTTGGTGCTCAATACCAGAATGTTTCAAGCAAAGTGATTATTACTGCTTTTTTGCCTTTAGGTGTGTTAATAAATAGCGATTGCAGACGATACAAAACCGCAGATCATGCATACCCTGCTTCACATTTCATTCCCGATCAATCCAATTAAGCAAAAATTTAACATACCTAAAAGCTATAAGTTTGTTAACAACAACACCAAGCATGTATATCATGATTCTAACAACATAAACATCTTACACAATCAACTTTTAAGGATTAAAATCATGTTTTTACTAGTCTTCATATTTCAACGTGTTTAACGAATTCAATCCCCAAATCTTCGTTTCTTAACCAAATTATACCATACGAATTACGTTCTTTTCGTAATTTAACATACTAACATGTTTAATAATCAATTTATAGATTATCAAATAAATTAAACACCAATTTTGACTCTAAAATCATATATGTCATCATATATATATATATATCACCAAAACTCAAGAACAACACTAATCTCCATTTACAACATGATTTCATGGATTTTAACCTCTGGAATTTATTTCTAAATGATAACCAACAGATTATATATACACTAACCCATTTATGCAATTCAATTTCTCAAACATTGGCCATAAAAATTCAATTTCCCCATAAAACTCAGGAACACAATAAAAGTTTAAAATTAAGAATTTACCCTTTATTAGATTAGCTAGATGATGATAAAGAAAACTTGAAGAAGCCTTGAAAAACTCGATGGTTACACCCTCCTTCTCTGATCACATGATTCTTTCTAGTTCTTCTCAACTTTCTCTCTAACACTCTGCGTTTTCTTCCTTTACTCTAAGTCTTGGAACAAATACGTAATATAAACCAACTAAAACACGGTATGCGTAATATAAACTGATAAACGTGGGTTATCAGTTTAACCAAACAAAAGTCCCCAACTGTTACATTAACTAAAAGCCACAAGGCTTTGTTTGGTTGGCTTACAATATCCTCCTTTTAATTTATTTTTATATTTTCCTTATATTATAGTTAACTTGTCACACCCTTAATTAATTAATTTAAATAAATCACAAATCAAATTAACATTTGCCTTATAATTATAATTTCCATAATAAATTATAATTTTATTTAACAAACTAATAAATCTCTAATTTAATTATTAAATTAGATTAGAACGACATTGTAATTTTTTAATAATTCACTTAATTTAATTATCTCATTAAATTAAATATTCAAATCATAAAATTATCATACATTAATTTAATTATTATAACACACTTTAATTAAATTATTGTACAACAATTTCATCAATATTTATTTATCTCAATAAATAAATCAATTCAAATATTTATTTAATTCAATAAATATTTAAAATTAATAAAATTAATTACAAAATTCCCATTCGTTACATAAAGGGTTGTGGTTGTCACAAGAAAAGTATGTTGAACGGGTGCTTGCAAGGTTCAACATGGGTGATGCTAAACCAGTTAGCACACCACTGGCAAATCATATTAAGTTGACAAAGTACATGTATTCTTCTACTAAGGAAGGGAGAGATGATATGACATCAATTCCCTACTCCTCTGCTATAGGGAGTGCTATGTATGCGATGGTTTGTACACGACCAGATATTGCTCATGCAGTTGGTGTTGTGAGCAGGTATTTGTCAAATCCTGGTAGAGAACATTGGGAAGCAGTTAAGTGGATTCTCAGATACTTGAAAGCTACTTCCGGTTTGTGTTTGGGTTTTGGTGGTTCGAGTCCAGTCTTGGAGGGTTTTAAAGATACATACATGGCAAGTTCTAAAGAGAAGAAGTCTACTTCAGGGTATTTATTTACTTTTACAGGGGGAGTTGTATCATGGCAGTCCAAGTTACAGAAGTGTGTTGCTTTGTCTACAACCGAGTCTGAATACATTGCTGCTACAGAAGCAGACAAGGAGATGTTATGGTTGAAACGGTTTCTCCAAGAGTTGGATTTGACATAAGATGAGTATGTGGTTTATTGTGATAGTCAAATTGTAATTGATTTAACTAAGAATGCTACTTATCATAATTGCACCAAACACATTGATGTTCGTTATCACTGGCTTCGAGAAGTGATGAAAAAGAAATTGATGAAAGTGAAAATAGTTTATACTGATGAGAACTCGTCAGATATGTTGACAAAGGTTGTAACTCGCGATAAATTGGAGTTTTACAAGGAGTTGGTTGGGATGGACTCCAAGTGACGGGGTCACGATGAAAGTTCCCTCTCATAGATTTCGAGGGGGAGATTGTTGGGTTTATGGGGTCTAAACCCAAGAGATTATCCTATTTTAATTTGGTATGTATAATTTTCGAAATTGAGAAAGAATTGGAATTGCGAAGCAACATTGAAAATTGGCCAATTGGGTATACATGGTTTTAACCATGTGAGGAAAGATTTTCAAAAGAAAATTTGAAAAGGATTTTGGTCAGGACGTGTTACTGGCAGAATCATTTGTGGATTATAATGTTAATATGGCAGGAAGCCATATGGTTGCTTAATTCTAAATCCAATAAAGAAAGGAAGTATATCATGTATATATATACATGTGGTGTGACGTGAATAAGAGCACAAGAAATTAAGAAGCACATATTACAACAATGAGTGGGCAGAGAGAAAATAAAGATGTTTTGTGAAGGTTTATTCACGAGGTTTTGCCATCTATTCGGATCAATTAATTACTTGAAGACTTTAATTAATTCAGAGATTCTGGATGGTGAGGTAATTTGAGTTTTCACTCAAATTTAGGTATCCTTGTATTATCTCAATTTCCTAATATTTCAAGTTTTTAGTTATAAAACATGGAAGGACTATTTGTATTCACAATTGATTATAGTGGAATTTTTGGACTTCGACCCGTGATTTTTTCCTCTTAGTTTTAGAGGGTTTTCCACGTAAGATTTGTGTCGTGTGGTTGGT
The DNA here is from genome assembly GCA_020205615.1 of Panax quinquefolius. NCBI lineage: Eukaryota > Viridiplantae > Streptophyta > Magnoliopsida > Apiales > Araliaceae > Panax > Panax quinquefolius. The sequence continues at coordinate 82,513,986 of CM035165.1, forward strand.
TTGTTTTCGTACTATTATTTTCTTGTTTATTTAATTTTTCAAAGACAGTTACAATTGGAGGAGTTTTCCAACAGAATGCATTGTAAAATTAGTGGATGGAATAAATATATGTTGTTGTCTTTATTTCCTTTTTTGGACATTGCTGTCTTCGTATTATAATTCTTGGACAAGAGAGACATTTGCCTCAGTTTGGAAACTATCCTCAATAATTGTAATGTAGTGCATTTGTTTGATTAAATTATGATTATATTACAGAATGGATTAGTTCTTGTAAACAGAAGAGGAAAATGATGAAAGTTGGCAATTTTATTCGACTAAAATGCAAAAGTGTATCATGAAATTATCATTTTGTGGAGATTTAGTATCTGACTTTATAATATAACAAGTCGCTATCTCGTAGTACAATTATTAGTAAAATTGTACCTTTTATTGTATAATTAGTCTTGTAAAACTGAATCAAAATGTACAATTTTACCCCACTAATTGTAGTGATTTTATATGTTGTAAAATCATATATTATATCTTCACAAGAGTCATGCATGCTATGTATTGCGAGATTTTTATGTCGAATTTCTATTACGACATATATCAATATTTAGGATTGGATATGATTATAAAATTAACACACTATATCAGATACATCATTAAAATATTACCAACTATAATTATTCACGTAACTCACAACTAAAAATTTAACATATAAAGTCACAAGATATATCATTATCCATCCTCACAAATTGCTAAACTCAATGTACAATTTTATATTTTAGTCATTTTATTCACAAGTGGAACCTAAATCTTGATTTCAGAATAATTAAACAAGATCCATAATCTATAGTCAAGACGGTTGGATTGAAAATCAGAAGAATGAAAATGTAAAAAATTTAGAGAATTTGTCAACGCGTCCAAATTTTGCCAAAGGAAATAAGAAAGTAAACACTAAGGGTGTGTTTCTTTTCAAGGATTATATTTGAAATTTGACTATTAATCTCAAGTCTCTTATTTATTTTTAAAAATAGACTTAGGACTATTAGTTCCGGGATAATAAAATGACTTGAAATGAAGGACTAGCTATTTAATATCATGTCCAACTAGGTATTATAATTGATATACACATAATTCATATATTTTAATATCCCTAATTTTATCCTTTTAGTTATATTATTTTATTAAATTAATATGTTTTATTTTATTTTGTAGGATTTAATATTTTGTTGCAATAAAGTCAAAATCTTGATGATCAATCAGTATTTAATGCACCTATTCATGGAAAGAAAGTGACTCCTACAACAAAAAGGAAGAAGGTGAAATAATATTGGATTTTTCTTGTTTATCTTAGATAATAAGTAAAAGATAATTGTTTCAGATTTTAAAGATTGAGAAGGATTCTTGGGAGATTACCATGTAGAAATTAAAGCCAAGAAGAAAAGAAGAGGATAAAAGGGAACAAAAGAGACTACGTTCAATGAATCTAAATAAGGACTCAAATATAATTTTCCTATAAATAAGTCTTTTGTTTTAGAGGGAGGGGGGAGTATTGATGAGTGGGTTTCATACCTACAAATTTGATACTTGTCGGACCTAAACAGTTGCAAATCCTTATGTCTTAGTATTATTTAATTGTGTTTCAGGGTTAGTTTAAGATGGCTAAGGCAAGAAATGAATGGCTAAAGCAGCAGAAGCAACAAAAGTTGGAAAAATCCAGAGAAGATACCTACCAGGGCGGGCATTCCCTTAACAAAATTACTCGCTTGAGGTATGGGGTTCACGCCATCAAAGTGATTTGGCGCTTGCCGTCGAGGTGGGGGTATTCAAGTGTAAATTGCCACGGGTGAAGTCTTGTGATGAAAGTTATGAAGATTTCTGTTGCAATTCTAATTCTGGAGATGGTGAGCTGGGGGATTCTTTACGTGATTAGGATAGGATAAAAGGCTTATTCATTTGCAGAGAAGGAGAATCATTGACCATAATCATCATTAATCATCACAATTAGAAAACCCTAACTTTTGATAGTGATTTGGAGGATTGAAGCGAGGAAGTTGGAACACGAAGATTGGAAAGGAATTTGTGACGCCCCCAAATCCGGGTATCTTCCAACCCGATAGATGGTGCTACACGGTGCTACTGTTCACACACATATTGTAAGACCCCAACTTTTATGAATAAAGAATAATTTTTTCTCGAAATATATTTTTGAATATTATGGTGTGGATTTGATATAATGTTATAGTTGTGGGTATTATTTAAAAATTTTACAAAGTAAGCAAGTGGTTATATAATATTCGATTGGCCGAGGAATATTCATTTTAACATGGAATATTAGTACGACGACACAATCATTGGTAGACCCCACAACAAAAGTATTGTCATAGTTAGAAAACGACAGAATTATCTTTTTATAAAAATAACGGTGAAAGTTTTACCGTTAAACTATTGAACTACCCAGTGGTAAAAGAACAGTAATATGCGTGGTTGCATAGTAGCACACGGTATTGATTATTGATGCTTACGTGAGAAGTCACTCAGTTATACTCAATTATTGCTACAGTAATTGCTGCATAATATCTCTTATATTATTGATTCGATTATTGTCATAGTATCATATGCATAATATTTTATATTATTAAATCCATAATTGAGATGACAAAGTTATTCATATTATTATTTGCAATATTGACAATGTCTAGAAAGTTCTGTCAATGAGAGGTTTGGTCACATAATTGCGTGCCAATAGGGAGAAATCCTTATTGGAAAGCCCCCTCTTTCCTGGGAATGATCTGGTTGTTAAATATTGTGAGTTATAATATTAATGATGAATAAGTTCGTGTTGATTAAAGATAAAATTGATATTTTCATTGTGTTGGGATTATTAGTGATAGTGGAAATCGACATCTATTTGGATAATAATGGAAGTCTTGAGGTTATATTGACCAATAGGGTAATTAATCGGATAAATGAGAAATTAATTGCTATTAATTCATATATTTATAGCTATTTGTTCACATGTATTTACTATTGATTCACATACATGTACTATTAGGAGAGGTGGTGCAAGATTGATAATACTTGCATGACTAAATTAAAAATGGAGGTATAGATGAAGGTACTATACTGTAATTATTTTTATAACATGATTATACTATTGATTTACATGATTGTACTATTGATTCCCAAGATGTACTATTAGGGGAGGTGGTGCAAGTTTGATAATACTTGCAGGACTAAATTAAAAATGAAGGAAAAGATGAAGGTATTATACTATAATATTTTGAGTCCCAAAACGTGCAATTATCGAAACTATATTTTCCTATAAATAGAAGCTCATTCTTCTTTCATTCTCACCAATTCAGTAAGACTCACAAGAGCAATTATAGAGAGAAGCTATAGAGAGAAAGAAGAAGAGAAGTCTGCTACATCACTATTCTAGTATCCAGTCTTTTTCAGAGGTAAGGGATATTATTTTGTTCAGTATTCATAGGAATAATATTTTCTTCCATACTCTATAGTATGTGAGTAATATTATTTTGTCTCGTATTCCTGATTATACCCTCATTCTATTAAAGTATTGCTTCTATACTCAGTGAAATTAGTAGAATATCCTTGAAATTTGCGCTTCATCTAGTATCGTTTCACAAGGATATTTTCTACACCTTCTTGTTAAATTTTAAGCTTTTCATGCTGGAGTACTGTCCATGAGTAGTATTCATTTTTACGGTACTATTCACAAAGTAGTTTTCACAGGGTACTATTCACAAAGTACTATTTACGGGTACTATTCACAAAGTACTATTCACTGGTACTATTCACAAAGTATTATTCACGAGTACTATTCTCGAAGTACTATTCACGGGGTACTATTCACTCGGGTACTATTCACCCGGGGAATTATTCATGATAAAAATTGATTTCTTTGCTGTCCAAATCTTTTTTGATACAATATTATTCTTGAATTTTACTCCACAAAGTAGTATCATGTTGACAATTTGGACATTATTGAATTCTGGATAAATTAATTTATAAATCTTTAAAAATGTATCCTTAGCTTTTTTTTAATTGAATTCTTATATCATTGTCATCATCCTCATGCTTATATTATGATAAAAGTCATCTGTGGCGTACATGCATAGATGTACTATTGATTGGTATGATTATGACCAGGGATTATTTAGTATAATCATGACCGTAATGTTACAAATGATGTGGTAAAAATCCTCATTGGCCTATAATGCATTGATGGACAGTTGTTGGTATGATTATGACCAGGGATTATTCGGTATAATCATGACCATTGATGATTACATGAATATCCTTGGCCCGTAGTGCAGGGATGATTCGATGATGTGGTTTATTTATTAAGCTGAGTCTCAGCGATAAAATTGATGATAAACTTTTTAAATCATAGAAGATAGTAGATATCATGTTCTACTTGACTCTTCTAATGAATTGCTTGTTCCGTTGTAGTTAAACTTCATGTTTATTATATTTTATCAGTTTAACACTGTTGAAGGCTAACGATAATTTATTCTGCATTCATAATATTTCTTACTAGGCTAGTTAAGCTAACCCTTTGTTTTCATTGTTCTCTTCAAGAAATGAGAATATTGCCGGGACTAGTCGGGGAACGGAGTGACGGTCCAAATATTTGCATTAGTAGTCCTCACTATTCAGTGAAATAGTGTGATAATAATTGTAATGAGGGCTTTATTTGAGTTTGGATAATCTCTACGAGACATTATCCGTGTTGAAACTCTCATCTACATTTTGTCGTACTGTATAAAAGAAGTTTGTATTTAAATTTTGTACCATGTATTTAGCGACTCAAGATGCGTGATGTATACCTATTTTGGGGGCGTCACAGTTGGTATCAAAGCTTAAGGATATGATCCCTGGCTGAGATGTGAGATAAGAACTAGGAGGGGAGAGAGGAGGAATTCTTTCGCTAGTATGACCTACCTAAGTTTATTTGGTATTTAATTGGTCGGTCAGAGTATAGGGATAATATGTGACATGTCAATTAACCCTTGTTTTGTGGCAGTATTTAAAAATGGCATCCAAAAATGTTGAGATAAGCAATGAAGCACATGAGAGCATTGAGTCACCAATGATCAATACCCATGATAATGTGCAACAGGAAGACAATAATCCTCAGGTAAACAATAATACCGATTAAATGATGAACGATGGGATGTTCAGAGGCTTTATGCAATTCATGCAACATCAGGCGAGAGCGACTCCTATTCAAAATACAGGTGGAATCACTAGCAACTCTTAGACGGTCACCGCTAAACAGTTCAAGGAGCTGGGACCACCGGAGTTTATTGGTGATCCAAAACCACTTAAGGCAGAGACGTTGATAAAACAGATCACCAAAATATTTGATGTCTTGGGATGCTACGAGGAGCAAAAGGTTCCCTTCGCCACTTTTATGTTGCGAGGAGAGGCAGTTTACTAGTGGGAATTTGTAAAGCGTACTCAACTTGCCGCACTGAAGATGTCTTGGGAGAAGTTCCATGAACTGTTCAACGACAAGTACTTTCTCGAAAGTATTCGTCACATGAAGGAGGTAGAGCTTATCAAGCTACAGTAGAACAATATGACCGTGTCGCAGTACGAAGCTAAGTTTGCCGAGTTGTCCCGATTTAAGTCCCACTTAGTGGATAATGAGGAGAGAATGACGCAAATATGTCTAAGAGGTTTGAAACCTGAGATACGTTAATACCTAATTTCTCATAAATTGTGTTTGTATTTAGATGTTGTAAATAGGGCTCAGTTATTGGAGCGCAATAATGATTCAACCCAACCAAGAGAGAGCAGCCGAAAAATCGATAATACCAGTGGTAGCAGTCATCGAAGCGGTGACAACAAATGTGGAGGGAATCAACATGCCAGAAATGGTAACCACTTCGGTGGTAATCATGGCTAAGATAATAGAAGTGGAAATTTTAAGAAGAGGAAATTCAATAATGATGGAAAGAAGTCAGCACCAGCACCTGTTGTTAAGGAAGAAGAACGGCTGTCAGTCGTATGTTACAAATGCGAAGGGGAGGGACACATCAGCCCAAACTGTATGCAACAGTCCAAGGCATGTTACAATTATGGAAGAGAAGGTCACCTTGCCCGATTTTGTCGTGCACCGAAGTCAAGTCCAGCTGGGATGGAGGCATCAAAGATCGTCCCAAACAAGACAAAACTGGTAGTTTAAGGGAGAGTGTTTGTCATAACCTCCCAAAAAGCGAGGAATCTGAACGAGGTGATCACGGGTAACCTAATCATGAACTCTAGCAAAGTCTATACCTTATTTGATACTGGTTCTACCCATTCTTTAATTTCTCCTACTTGCGCTCAATGTTTAAATTTGACTCCAGAGAAATTAGTCGTTAATTATCTGTTGAAACTTTGTTGGGAGAAACCTTCATTACGTCCACTATTTATAAGTCTTTTTTGATTCAAATCGGTAACCGCACCTTACCTGTCGATCTTATCTCCTTAAAAATACTTGCATTTGACATGATTCTAGGGATTGATTGGTTAAATACTCATCATGCTAAAATTGATTATTTTCATAAGTTTGTTAACTTTCATATTCCTAATCAACCTATTATGCGAATTCAATCGACCAAACCATAAAAATCAATCACGGTCATCTCAAGCCATAAAGCTATTCGTTTATTGAAAAACGGATGTCAAACTTTCTTAGCTCATGTCACAGATTTAAAAAAAAATGTCAAATTTGAATGATATTTCTATTGTTAATAAATTTCCTGACGTATTCCCCAAAGAACTTCTTGGCCTACCCCCAGAACGTGAAATCGGATTTTGTATCGATCTTGAACACGGTACAAAACCCATTTCCAAAGCCCCATATCGAATGGCTCCTATTGAACTTCAGGAGTTAAAAACCCAACTATAGGAATTATTAGAAATTGATTTCATTCGTCCCAGTACGTCTCCTTGGGGTGCTCCTGTTCTATTTGTGAAGAAGAAAGATGGAAGTATGCGACTTTTTATTGACTATCGAGAGTTGAATCATGTCACCATCAAAAATAGGTACCCATTACCACGTATTGATGATTTGTTTGACCAGTTGCAATATGCCAAATTCTTTTCAAAGATAAATCTTTGTTCCGGATATCATCAATTAAAGATTAAAACTGATGACATTCCAAAGACTACTTTCAGAACTCAGTATGGGCATTTTGAATTCCTAGTCATATCTTTTGGATTGACTAATGCTCCTGCTGCCTTCATGGATATGATGAACCGAGTATTCAAGGAATATTTGGATCACTTTGTGGTCTTCTTTATTGATGACATCCTCATTTACTCTAAAAGCCGTGAAGATCATGAGCAACACTTGAGGCTGATACTCCAAAAGCTTCGTGAAATTGATATTTTCATTGTGTTGGAATTATTAGTGTTAGTGGAAATCGACATCTATTTCGATAATAATGGATGTTTGGAGGTTATATTGACCAATCGGGTAATTAATCGGATAAATGAGTAATTAATTGCTATTAATTCACATGCTTATAACTATTTGTTCACATGTGTGTACTATTGATTCACATGTATGTACTATTAGGGGGAGGTGGTGTAAGATTGATAATACTTGCATGACTAAATTAAAAATGGAGGTATAGATGAAGGTACTATACTGTAGTTATTTTATTCACATGATTGTACTATTGATTCACATGATTGTAATATTGATTCACAAGATGTACTATTAGGGGAGGTGGTGCAAGTTTGATAATACTTGCAGAACTAAATTAAAAATGAAAGAAAAGATGAAGGTATCATACTGTAATATTTCGAGTCCCGAAACGTGCAATTATCGAAACTATATTTTCCTATAAATAGAAGCTCATTCTTCTTTCATTCTCACCAATTCACTAAGACTCACAAGAGTATTTATAGAGAGAGAAGCTATAGAGAGAAAGAAGAAGAGAAGTCTGCTACTTCACTATTCTAGTATCTAGTCTTCTTCAGAGGTAAGGGATATTATTTTGTTCAGTATTCATAGAAATAATATTTTCTTCCATACTCTGTAGTATGTGAGTAATATTATTTCGTCTCGTATTTCTGATTATACCCTCATTCTGTTAAAGTATTGCTTCTATACTCCGTGAAATTAGTAGAATATCCTTGAAATTTGCACTTCATCTAGTATCGTTTCACAAAGATATTTTCTACACCTTCTTCTTAAATTTTAAGCTTTTCATGCCGGAGTACTGTCCATGAGTAGTATTCATTTTTACGATACTATTCATGGGGTACTATTCACAAAGTACTATTCACAGGTAATATTCATAAAGTACTATTCACGGGTAGTATTCACAAAGTATTATTCACGAGTACTATTCACAAAGTACTATTCACAAGGTACTATTCACTCAGGTACTATTCACCCGGGGAATTATTCATGACAAAAATTGATTTCTTTGCTGTCCAAATCTTTTTTGATATAATATTATTCTTGAATTTTACTCCACAAAGCAGTATCATGTTGACAATTTGGACATTATTGAATTCTGGATAAATTAAGTTATTAATCTTTAAAAATTTATCCTTTGCTTTCTTTTAATTGAATTCTTATATCATTGTCATCATCCTCATGCTTATATTGTGATAAAAGTCATCGTGGCTTACGCATATATATGTACTATTGATTGGTATGATTATGACGAGATTATTATTAGTATAATCATGACCGTAATGTTAAAAATGATCTCGGTAAAAATCATCATTGGCACAGTAGTGCATTGATGGATGATTGTTAGTATGATTATGACGAGGATTATTAAGTATAATCACTACCATTGATGATTACATGAATATCCTTGGCCCGTAGTGTAGGGATGATTCGATGATGTGGTTTATTTATTAAGCTGAGTCTCAGCGATAAAATTGATGATAAATTTTTTAAATCATAGAAGATAGTAGATATCATGCTCTACTTGACTCTTCTAATGAATTGCTTGTCCGCTGTAGTTAAACTTGATGTTTATTATATTTTATCAGTTTAACACTATTGAAGGCTAACGATAATTTATTCTGCATTATCTTAGTCATAATATTTCTTACTGGGCTAGTTGAGCTCACCTTTTGTTTTCATTGTTCTCTTCAGGAAATGAGAATATAGCTGAGACTAGTCGGGGTACAGAGTGATGGTCTAGATGTTTGCATTAGTAGTCCTCACTATTCAGTGAAATAGTGTGATAATAATTGTAATGAGGACTTTATTTGAGTTTGGATACTCTCTACGAGACATTATCCATGTTGAAACTCTCAGCTACGTTTTGTCGTACTGTATAAAAGAAGTTTGTATTTGAATTTTGTACCATGTATTTAGCGACTCAAGATGGGTGATGTATACCTATTTTGGGGGCATCACATATATTCAATTTAAATACATCAATAGAGTGAATATGTCTACTATTTTTTACATAATAATAAGTCTTTTCCCAGGTTCTTTATAACAATTACATATGTTCTTTGTCATAGTATCAAATTAATAAAAAAGTAATATTATTCTATTACAAAGCTAACTATTTATCTGCCTTGGTCTTCCCTTTGTCTTTACCAGATCCTTCGATCCGTTCATTTTTAGCTGAAATCATATAGTTCAAGCAAGGGTGAGCATAACTAGCTCAATAAGTATAACAATTATAGTAGAACAACATGCAAAAATCATATGAGTATATTTTCTATAACTGAACCAATAGTTATGAAGTACTATGAATAAATCAAAATAGTACTTCTCTTTATTTTAAAACGTTTAACGATGAACATCTTTAGTTAAACCTTGAGTTTGGTCAAAGACCTTGAGCATTTCATTCTTTCTTTCTTTAAAAAGGACAGCCCGACAATAAGTCTCGCGAGTCTAACATTTCTTATGAGCACGTCTAGCTGATCAACCTATAGTACTCTATGTTGTACAACACTACTACATTAAACGTATCTACGTTTAAGTTTTGGCAACTCACGCGCCAGTCAATTTACAAAAAAAATGTTTGTTTATTCATATTGAGTCTTACCTTTGAATTCGTACCAAAGAAATTAGCACAAGATAGAAATATCAATAATAATTTGAAAGATTATAAGGAAATCGACAAAATACTTTAAGTTTGGTCTAACCGAAATAAATGGCTTTGACTCCTTTTTTAATTTAGTTCATGCATGTCATACATGAATTATAAAGCTTGTCCAACATAAAGTATAGACAAGGGTTTAGAAAAACTTGCCTTTAGCGTCGTCTAACACTAATTCATTTTCCTTTTGGATCTTTATAGGTTCTACATGACATTATCACACAGTATACCACATTAGGTCACATACAATCAATATATATTGTCATTAACCTATCTTCTTTTTCTTCTCAGTATAAAATATTCGATTGGTTAACTTAATAACATTCATTAGGTTATTTAACGTTCATTACGGTTTTATATATAACATTTTATTATTATAAGTAACTTAATTCGTTCAATGTTTAAGTAATTACATTTCAAGCAATCTCAAACATTCATTTCACGTGAATACGTTTTGCCGTATCACTAAATACTGGACCTCATATTACAAAACTTACTTTCTATTTACGTTTTTGTAACCTTTTTTTAACTTTTAATTGTTGAACTTAAGGTTTTAATCATTATTTAAGATGTTACTTTAAGTTTAATTAAGGTCATAATTCACATTTAATCAACTTACCTTTCTTTTATGTTTATAATTATTCTTTTCTGCCTTTGGTCTAGGGGTAGGCCATGATGACGGTGTGTCCTTTGTTATGTCTTTTCTGATTGCATTTTTGCGAAAGGCGGGGGATCGGATCTCTAGCGTTATGGCTACCAAAATCCTTCATTGGGCGGCGATGCGGCGTCTCCCTTATCCCTTTAAAAAAAAATCAATTTCTCAAGTCGTTCATTTCCCGAGCTCATTACTTGTTCATTATAGCTCAGAATTGGTTCGTTCAAAAGCCAATTCCTTGATTATTCTTCATACTACGTTTTCCCCTGGATAAAACATATTTCTAAATCTGTTAACGAGGCTTCCACTTGATTAAATATTCAATATTCATTCGTTTAACATTCATGAGCATTCATCGCTCGTTCATTCGTAATTCGTTCATATGATGTCTGAATTCGGAAATTCTTGAGTCTATGACTCATAAATTTCATGGTCTTCAATATTTCATGAAACAATATATTTCTAGGTTCTCTATTAACATTTCTTTTCCGTTCTGAAATCCTAGTTAACTATGATTTCAACGTTTATCGCCTTTTCTTAGAAATTTAGTTATAACTTCGTTATACGAGATTTTTACTCCTTTCAAAATGGATTCATTCTATTATCCAAACATCTACCATCCTACCCAAGCATATAGCATCTAATCCTATACACGATGATTTTAAACTTGTCCATTAACAACATGTGTTAAGTTTTCATGTTTTCTTCACTATTTTCTTAATCCTTTGATTATGATTTCACGTGATACATGGTTATTAATGTTTTAAGTCCACTAATATCCATCCTTATTACTCTTTATGATACATACACTTCAATTTCACTTCTCTACTAAATTAAAATAGAAAAGAGAAGGAAGATAAATGATTTAAGTGTTTATACCTCTTGCGTTCTTCACGTTCTTGAGTTTTGTTCTTGATAAAAGGCTTAACTAGCTTCTTTTCTCTTTGATTCCTTGTTAATGCTCTATCAATATAATGCTTTAGGTGTTGGTGAATTTGAACAACCAACAAATAAAAACCTAAGCTTCTTATTTATAGAATAAGCAAAGTGAGGGTATAGTGGTCAAAAATCACACCTCCTTCCTATTCCACCTCCTTAACCAAGCTTCTCAAAGAAGCTTGACTACCTCATGGCCATTATGGCCAGTCACATGGGGTCTGGGGCCCTCCCATGGGTTACCCCATGGGTTGTTACCCACCCAGGGATCTAACGGTTCGATCCACGGGTTCGGTTCTTGGTTTGGGCTTAGGTTTAATTCAATTCGGGCCTAAGTTTGGGCTTGAATTAAATTATCTTTGGGCCTTTAGTAAGTTTGTCATTGGGCCTCAATCATCTTTCATTTGGGCTTGCCAAAGTTCAAATTCAAGCTTTATTAGTCCATTTAGAATGGTTTATACTTTTAACGTATAATTCTCGTATTCTTCACGTATAATAGTCCGTATGACATTCATCTTATATGTTGTATTATCTTTAGTATATACTTATAAAATACCTTGTATTATACTCATATTCTTTCCCCGTATAATAATCTTTTTATTATACTTAATCATTACTTATTCAAATCTTCACTTTCCCTTACATTCTCGAATTGAGTACGCAGTCAAAAAACTATGTTTGCCATAACTGAATTATTATTAGATAATCTATCTTTCCTCAAAATTCTATCGTTATGTATTTCCCAAAAATCTAAAAATAATTCCCGAGCAGAAATGGAAGAATAGTATTTTTCGGAGAACTTCTCGGAAAGCTTTTATTTTCGTCTTGAAAATTCACACATTATATCTCTAGCACATAGCCAAAATACTACGATCATACATCCCTTTTAGGTTATAGAACAACCTTCATCTCGCTTACTCATTATAGTAAACATATAATATAATTTTATTCAATATAATAAAATAAAATTAATTTACATTAAAATCCGATTTTCTCGGTCATTACATTCTTACCACCTTATAATGATTCTGTCCCCAGAATCTCGATATAAGTTAGTCAAACAACTGAGGATAATTCTTCTTCATCTTTTCTTCGAGTTCCCACGTTGCTTCCTCGGCATTGTGGTTTCTCCATACTAGCTACCTTCACTAAAGGTATTACTTTATTCCTTAGGACCTGCTCTTTTCTATCAATAATTTGAATATACATTTCTTCATACATTAAGTCATTCTCAACATGAATACAATCATACTCTATTACGTGCATATAATCTGGTTTATAAGGTCATAATACAGATACATGAAACACATTATATATACGTTCTAACTCTGGAGGTAATGCTACCATATAAGCTACCTCTCCTATCCTTTTTAATATCTTAAAAGGTCCTATAAACCTTGGACTTAATTTTCCCTTCTTTTCGAAGCATATCTTTCCTTTCCAAGGAGATACATTCAGAAACGCATATGAACCGACTTCAAACTCTCTTTTCTTTCTATACGAATCTGCATACTTTTTCTATCTGTCTTGAGCTACCACCAGTCGTATTCGTATCAACTTAACTATATCTGCTATTTGCTATACTATTTTAGGTCCTAGCATTCGACGTTCTTCTACCTCATCCCAGCACACTGGAGTTCTACATTTCCTCCCGTATAACTCTTTGTAAGGCGGCATACCTATACTTACGTGATAACTGTTGTTATAAGCTAATTATAATAGAGGTAGATGATCATCCCAACTACCTTTGAAATCCATGATGCAAGATCTTAGCATATCTTCTAGCGTCTGAATTATTCTATCACTTTGCCTATCTATCGGTGGATGATAAGATGTACTTAACTTCAACTGTGTTCCCATCTGCTCTTGCAGACTTCTCCATAAATTCGATGTGAATCGTGGATTACAATCTGAAACTATTGAAACTGGTACCATGTCTTGAAAAAATTTCCTTAACATAGAGTTTAGCTAACTGATCCAGGTTAAACTTAACTCTTATTGGCAAAAAGTGAGTCAACTTCGTTAAACGATCCACTATCACCCAGATATCATCGTATCCTTTATGTGTAGTCGGAAGTCCCACCACAAAGTTCATTGTGATATGCTCCCACTTCCATTATGAAATTTCCAATGACTGTAACAAGCCACTTGTTCGTTGATAAGTAGGTGTTATACCTACTTATTGGTTACTAACTCACGAGAATTATGATCAACTCAAGTAGTTTTATTATGTTGTATTTGCATTTTATGTTTATTTTGTATTAAATGTAGTTGGAACCCCTTTTAGCAACATAAGGCATGAATTGGCATGGGAAAGCATGGATTGGCATGGTGGCATGAAGCTAGCAAAGGCATGATAAGGTGAACATGAGCAGATGAGGAACTGAAGCAGTGGAGGAGTGCAGTGCAAAAGAGAATGAATGAAGAGCAAGCAAACAACAAACAAAAAGCGATATGATAGGACAACAGAAGACATAGTGCGAAAGGCCCGGATGCTGGCCAAGAACCATTCAAGCTTTACATGGCGTGCTCGCGCCACAAGAATACAGAGACAAATTTGTACCCTCGCACAGCCAGGCTTCAACAACAAAGGGATTTGGCGCGCCCGCGCCATACACTCGATAAATAATTCCATAGCGCGCCCGCACTCGTTTTACAGTGTATTATCGCGCAGCTGCGTAAGTCTTCTTCAGTTAATTTTGCTGACTTTTTGTAATTTGAATTTGAGCCCATTTGGCTCAATTGAAACGATGTGGTTGGCACCAGAGACATTTTTTTGAGTTCAGTTTTTATCAGTTTTTCATATTATCATTAGGGTTATTTGGTTTTAGCTATTCTAGAGGATTTTTGAGCGTTTGATTATTACATTTTGCTCTACTCTTAATCTAGATTACTAAATAAAATCTAATTTTCATTTCTGGAGATTTTTGGTAAATTGGAACAAGCTTGGAACAGACTCTGCAATAGAGATTAACAAATTTGCTCTATCATTCTTCTTGCCTTTTTTGATTACATTGTTTAATTCCATGTTTTGTTTCAATCCCTTAATGGTTTTAGGTTCAGAAATGAACTAAACTCCATTATGGGATTCTAATGGATTTTGATGCGTAGTTTAAATGTGTATATCTAAATGATTGTTGAATATTTATCGTTGGATTGCCCGTTATGATTGTGTTTAATGAATGAATGCTTGATCACCATTCACACTAAATGCTTGTATGGATTTGGAAAATGAAATATAAGTATAGATTATATCATAATGGCATATATATTCATGAGGCTGATTTGTTTAAGCTTTGTGATTCGTGAACCGGATAGACATATACCGGTCCACCGTGTGTAGTCATGAAAAGAGTCTGCACTTTAAGTCATTATTGTTGTAATTTCTCATAGACCTATAGTGATTTTGGTAATAGTGATGCTTACATGAATTCTATCGATTGTGGATTTTGTGTAAATTAGACATAGTTCATTGAAAAATGGTTATGCTCTACTTTTGTGCTCTTGACTAGTCTTCCATGATAAATAATAAAACATGATATGAGGACTGCAATTTAGATGAAACATGAAATGAAATTAGAATCCCATTATTCTCCAATTTGGTTAAATTTCTTTAGTAATTATAATTTTGTTACATTAATTAATTTAAAATTCAATTTAACTGTGTGTTGATCATTTAAGCATATAAAAATAGTTATTAAGTTGTTTCATGATAAATTAGATTTAACACCTTTCTCCGTGGACCGATACTTTTCTTACTCTGTATTACTTGTTGATCCATGTATACTTGCATGAGTTAGAGTCCTTTTTGTTAGACTAAAAAGGAGGCAACAAGTTTTTGGCGCCGTTATCAGGGAAAGGGGTTTATTTTTAATATTGTCGTCATCATCTAAAGCTAGATTTGTGTGACTTAGACAAAACTATTCTTATCTTATTTCTATTTTTATTTTTGTTTGTATTTCAGGTACTTGTATTTATTTTATACGCACGCGATCATCCAATTCCGAGTTGACACCTGCACATGATAACATCAATGGTAGAGGTTGGAAGTCGAGAGCACGTAGAAATATACAGGTAGATTTTGAGACTTCAACATCCAGTAGGCAGCAGAAGAGCAAAGAGAAGAGCAACATCGAGCCCTAAGGGATTATTCAATGCAGAACATAAATGGATTACAGTCAAGCATTGTGAGGCTAGCTATAGCAGCCAACACTTTTGAGATCAAACCGGGCACTATTCAAATGGTACAGAATTCAGTCCAGTTTGGGGGTGCTGCTACAGATGATCCGAATGAACATTTATTGAGCTTCATAGAGATATGTGACACCTTCAGGTACAATGGGGTGACAGAAGATGCAATCAAGCTCAGGCTGTTTCCATTTTCATTAAAGGACAAGGCTAGAAGTTGACTTCACTCTTTGCCATCAGGATCGATTACAACATGGGATGACTTAACACAAAAGTTCTTAGCCAAATTTTTCCTAATTGCTAAGACTGCTAAAATGAGGACATCAATTCCAGTTTGAACAACAGCAGGGTGAATCATTATATGAAGCATGTGAAAGGTATAAAGAGATGCTAAGGAAATGTCCCCGTCATGGCATGCTGGATTGGATGGTGATTAATACATTTTATAATGGATTGAGATGGCAATCAAGGCCGATTGTAGATGCAGCCGCAGGAGGAGCCTTATGGGCTAAGAGCTATGAAGCGGCTTACAATCTTATCGAGACTATGGCAGGAAATGATTTCCAAAATCCTACAGCCAGAATGCCACAGCCCAAAGTGGAGGGAGTGCTAGAGGTGGATGTTATCACATAGTTATCAGCTCAGATGGCATCTATGGCAAAGAAGATTGATTCATTGTCAGGGAGTATAGCGAAGACAATTGCTTTTGTATGTGAGATATGTGCAGGGTCACATTCAACTGACCAATGTGCTATTAGTTCAGAATCTGTACAGTATGTGAGCAACTATAAAAAGAATCATGAATCAGTTCCAAAATACCTATAACCCCAACAACCGCAATCATCCCAATTTCAGTTGGTCAACAGTTTCAACCACAAACAATAGTTTCAATCACGGTAATATCTCATCGGTGAAGATGTATCAAAACGACCACCGCCTCCAGATTTCAACATCATCCACCACCTGTTCCTCAGCAAGAGAAGAAGTCAGAGATGGAGGAGATGATGATGAAGTACATGGCAAATACTGAGGTAATGATCAAGGGTCAAGCAGTGGCTATTAAAAATTTGGAGACGCAGATGGGTCAGATGGCTAGTGTGCTCAACAGAGAATAATCCAAGAAGGGACATTTCCAAGTACAACAAGGAATAATCCAAGAAGGAGGGTAAAAGAACAATGTCAGGAAATAACTCTCAGATCAGGGAAGCAAACTGCAGAATTACGATAAAGATAGTGCTAGCGCTGCCGCCACTTTTGCAAAGAGATGGACGTATGCTGCGGTGAAGAAAATGAGTCTGATGAGATTTTGTGTAAAAAAGATTCTGAGCAAGGGGAAGTAGAAAAGAAGAGTAAAGAGTCGACTGAGAAACCAGTGACCAAGACATTAGTTGTTCATCCCCCTATTCTATATCCACAGAGATTATAGAAGCAAAGGAAGGACAAGTAGTTCAGTAAGTTTTTGGAGGTGTTTAAAAGGCTACAGATAAATATACCTTTCGCTGAGGCATTGGAGCAGCTGCCAAGTTATGCAAATTTTATGAAGGGTATCTTGACAAGTACGAGAAGGCTAGAAGATTTTGAGACAATAGCTTTAACTGAAGAATATGGCGCAGTGCTTCAAAGAAAATTACCTCCAAAGCTTAAAGACCCAGACAACTTCACGATACCTTGCACGATTGTAAAGATGAGTTTTGATAAATGCTTGTGTGATTTAGGGACGAACATCAATTTGATGCCATTGTCAGTGTTCAATCAGTTGGGATTGCCGGTTCCAAGGCCGACAAACATTTCATTACAGCTTGCTGACAGGTCCATTACATATCCACGAGGTATTGTAGAAGATATGCTAGTTAAAGTGGATAAATTCATCTTCCTAGTTGATTTCATCATCTTAGACTACGAAGAAGATAGAAGTATACCGATCATTCTTGGAAGACCATTCTTAGCCACAGGACGGACCTTGATAGATGTTTAAAAAGGTGAATTGACAATGAGAGTTAATGATCAAGAAGTCACCTTCAACGTGTTCAAGGCTATGAAGTTTCCAACAGAAGAAAAAGAATGTTTCAGGATTGATATGGTGGATAAGGTGTTGATTGATGAATTAGGGCATTTAGTGGATAATGAACCCTTACAGAGTGCTATTCTAGGTAATTCTGAGATTGAAGATAAGGAGATTACTAAGCTTGTTCAAATTCTTGACACAACTCCACGCTTCAGAAAATTCAAGACTGCTGTTGAGCCACTAAAGAATGTTGGGGAGACATCAGTGAAACTTAAGCCATCTCTTGAGATGCCTCCTAAACTTGAATTGAAACCACTTCTAGACCATTTGAGGTATGCATTTTTAAATGATAATTCAAAATTACATGTGATTATTTCTTCTGCACTAACATCTTTTCAGGAAGAAAAGTTGCTAAGAGTTCTTAGAGAGTTTAAGTCAGCTATTGGATGGACTATATCAGATATCAAAGGGATCAACCCATCATTCTGTATGCACATGATCCTACTGGAAGATGACAGTAAACCTTAAGAGGAGCAGCAAAGGAGACTTAATCCAATTATGAAGGAAGTGGTCAAGAAGGAAGTTTTGAAATGGCTGGACGCACGAATTATATATCCGATCTCATACAGCTCATGGGTGAGCCCGGTGTAGTGTGTGCCGAAGAAGGGGGAATAACTGTAGTCTCCAATGAGAATAATGAACTGATACCGATGAGGACAATAACGGCGTGGCGAGTTTGCATGGACTACCACAGACTTAATAAAACTACAAGGAAAGATCACTACCCACTGCCGTTTATTGATCAGCTGTTGGACAGACTAGTATAACATGAATTTTATTGCCTTTTGGATGGGTATTCCGGCTACAATCAGATTGTGATAGCTCCAGAAGACCAAGAAAAGACAACTTTCACATGTCCATATGGTACATTCGCCTTCAGAAGGATGTCTTTTGGTTTTTGCAATGCCTCATCCACATTTCAGAGGTGTATGATGGCAATCTTTTTAGATATGGTGGAGCATAATGTGGAGGTGTTTATTGATGACTTCTTAGTATTTAGTGATTCTTTTGATTTGTGTATGGAAAATTTAGTGATGGTATTGAGAAGATGTGTTGAAACGAATTTGGTATTGAATTGGGAAAAGTGCTATTTTGTGAGGGCCCCGAATTCGAGGTCCCGAATCACCGCAGATCCTATTCGATCATTCTATCACAATTACTATTATTGCGGAAGATATAAACATAAATTATTTATACAATACATTACAAACTATTCCCCAAGGTCGAGTAACCTTAACTTTATACACAATACATAACTTGTCTAACACATAATATTATTATTATACAACTATACTATTACAAATCTAATCGCATACGTAAACTAAAGCTGGAACTGTCTTGGACCTTTCCTTGTATCCGACGTATTCGCCTTAATCTGCAATGTTTTATCATGATATAGCAAAGGTGAGCATGAAAGTTGCCCAACAAGTTTAATTTCAACAATATAACGATATATCATGATTGAAATGATTTGAATAATTGGCTGGCTATAATTCAACAATATAATTGTGAACTAGCAGGAACAAATTTTTGACTGAACAAATATTATACATGAACAAATATATCTGAACCAACTGGTAATGAAGGTGATCAGCCTTTCATACGGACTTTTATACATCTAATATGTAAGAGTACAAATCATGGCAACCAAAGAATGATTAACCATAAGCTTATCCAAGAATAAAACACTCTTAATAGAGTTAAGTAAAATAAACTTGCTCGAACTGGGTTGATTCACTGCGAACGCAATTTATATCGCCTTATTCAAGACCTAATATTAGTAATATAGATCTCCAATATTAGAATAATATCATCACAATATAATACTATATATATATATATATATATATATATATATATATATATAAACATAGAATAACCTAAACACATAACACATAACCCTATCGGTTTATTAAAGACATAAAACTAAAGATCTAGTCAAACTATTACGATACTATCTTGATTCCGATAAAATTCTAACGTCCCGACGGCCTACAATAGGACTTTTATCAAGTCTAAGTTCAATTAGATCACTTTAACACTTAACAATTATCTCGAGAAAATTTTAATATTAGTCAAAAATATTTTTCATAAGCTCGTAATAATTTTTAAATAATTATTACCATTTATCTTCGATTTTTAAATCATTAATAACGATTTAAATGAATTAAATATCGCATCATTCTTTTATCATTAATATTTATTTATTATCAAATATTAATGAAATACATGTCATAATATTATAATATATTTATAATATCTCAAAGTATTTTAATACTTTAAAATCATTTAAATATGATTTTAAACACTTAAATTCATTAACCGCTAATTGCTTTTAATAATAAAATATTAATATTTTTATGACAAAATATCAATAGTTATATTTTATAACTTAAAATATTTTTCTAACACTTAAATCATTTTTATATAATTTATAAAGCATTAATTCCATTTTTCCTTAATTTATTTAATATAGTTATTAAATAAACTAATTATCATTAATATTAATTAATTAGTGAAATTCATCACAAAATATTAAAAGTCTTTGAAAATATCTTTAAATATTTTTTTATACCATAATATTACTTTTCATGATTTTTCATGAATTAAAATCATTTTAAATAATTTATTTAATATTATACTTAAATAAATTAAATACCATTTATATTCAAAAAATATTAAATATTTATGAAATATACTTAAAATAATTAAAAACTATTTTTCAGACTTTAAAATAATTTTTCAGAATTTATTTAGTATTTTTAATAATTAAAATCAATTTTTTCTATTTATTAATATTTTCCAGAAAGTAATAATAATAAAACTGTCGCTAAAGGGCCCTATAGCGACAGAACCGTCGCTATAGGTGTTCTTGGTGTTCTTGAACATAAACCCAGAAACTCAAAGTCAGTCACTAGGTCCCTAGTTTGACCACTCGTAGATCCTTTGATAACACGTTTCTGAGTTCTAAATTTGGTTGGGAGTATAGTATTGATGTATCATTACAACCTAAAACAGCTTTCATGCCCAAAACATAACACAACAGAGATTTAAAGACTTTCAAAAATCATGTTAGGCATGTTCTTCATTTTCTGGGTTTCCCAGAAATGAAGAACAGCATTGGTACCTACTTTGCGATCCTTGTAACATGCATATAAAGCTTTCTTGGTGTGATATGAAGGTTCCATCCTATAGTATGGATGTCAGAGTACAACAAAATGCCAACGGATCGGTCAAAAAACAACACATAAACAAGATCTGGGTCGGTCAAACGTATGGTCAGAAACTGGTCTTTGAAGATTCTGGGTTACCCAGAATCTCCTTCCGGCCAGTTGGTCAACGTGGTTTTGACTGTGATTTGCTACGATCCTGATACAAATCTGGCAGATCTAAAGGTTTTAATATGTACGATTCATGTCATACTACAAGTATCTAACAACAACATAGCCTAAATCATTACAAGAAGAGAGATCAGAGGCCATCAAAAGCATGTCAGAATTTCTGGGAATTTTTTCATTTGCCAGAATGAGTTTTAAGTGAGCGGTCAAGCGGGTTTTGACCGTTCATATCAGGAGATCTAGGCTTGATCCGACCCAGTATCCAGTTTTAGATCAAAGCCTACATGACATAGAATAGATCTAAAACATAAAACACACAAAACAACAAACACCTTAAGTTCTTGAGGCCCTGACATATGGCTGTCAAACGACTTTTTCGAACTTTTCTAGATTTGATAAATCTTTAGATTCGAGTATCTAGATGATATGGATCTGAGTTTTGACAACCCAGATCATCAAATGACACTTTAATACACATATCTAAACAACAAACAACATCAAATCACATGATTTCTAAAGTTAGGGTTTATACCTCATTCATGTTTGATTTTTGATTTCTGGTCTATGGATCTGTTATTAAGTTGCTATGAACTGATCATGCTTCATCTCTTCTTTCTCTCTCACTCTAGATTTCGAAATATAGAGAGAGAATGTCTTTGGGAGAAAATGAAATTAAAGTTGCTCTTTCTCTCTCTTTAATCTTTATATAATGCTTGATATGATGCTAGATGTGCAAATTTCGGCTGGTATAGCTTTTATTTAAGTCACATGGATGATCTAGGTTGGTCACCAACCACATATATTGGCAAGATTGCAAGTAACCTTCAATAATGCATTAAGGGCAAAATTGTCATTTGGAATTTTATTTTAATGGCATAATGGACATTGTCCCAAACCCTTAGGGTTTAGGGTTTGGAAAAATTTAGGGTTTACAATTTAATTTCTAAAATTTCCAATTTAGGTTTTCAAAAATAGAAAATTAATATTTCTAAATTATAATTAGGATTTTCTAATTATATTAAAATTTCTTAATCATTATTTAAATCTCGCTAATTAGGATTAATATTTCCTAATTAAAATCGCTAATTAAGCAATTAGGGTCAAAATCACGGATTAAGGTTTACAACAAAAAAATTGGGGTTTTTAATATAAAAATAATTTTCTAAATTAGAAATTAGATTTGTTAATTAGATTAGGGTTTTCAAATTACTTAACTTGAAAATTAGAATTAATATATCCTAATTAACATTAAAAGTATTAAATTAACACTTAGGTTTTTCCCTATTTACAAATTAGGGTTTCAAATACGTAATTAGGGTTTCAAATTTGGAATTAGGGTTTTGTAACCAATTTTTTAAGATTAATCCTATAATTATTTACACTTACGCCATTAAGTTCCCGATTTAGGGTTTGATGCACCGAATTAGGGTTTCGAATTTCCAGAACTGAAATTAGGCTCTCCAGAATAGGTTTCTAGGGTTTCTTATTAATCGCTAGGATTTTCTAACCGAACGTTAAAGTTCTTAATATATAATTAGGGTTTGTTACAGATATCGTTTATCTGGTCAACCCTTGACCCTTAACCACATACTGTACACATATACACAGAACATATTCACTTATTCCTTAATCCTGAATAATTCACCTAAATCCTTTACAAAATTTTGAAATCCTGAAAATTCCTTCTTAAAAATATCAAACGCATACACTAATTTTCTGTCAAGGTTCTAATTTTGAACCTTAAATCAATTAATAAAAATTTTAAAAAATATTCTAAATTCCCGGGTTGTCACATTCACCCCTTCTTCTTAAAATTTCGTCTCCGAAATTTACCTTACACCTTAAACCCTATTGCTTAAACCATACATACACAGCATCACATTCTACCCAATACACCACTCACAAGAGTAAAAATTTTCAAATTTTGCTGAGGGGTTTTACAGACTATTGTCTGTCATTTTCACAAAGGTTATAGGAAATTCATCCGCAAACCGTCCTAACTTACGGAAAAGGTGGGTAATTAATCCAGTATGTCCTATACTTATTAAGTACTGTTGGTCGAATCTGTTTCTCGTCTCTGCCAAAGGCACAAAAATTCTACCTTAGTCTTATTGGATTCCGCACCAAAACAATTTGGTTAGGGAAATTTCTTTCAATGAACACTTAGAGTTTTCATAAATGTTTGTCTAGCTGAATCGAATAGCATAGACTCATATCAATAATTCAATTCAATCGAATTATTTAAGTGTAGCCAAACCAGTTGGCAAATTAAAATTTTGAAAATATTTTTGAGAATGACGCCATATGATCTTGCATTGTATTAACAAGTCTGTACTTGGTGGCCAAATGGCCGGCCCACATGTCCATGGGACTTCCCATGGGTTGCCCATGGGTTTTACTCATCCCGTGACCCGTCGGTTCGATTCGCGGTTCGGTTTCTTGGATTGGGCTTGTCTTAACTTAACTTGGGTTTAATTCCATAATTCATTGGGTTTGCTATTAATCCAAATCCCATTGGATTGTATAAAGTCCTTAACTCAAAATCCTATAAGAACTAATCGTATTCTATGCTTATAACTCACATGTTCTTTTCGTTTAATATTCATACGATATTCGTATTATACGTCGTACCACTATTCATACCATATTCGTATATCATACGTTTAATAACCGAAATGATTATACACATTTTATTTCCCTTTTGGAAATCTCTTTCACTAACCCTTAGGTTTTAAGTCCACATGCGAAAACTTCATTTTCCATAACTGAAATATTATTGGATATTCCATTATATCTTTATATTCTATCATTACGCATTTCTCGGAATTTCAAACCTAATCTCTGAGCGAAATCAGATGAATAGTGTTTTTACGGAAAAATTCTCAGAAAACATTTATTTTTGTCTTGATAATTCCAAACAATTAATCCTAGAATATAGCCAGAATACTAACCACATCCACACCTTCTAGGTCACAAAACGACCTTCAAATATCTTATTCACATAATTAATCAATTGAATTCATTTAATCCATATAATATTCAAATAAAAATTTAATTCATTAAAGATCCGATTTTTCTCGGGCATTACATTAATTCCAGACTTAAACTCTTTCCTAGAAAGCTCAAATCAAGGTGGTCGGGGCCATTTATTATGAAGACAGTTTATCCACATGGTGCGGTTGAAGTATTCGACAAATTCCCAAACAAGTCGTTCAAAGTGAATGGACAGCGACTTAAGCATTATTTTCGTGGTGAGGTTGACAGGCAGAAGGTCACCTCCATTCTTTCTTCAACATGATTGAATCAGAGATAGTCAAGCTAATTGACTATAACTTAGCGCTCGATGGGAAACACCCTTTTATTTCTATCCTTACCACTTATTTAATTCTATTAGGATCATAATTATTTCTCATTTTCATGTTAGTTTTTTATAGTATAATAAGTGTTGGTATAAGTTTTTTTGAAGCTAAATGTGCATATTATGATGATTAGGAGTAGCATATAGAGCATTGTTTTGGGATATTCATTCATGCATGTTAATTAGTTCATGTTTGTCTTGGAGAATCAGTATCTCATACTGGTACTTTCTGTATGTGCAGGTGAATTGCAAACCATCAGTGGCTACTTTGTTCTACTTAAAGATTTAGCTCAACTTATTTTGTCAGGGTATAGGGTCATGACGTGTGCCATGGCTTCTTGATGAAAGTCAAATTCAAAGCGCCCGCGCTATACTTCTTTGCAATCAGAATCATGGCTACGCTGGCCATTTTAGCAACACAAAAGCTACATGCCATACCGAGGCCGGAGTTAGAATTTTTTTTTAAGTTTTTAAAGGCGTGTCACCCCAACTCTCTTATATCAGTTACTTTGAAGACGTGCGCCTCCCCATTTCCATTCAAAACTGATGCCTATCTTCTCCTCTCCCAAAATGGTTCTTTTCAATTTCAACTCCCTCACCCCATTATGCATTCTACGCGTCAGTTTCCTACCCACATTATTCTCTTCAATTTAGAGTTTTTCTTCTCTTTATCCAGTGTAATGCGGCCAAAATGAGCACGTTCTCGTACTCCAGAATCTTCGTCCTCTAGAAGCCAGAGTGAGGACACTGTTGATTTCTCCAAGTTCGTTAGCCTTGAAGCGCAGACAGAGTACTACAGAATAGTGTCAAAGACAGTTGTGAGAGAGTACGGTTTCAAGCCTGAGGCACAATGTGACAACCCGAGAATTTTGAATATTTTTAAAATTTTTATTAATTGATTTAAGGTTCAATATTAGAACCTAGACATAAAATTAGTGTATGCGTTTGATATTTTTAAAAAGAAATTTTGGGGATTTCAAAATTCTGTGAAGGATTTAAGTGAATTATTCAGGATTAAGTGTATACGTGAATATGTTCTGTGTATATGGTTATATATGTGTACAATATGTGGTTAAGGGTCAAGGGTTGACCAGAAAAACGATATCTGTAACAAACCCTAATATTATATTAAGAACGTCAACGTTCAGTTAGAAAATTCTTACGATTAACAAGAAATCTTAAAAACCGGTTCTGGAAACCCAAATTTCAGTCCCGGGAATCCGAAACCCTAATTCGGTGTATGAAACCCTAGTTCGGGAATACGAATGCTATGTATAAGGTTTACCGTTATTAAATATAACTTAATTAGGGAAAACCCTAAAGATTTACTCGAAAACCTAATAATTAAAAAACTTATTTATTAGAAACCCTAATTTATAATTAGGCAAAACCTAATTGTTAATTAAATAGTTTTAATGTTAATTAGGAAATATTAATCATAATTTTCAAGTTATAATTAATTAGAAAACCCTAATGACCAATTTTGACCCTAATTGCTAAATTAGCAATTCTAATTAGGAAATATTAATACTAATTAGCAAGATTTAAATTATGATTATGAAATTTTAATATAATTAGAAAATTCTAATTATAATTTAGAAATATTAATTTTCTATTTTGAAAACCGAAATTCGGAAATCTTAGAAATTAAATTTGCAAAGTTAAGGGTTAAACCCTAAACCCTAACCCAAACCCTAAACCCTAAGGGTTTGGCCATTTACTAGAATGCCATTAAAATTAAATGCAAAATGACATTTTTGCCCTTTGTTGCATTATTGTGACTTAACTTGCAAGAGTTGCCCTATTTGAGTTGGTGAACTACCCTAGCCCTAGCTTATGACTTATTGTCCATTAATCCAGCAGCTAGCTCAGCCAATACATTGCATTTGTATCAATTTATAAGATTAAAGAGAGAGAAAGGACTACTTTCATTTTTCATTTTCACCAAGACTCTATCTCTAAAATTCGGGAAGGTAGAGTGAGAAAGTGAGAAACGTTAAGCTAAGATCATGTGTTAGATCTCCAAGAACAAACATCAAGGATCAGAATCAAAAATCAAGGCTTAAAGTGGTATAAACCCTAATTCTAGAAATCCTTAAAAATTTGTGTTAATGTTGTTGTTTGTTGTTTAGATATGTGTTAGAGGGTGTCACTTGATGATCTGGGTTGTAAAACCTAGATCCATATCATTTTGATGCTCGAAATTTGAGTTTTTAGAAATCTGGGAAATGAATGAAAAAGTTGTCTGACAACCGATGTCAGTGGCCATAGATCTCGTTCTGTTTTTGATGTGAATTGTTTTAAGTTATACATTTTTTTTGTCATGTGTACTGTAATCTGGAACTTGAATCATGGTCATACCATGTCTAGATCTCCAGATATGAGCAGTCAAAAGGCGTTGACCGTTCATGGAAATCAAAATCTGGGTAACCCAAAATTTTTCTAGTGGTCTGACAAGATTTTTAACGTCCCTGATCTTGCTGTATGTTAATGTTTTGGCCCAGTTGTCGTTTTGTAGTTGTAGCCTGGCATTTAGTCTACATACTAAAGTCATTAGATCACCATGATATTTCTCAGAATCAAAATTAGGAGTGGTCAAACCACCCTTGACCGACTGCTCGGATGAAGATTCTGGAAAACCCGGAATCTTCAAGAAAAAAGTTTTTGTCAGTAGTTTGACCAGGCTTGTTATGTCATATGTTATGTTATTATGATGATTTGTTGTTATAGATATGCATCATGACATCTCCACAACAATATTAAACCACTAGATTGTCGACGTCGGGATTTTTAGATGTCCCTTTCCGTTACTTGTTCTTTGGTGTTCTCATTTTAGGTGAGATTTGTTTGAAAAAACAAGTGAAAAAGGTCCGACATGTATAATGTCGACGATGGATTGTTAAGAGTCGCCAGTTGGTTTTTTAAATGGTTGTGCCAAGACAAGCGAGAAAAGGTTTGCACATTGACCCAGTGATGTGACACACTCGCTAAGCGAATTCGGTGAAACCAAGATTCATTAGGGTCTGGGGACTTGGTTATGCGGAGGGAAGGTGTTAGGCACCCCCCGACATCCATGTTACCACGGTGACCGCCTCTTTTAAAGAGACTATTATTTGAATGTGTGTGTGTGTGGGTCAATGTGCTGTTATTTGGAAGTAGTGCGAGGCCTCGTTCGCACCTATATACACAGGGTATGAATTTATGTAAAAATTCAGTTTCAAGCAAGATATGATAGTGATGTTTTATAAAAGATGTTTTTCAAACCCTGGTGCTCAATAGTAATTGAGACCTTTTTACACTCCCATTTTATTAAGTATTCGGCTTGATAGATTTTATTTTACAGATGCGAGGCATCTGCATGAAAATGATGTACAACATGATGCCGACTTCCTAGTGGGTATGGAAACCATCTGAGGAAATTAAGACATTGCAGAATAATTTACAAGCTGCTTACAGCTGAAAATGTCCATCACGGGAACCGAATCTAGATCCGATAAATTTGAATCTGTGATCACATGATTCCTAAAGCATGAGATACCGCAATTTGTATGAAAGCGATAGCAGTATATATATATAAGTCAAATATATATATATATATATATATATATACATATCTGACAGGATCACCAACCATGAAGCACCTCCATGGGGATCAAAATGTAAATAAAGTCAGTAAAAGCTATCAACCGCCACTACGGAGGAAACTCCAAGCGGGATAAACGTAAATAAAGTCAGAATACGGCCAACCGCCATGAAGGAAACTCCAAAGGGGACGAAATGTAAATAAAGTCAGTAATAGCGATCAATCGCCACGAAGGAAACTCAGGCGGATTTAATGTATATATATATATATATATATATATATACAAGCTAAAACAAAACCACGGACCAAAGTCTGGGCAAATGTGCGCAACACGACTCTCAACGTGAAGAAGGGTGTGTGCAGAGATGAAGAGAAAGACTCTAAAGTGTGTGAGAAAGCTTACAGTTGACTGCCAAAGAAGACTTCTATATCTTTAGAGTGGGTAAACACTGGCTTTTGTAGGTACAAAAGGGCTATATATGAGCTCACAAGTGTTTAAAATGAGAAAGTACACTGCATGGGGTGAGTGCAGAGCAAATTGGGCAAGGTTTCCTCGCCATTTTCTCTTGCAAAATGGGCAGCCCAAGCCCTCTATTTATAGACGATTTAGCCGCAGGTGTACCTGTGGCTTTGCCGCAGGTGTACTAGAGGCAACCCGGGTGGGCCCGGGTTTTTTGGGTTGGGTCGTCTCGAAGTACGTGCACTCAGGCACGGTAATGTCCACTCGAACTTTAAGAAGTGCAATCCGGGGATCCGTTTGAGGTATACAGGACCTATTTCGGACCGCTGTTGTCGAGAGTTGTACGATGGCATGGGATTAGAGTTTGTACGAAGTCATTGAAGATGGGACGATACCCTCCGGTCTTCAAGCTTCAACTTTCATCCGTTACCCCGCACAATAGTCACTCAGGATTGGTTAGTCTTGTGGGACATCGTTGCATGTAGAGATGTTGAGACGATGTGGCATGGCATTGTGTTGGCGAGATGAAGATGTTGCCCCTCACCGGTGTTATCGCCGGATTTGGCTGATAAAGCAGACGTTGCTCAGGCTCCGCTGAGATTGGACTGATGCATTTGTCGAAGGTCCTCATTGTCATCTTTGAGGTGTGTCTGTCTTCCCAATGTTATCACCGAGTTGGTACAGTGTATCTTGTTGTGAGCGCCAAGATTTAAGCTGGTCGCATTTGAAACAAGCATTTCCGGGGTTATCGCCGAAACTGCATTCCTTGGGGGTATCACCAAAGTTGGTGGCTATTCCCATGGTTGGGACTGAGACTGGATACCTCGGGGTTATCTTCGAGATTAATCGGTCTTCTCCAGTGTATGTTCCGGTATTGGATCTACATGCCTCGGGGTTATATCCGAGGTTGGAATTGTTACACCCAGAGTGTGATCCGGGGTTGATGCTGAATTTCCGATAGTTTTCGGTATGGATATGGATTGTCTTTCAGGGTTCCCTCTTAAAAGACGAATCTATCCTCCTGCAATGTTAGTAACAGTAGTATAGAAAATTTTGAGTGTCTACAGATGCCCCTCTTTATCATACTCATGCATGGCGATGCATGGGTAGGATAAAGAATCCTAGGGACTTGAAACGCAACAAGACAAACATTGTACTATATGTAGCAACATGATGCAAATGTATGATGCATGTGTTCGAGGTTATAGCCCAACATGCTGGGGATGATTGCTGGCTCCCTGTTGCTTCAAGTGGCGATAGGCAATTCTGACCAGATTTGATGTGTAATCCGAATCTGTTAGGATGTTGATGTTGGAGTTATCACCAAATTCCTGTGTTTTTGATAACGACTTGATCATGAAGAGGTAACTCTTATGTGCAAGAGATCTGTGGGGATAAAGCTTGGTCTGTTTGAGGATGTGTATAACATATTCCATCATCTATCCTCTTTGATAACATTGACCTTTCCTTGTGGTATCGCCAAGACATGTCAAGATTCTGTTGGATTTAATGCCAACAACAAATGCTGTCAGGGATGCCTGACCTTCATAGACGGGTATGTCACTGACATGTGAATCAACAATTGAGAAAAATCCTGTGGGATATACTGTCAAGGCTTCTTTACCTTCGCTGATGTGTGAATCAACGGCTGAGATTCTATGGGTAAATTGTCAAGGTTGCTTGACCTTCGCTGACGTGTGCATCAACGGAACACTGCGTTGTGACCCCCGCCGGGGATCCGCAGGGGAATATGAGCAATCGAGCATGAAATCCTCGAATAGCTCTAGAGCTCTGATAGGTTTAATCGCTATCGGCTGAAATAACGTCAAGGCTGCTTGACTTTCGTTGATTTGTGTGTCAACAGATAAGCACGCGTTGTAACCCCCGCCGGGGATTCACATTGTAACCCCCGTCGGGGATCTACGTTGTAACCATCGCTGATGTGTGTAGCAGCGGTTGGTCATCGGATGGCTTCCAATGCTCTGTTGGGTTTGCTTCCAATGGTTATCATGATGTCAAGGCTGCTTGACCTTCGTTGATTTTTGTGTCAACGGATGAGCATGCATTGTAACCCCTGTCGGGGATTTACGTAGAGTAATGACCTAGAATTGGTGGCATCGGACCTGTACAAGGTATTGCCGGATGTGGTTTCTAACAAATGAGATCATTGGTAGAGTATACCTCGTGTTCGGGTGATTACCAA
This sequence comes from Panax quinquefolius, assembly GCA_020205615.1. Classification (NCBI taxonomy): domain Eukaryota; kingdom Viridiplantae; phylum Streptophyta; class Magnoliopsida; order Apiales; family Araliaceae; genus Panax; species Panax quinquefolius. Next base: position 82,544,863 of record CM035165.1, read on the forward strand.
TGAGTGATGTGCAGATTCAAAGTTTCACCTGAGAAGGCCAGGATTGTAAGATGTTTTGCTCAATCGTGTGGCGTTTTTATTCTCGATTTGACCTTTCTAGTCCGTAAGAACTCCTTTGCAACTCAAACTGAACCGAGCTGGAGGGGTGGGACCCACATAGGGGTGCCGCAGGTGCACCTGCTGCAGCCGCAGGTGAGCCTGCGGCCAATCGCAGATGATAAATATCAGCAGGTTGGCAACACAAGTCATTTTCAGCTTGTCGTACGAAGGGAAATCCGTTAGCCTCTTTCAGATCTGCTGAGTTCGGGCTATTTTCTGCAAATTCTGTCACCGTACAAGTGTTCTACACTATCCTGGTACCGTATGCATGTATTTTTTCCAGTTTTTATCCGTTAGATTTCGAGTTATAGCATGAAATGCATCTAAAGACATAGTAGTGATTATGTATGCAAAAATGACTTGATAAAAAATATTCAACATAGTAAATGTTAGTATTAAACCATGCTGAACATAATGATGTGAAAAAATTTGACTTTTGAGACAGTCAAAATGGCACCTTTTTTAGCTATTTATTGTCCTATCTGAGTTCCAATGAGCAAAGGTAGAAAGGCCAAGTACTCCTGATATTGAGGTTAACCTTATGCATGATGATTTTGATTTTTAATGCCTATATTATGCATATGACTTTGGGGCAGGTGTGCTACTGAATGGCCACCTAGACATGCCTATGTGCATTTGGATGGTCCTATTTTTAAAGGGGACTATGTCAAAAAAATTTCAAAATGTAGGCATTGGGTAGTCATGCATTTTAACTCTATTGTATGTTATAGTAAATGCATGCATGCATATAGTAATAAATGCTTTTTAGAAAGCTCAAGGTAAGAAATACCACACCCTTTCTGAGTTTATTTGGAGACTTGTTGTCCAGATAATATGGATCCGGATCAGCCGAGCAGTTCCCATAGGACCACTTCTGGCATACGGCGGATAGCTTCTGAAGTGCTTCGTCCCTGTTCTGTCCGACAGCCTCATCGGTTGGTGGAGGCCGTGATTCGTCTTGTCCGGGTAGATGTGCCAGACGTTGAGGACGAGGAGGCGGATATTTCGATTGAGGATCCCACTCCTGCTGCAAATATCCCTCGTAGGGAGCTCCCGAGTATTCAGGTGGCAAACCCAGAGCTGCTGGGTGATTTGAGCAGACATCCATCGATGTATTTGCATGATAACGAGGTATGGTGTTAGACTTTGATCTTCCTTCTTTCCTATTGATGAGGAGCAAAGGGTTTTGATGTTGATCTGCATTTCATGCAGGTTCCAGGTTTTACACAGCCTCGAGGGAATTGGTTCAGCATTCACTCCATGTATGTGTAAGCTTTATGTGACGCCCCCAAAATAGGTATACAACACCCATTCGAAGTCACAAAATACATGGTACAGAAACAACTACAACTTTATTAATAGAACATAAAAACTGTGAGTTTAAATACAAATATTGTCATCTATACAATATCCACACTCAAATAAGTCCTCATTAAAATTATTAATACACTATTTTACAAAATATTGAGGACTACTAGAACCACTTCTAGAACCATCATTCCACACCCCGACTAGTACTCGCTACATTCTCGCCTCCTGAGAAGAAAAATGGAACAACAAGGAAAAGGGTGAGCTCAACTAGCTCAATAAAGAATATTATGACCAAGATAATATAGAACAAATTATCGTTAGTCTTCAACAGGGAAAAATCTAATAGAATACAATAGACAACAAGTTTTAAATCAATATTCGCAGCAGAAATAATAATTCATTAGAAGAGTTAAATAGAGAATAAAATCAACTATCTTCTACATATGAATTTAAAAGTCCATCGTCAATATTTTATCCCTGTAACATCAATCAACATATATGTGGAAGTAAATATTCATCTTTGCACTACAGGCCAAAGATATTCATCAGTTGGTCATGTTCATCTAAACACCTGTTCATCTATGCACTACGGGCCAAAGATATTCATCAGAAATCATTTATCTTTGCACTACAGGCCAAAGATATTCAGTAATATCATCATTTAGGACTGAGGATGATGAAAAATATTTTAAAGAAAACGAATCCAGTGAAACAAAATAACAAATATTAAAGATTCATATTCCGGTTTATCCATGTCCAAAAATACCTCATAAATAATCATAGTGGAGTAAAATTCAAGAATGATCAAAACATGGATACAATCAAAGCTAGTATCCATAATAGATATTTTGGGACAAAAAAAAAAATTTCATTTTTCGATGAATAGTGCCGTATTCGTGAATAGTGCCGTATACGTGAATAATGTCATATACGTGAATAGTAACCCCAACACAAAAAGTTCCAAATTTGATAAAAGTTCAAACCAATATTTTCAAGATAATGATATTGAAGAAAATAACATCCCTTACCTCAAAAGGACAAGATTTCGATCTGGAATAATGGATATAGTCTTTGAAAGAACTTGTACAAGATAGCAATACTCAAGTACTAAAATACTCACAAAAATACGCCGATATTATAGAGAGAGAAAGAGAGAGAATCTTTAGTTTCGTGTGATTTTCAATTCTAACCTAGGCATCCTATTTATAGGAAAATGCTTAGAACACCAAAGCGTAAAATTAATAAAAAATATTATATATATATATATATATATATATATATATATATATATATAGAATTTGTGTTAGATTGGATTAATCTTGTGAATGATTTTAACTCCAAGTCTAATAAAATTAAAAGACATCAATTTAGAAAAATCACCCAACCGAGAAAGAAAGGGATAAAATTGTCAATAAATGGAAGAAATTTATTAATAATGAAAAATTAATATTACCTTCTATGATTGGTATGAATGAAGATCAATTTAAATGCAATGTTATAACTAAAACGCAATGGGTCAAAGAAGACAAGTCTAAGGTTTCATTGAGTCACCCACCTTTAGAATCTGTCTTAATTTCAAAGAAAAATACTTGAAGAATTGGCTAGTCCATTTAAAATCTCCAATGGAATTAATGATGATAAAAAAATCATAGAAACGCTTAAATTTTAGTAACTAATACTTAGCAATCAGAGGAAAACAGGTTAGACAGATGAAGAAAATTTGAAGAAAATATAATTAAAAACCGAGTCAAAAATTGTCCAACCACTATTAAAACTACCGTAAAATAGAGAAAAATTAGGTTTACCTAATAAAGACGTTGATCTTACATAAAGAGCTATTGATCGCTTATTTAAAAAATTAAAACAAAGATCGAACCGTAAACTAGCGGTATTATTGCTATTATCGATCGATTAACTCCGATAATGAAAGCAAGAGTCATTCGATAGTCAATCACTACTACCTCATCGATTCAAGATGTTGAGGAGAATGCTTAAATAAATTAACCGTCCATAATACAAAGATGACCCGAAATTGGTATTCTAGACCAACTCCTCCAGATCTACAATTTGAAGAGAGAAATCTAGATAAACAATTTTCATTTCGCCTAATAAAATTTATGAATGGAATATCGATGATTTAGCGAACAGGAAATCCTCAATAAGTTAAATCACATGTCCATGGTGGCAAACAGCTATCTAACCAAATTCAACACTCTAACTCAACCAGATATTGTTGAATTATTGGCTAGTGGATTTACATGTATTCTCAGATCTTGGTGGGAAAACATCTCATCAAGATTCTAGATTATCTATAATCCATGCTTTATTCGATTAGATGTCAAGGTAACCGATTTTTGATGAATCTATAGGGATTGGGCCACCTGATGGAGTAAATACTTTGATTTATACTATAATAAAACACTTCGTAGGAACCCCCAGTAACATCACAGAAAGAATTCACGATCAACTAAGTAATCTCACTTGTCCCACTCTAAGTGACTTTAGATGGTACAAAGATGTTTTTACTTCTAGAGTTATGATGAGAAATGACAGTAATAAACCTTTCTGGAAAGAAAAATTTGTTAATGGTTTACCGTCCTTATTTGCTCATAAAGTTCGAGAAGAACTTAGTAAAAATTTAGGATATATTGATTATGATAATCTCACTTATGGTGACATAATCAGTTATATTCAAAAGATAGGATTAAAAATGTGCATTGATTTTAAGTTAGCCAAACAAGCTAGTAAAGACAAGAAAAAAGCTAAATATGAGCTCGGAACATTTTGCGAAAGCAATATGGTTTACCTCCCCGTGGCTCAAATCAGACAAAAGCACGTGCATAAACATATTGACTCTCACAAAAGTCATAGACGTCACAAGAAAAGACGCAGTCATCATAAAGATAAAAATCAAGATAATTATTATAATAAGCCCAAACCCATTAATAAAAAACACAATAAAAGAACTAAAAAATTTGATAAAAGTAAAAGCAAAAGTAAGAAACATTTAACTTAGGTAAAAGTGAATTACCTAAAGTAAAAGCAAGTTACTAAGGTAAAAGCAAAAGTAAAAGTATGCATAAGCAAATCGTTGATGAACAAGTGCTAACTTTTGACTATTATGTATGCTTTTGGTAAACAACTTTTGACTCGACCCTGCTTTCGGTGGAAAAGAGCCTCTTTTTACTGTTGAGCAACTTTCGGCTGGAAAGTGGAATCCTATGACTGAATAGTGATCGTCACGGAAAGCAGTCAAGTTAATTAATAAGAAAGAATCGTCACGGAAAGAAAAAAGCAATCGAATAAAGAATCGTCGATGGCCGCTGGTGAGGGGGGAGTCGTTAATCTTAATAAAGAACTTTAGATGTCAGGCAAATGGGTCCTGAGCATCCTGAAGGTTGATGGTGCCGTAGGGATCGTACAGACCATCATCTTCTGCAAATTGACTAACTGAGTCATTCTGGGAAGAAGCTGAGGAATGCCTAGAGGCTTCTTCGTGTAACTCATCAATTCTCCTATTGAGGGCTTGAGCAATAAGTTTTAACTCACTACCGGAGCAATCTTTGAAATCGAATGCTACGGAACAGGAGGATCTGTGGGGTGGTTTTGACCTGATTCTTTTGAAATCTTTTTACGACTTGAGGAAGAGGGCTCTAAAGGAATGGCTTTAGAATCCTTAGCCCGAAATGTGGGGATTTAATCGAAATCGCAATAGGGGCAACAGAAATTCTGTTGAACCCGACCAATTATTCTCGTTAACGTCGAACTTATCCCACCATTTGATGTAGAAAAAGCGGAAAGTCTAGGAGTGGATCGAAATGATCGGCCAATTACTAGCAACAGAGGGTGGAGAAATACCAGTATTACCATTTAAGAATCCATGGAACTTTGTATTTACTAATGAAGAGGAGAGTGATAGGAATGTTTTCATTCCTTGGATCCGTTTACTATTATTAGAAAAATGGGTAACTTGGACCTTAAGGGGGTGGAAGGAGGTCATAGGTAGAACCATGCCTATACCACCGTGAGAACGAACCAATAAGGGATTGGACTTTTGAATTTATGATCGAAATGAATAAACCAGAATGACTATGGGACTCTGCTCGATGAAGGAGAACCTTATACCAAAGCTTCAATATAATCATAAAACAAAAAGGATAACTATGATTAGAGAGTTCCATTAGATCGGATTTGGATGTTTTTCCCAATCGTAAATCAAGGAATTGTTTAATATACAAAGAATGATAAAGAACTTTTGATTTATCATTGTTTGCATAAATTGGTTTGATATTTTACCGACTCGGTTTCAAGGAGAATGTCCTTATAATAAACAAGAGACTTATAAGGAGCAGCTGGAGGAAAATGCCAACCAGAGGGAAAAGCCGGGCAAAGCAAGCTTAACTGGATCATTTTTTGGTTTCATGTAGGTTCAATATGAAACAAATAACTTTCCCATTTGAGCACATGCTCAGAAGCGGAGTGACTGGGAGCTGAAGACGAAGTCTTTCTTTGGGTTCTTGAATGGGTCAATGGGTTCAAAGTTTATTTACTAGGGTCGAATCGTAAGGCTTGGGGATTGTCCCAAGAATGTAAAATTTGTTCGACCGTGGTAGGCAGGGGTAATGGGTGAGGACTAAGGTGCCTCTTGGTTGATTACTTGGGCCACTGGGCGATCCGGACCCGAGAGGAGGATGAGCCTCAAACTCATGATCAGATAGTACTGTATGAATAAATTCTCCGGTAAGAAAATCAGAATAGAATTATTTTTGCCTTTAATGTATTCAATATCAAAATCAAAATGCTCAATAAGGCTTGCCATCTAGCGAAAAGAATGCTTAGAGGCTAAATTTTCAACATCTTTTACTAATATGTATTTGGTCGATTTGCGGTCAATGCGAACCGTAAATTTTCGATTTAATAAGTCATTTTGAAATTTATTAATACATAATACTAATGAAAGAATTTCTTTTTAATAGTACTATATTTTGATTGTGTAGTATTCCATGCCACGGAATGAAATCGAACAATTTGTTCAGTGGGAAGTCGATGTTAACTTTGTTTAAGAATGCCCCGAATCCAATATCCCGAGGCGCCTGTTTCAACAATTTTGAACGTATTTGAATCATTGGAAATGCCAAAGCGTGGCAATGTCTTGACATATTTTTAACTTGTTGGATTGCGAAGTATGAATGTCACCCATGATGGAGGATTATTTTGCAAAACGCTGAAAAAGAGGTTTGCAAATCTTCCCGAGATTCTTGTAGAACTTGCCGATATAATTCAAATGAGCCAAGAAATCTCTCTGCATTGGGTTTTATTGGTTATCTTATCCGGGAACTTGTCAAATAATGAATAGCTCTGCTCAATAGGTGAACTTGTCCATCAAGATATTTAGACCAAGAAACCTTATTCGACTCAAACAGTTGCATTTGGAAGGAGAAAGAACAAGACCATTTACTTTAACAAAGAGTGAAGAACGATTTTAAATGTTTTTCATGTTCTTCAATAGTCTTGGAGTAAACAAGAATGTCGTCGATATAAACAACGATAAAATGGGTGAAAGGGTTTAATATGTCATTGAGTATATTTTGAAACTCACTTGGAGCATTTTTAGACCAAATGCTTGAACATTCCATTCATAATGTCCAAACGGAGTGGTGAATTTATTTTGTAATCGATCATCGGGATGAATGGCAATTTGCCGTAAGCCGGATTTAAGGTCGAATTTATCGAAAATGGTGGCATTACTTAACCTATTGATAAGGTCGTCTTTGTTGGGAGGGGTACCTAATCCATTCTAAGACCTTGTTCAATGGTTTGTAATTAATAACTAAACGGTACACCTCTTTCTTTTTCTCGCTTCATTATTGACATAAAAGGCAAGAGCAAGACCAAGGGGATTTCTCGGGTTTAATTAATCCTTTATTGAGGAGATCATTGATTTCATTTTACATAACTCCATTTGTTCATGACTCATCCGAATAGGCTTTAGCCTTAGTAGGAATTAAATGTTCTTTGAATTCCTTAGCATAAGGAAGCCTAACCATATGTTTCTTTCTATGCCAAAAGGCATTGGGGGAATCTGAACAAAGGTTAATCTTCATGTAGGTTTTTAATTCTTCAATTTTTGACCGAACCTCTTTATTTTGAAGTTGTTCTTCAATTCTTTTATATTTGATTTCCTCTTTTAAGAAATTCAAATGTGTAGATTTACAGTTTATTAAATTTAATGATTTAGAAATGGATTCTTCTTGAATGTATTTTAAATCTCTTTCTTTTGACTCTTAATTGATTATTAATTGGAACATCAAAATCAGACTGAGTAGGAAGCTCAGAAGGAGTCGGAGAAGAAGAGCTTTCTTCTTCGGCTGGGTAATTCTGAGGATGACAAGAATAACAAGGATGACTTGCTTGACCTTGATTTAAAATTCCTTTTAACTTAATGTCTCTAATAGAAGGGTTACTAAGGACTTCAGAATCTCTTCTAGGCAGATTCATAGAAGGAGCTGAAGAACTAGAATAATCTTCTATAATAACTGGTCTTCTAGAACGTTCAAAGCTAACTTTGACAGTTCCATCAGAAAATTGCCTTATGTTTTCAATGTTCACTACGTTATTTACTACAGGCTGCTGGGGTATTTCACTTGGTAAAATCCATTGACTGGGTAACGAAATATCTTTCCATAGAATTGTTCTAGGGATCTGGATATTAGCGTCACTGGTTGAACTTTGAATTAATACAGGGTGATCCTTAGGGCTTTTATTAAGGGCATGGACATTCAAATTAGTCTTCATGGTCTTATAATAAATTCTAAAGATTAGAGTAATTGGTTGAGAACCTTCAATCATTTGTGTAATTTCTCCTGCTGTTTTAATATTTAATGTTAAGGCTTTTAATAGGTGTTGATCACTTAGACTAAGTGTGAAGTCAGGAAAGCAATTAAAATGGATAGGACCATTGTGCAGACTGGCTTCCATAGCACCTATTATGCTTGGATAAAAATCAAAAATCTAGCATCTCTGAGACAGAGGTAGATACTTGAATTAATTCCTTTAATATTCAATGGTTTAACTGCTACTTGAACTAGACCTATGTGAATAAAATTATAACCCTTTTTTCTATGTTTTTTAATGACATCTGGGGAAAGAAGGCTACAATTTTCATATTCTTTGTTAATAGCATAGACCTTTTCAACTGTTTTAACATTATAATCTGTTTTAAAGTTGTCTAAGAATGTTGACTGATAAATTTCTTTGGGAGAAATTCTGGGTATATTCCAGTTGTGTAAAACTTGACTGATGTTTTCGTAACTGTTTTCTTCTTGATTAACTATGTCTGGTATAGGTTGCAAGGTTGACCTATGACTAGCTGAGGAGTTAGATCTAAATAACCTACTCATTATTACTGGGTTCAAAAATATTCACTCTTTATCTTCCATTCAGACCCTCTTACCTGGGTAGACGCATACCTATTGTTCATAAACCCTTCACCGCTCGCACAAGAGACTTACCTAGGGTTCAGGTAGGAACAAGGTGTTCTACAAAGAAGTTAGGTGACTTCGATAAAGGATGAAATGGTTTTGAAAACAGTTTTAATAAGCAAAATCAAAAATCTTATCGGGTCGCTAGAACACGTAAGAACTTGGCTCGATACCATTTGGGGCGGAAGAGAAGATTATAGAGAGAACAGAGAGAGCGCATACACAATCAAATACAGTTTGATAAATAAGTAACTGAATTGTATTAATGGTGAATACTATGTACAAACTAAGAACTGAAAATAAAACAAGAACTTACAAATTTAAAACATTTAACTAGAGAATTGGAGAAGAGGGGTTAAGTAGGCTGATCAGAGGTAGAAACTAAAGATTCTTCTGAGAGAGAGAGCTCAGAGTCTTTCTAAGTTTCGAAAACTGATTTGCCAAATGAGCTCGCCTTCCTTTTATAGAGCAAGGAAAGTGAATTGTTACATTTACTTGGGTAAAGTAAGAAACATTTTACTAAGGTAAAAGTGAATTACCTAAAGTAAAAGCAAAAGTAAGAAACATTTAACTTAGGTAAAAGTGAATTACCTAAAGTAAAAGCAAGTTACTAAGGTAAAAGCAAAAGTAAAAGTACAGACAAGCAACTGTTGATGAACAGTGCTAACTTTTGACTATATATATATATATATATATATTAAATTCCTATGCACCCCAATTTAGTCCAAACTTCAGCCACACATGTGCCAAAAACAACAAAAACATTTTTCTTAATAAAAATAATTAAAACTTCCAAATATCTATTATTCCGAAATTTCGGAACTTCAATAATTCATAATAAATAGTCCTTTTATCAGAAAAAATTCAAAACTCATATCCTTTCCATAGGAAATTCCATTATCTACAACTTTCCAGAAGAAATTTTTTCCAAATTTCAAACAGAAATTGACCGAAATCCACAAACGAGCGATTTTACAAGCTATAATCAAATTTCAGTCAAGAAATGGGCCCACAAACATGTTTAACATGTTTTAAACAACTTTTGCAACAAAAATACACTTCCTCCTCATATACTCATATATCCCACATTCATTGTAAAAATATCCCCATTATTATATTATTAAAATATAATAATATATTTAAATGAATTATTTTATCAGAAGAAGATTAAATATTAATTTTTAACAATTGTCGCATTAAAAAATTTCTCCATCTATATCCACATAAAATTAATATTTTCCTCATCATATATATCAATAATTAATAATTCATAAATAATATTATAGAATCACAATACTTACAACCAGGCTGTTCCCAGGAAAGAGGGGGCTTTCCAATAAGGATTTCTCCTTACTGGCGCGCAATTACGTGACCAAACTTCTCCTTAGACAGAACTTTCTAGACATTGCCAATAATGTTATCTAATAATATTATTCAGATAATATGAATTATTGCTTTGATAATGGAAAATACTGTGTAATGACAATTATTGAAACAACAGTAATATAAAATATCAACGCAACAATTATTGAATCAATAAAATAAAATATCGAGCAATAATTCGTGAACAATTATTGAGTAGTGCCTTCTTACGTAAGAATCAATAATTGGTGCAATACCGTGTGTTACTATGCAACAACGCATATTACTGTGTTTTAACCACCGGGTATTCCAACAGTGTTAACGATAACAACTACGCCGTTATTTATAAACAACTTATACTTGTACAAATATTCCTCGACAGGAAGAATATTCCACGACCAAACAAATATTCTCCGACAACAATGAATATTTTATAACCACTTGCTTATTTGAAATATTTACGCATTTTACCCATAACTAAACACATTAATCAAATCAACCCTTACTATATCAAAATAATAAATAGAGGAAATTAAATTTCATTTATTAATAATTTGGGGTCTTACAACCTCCCCTCCTTATGAAATTTCGTCCTCGAAATTGACGTACGTACCTGGTGTTTCGAAAAGATGAGGATACCTCGCTTTCATTTCCGTTTTCAACTTCCAGGTCATTTCTTCAATAGTATGGTTCCTCCACAAAACTTTAACTTGTGGTCTAATCTTTGTGCGTAGGACATGCTCATTCCTATCCAAAATCTTGACATGTACCTCTTCATACGTTAAGTCTTCGGCTATCTCGTCCGGTTCTAACTCAATAACGTGGTTCGGGTCTTTCACATATTTACGAAGCAAGGATACGTGAAAAATATTATGAACACGAGACATACTAGGAGGTAACGACAATCTATAGGCCTTTGTGTTGACAGCATAGCACTCGTTCCTGCATAAGATCTTCTACTTAATGCGTCAGCTACCACGTTCGCTTTTCCAGGATGGTATTGAATGGTATGGTCGTAGTTTTTCAACACCTCGAGCCAACGTCGTTGCCGCATATTGAGTTCTTTTTGGGTGAAGAAATATTTGAGGCTTTTATGGTCTGAATATATCTCCACTTTCTCCCCATATAGATAAGTACGTCCGGATCTTTAACGCGAAAACAATGCTGCCAACTCTAGATCATGAGTAGGATAATTCCTCTCATATTCTTTAAGTTGTCACGAGGCATAGGCTATGACTTTCCCACGTTGCATGAGAACACATCCTAACCCTTTGCTCAAGCATATTTGAGATAACAAATCCATCCGAACCAGATGGTATTGTCAGAACAGGTGCCGAAATGAGTCTTCTCTTGAGCTCTTGGAAACTCTTCTCGCATTCCTCGCTCCATACGAATTTTGTATCCTTCTGAGTTAGCTAAGTTAATGGAGTAGCGATTCGAGAAAACCTTCCACGAATCTCCGATAATAACCAACTAAGCCCAGAAAGCTATGTACTTCAATCATCGACTTCGGTTGTTCCTAACTTTGTATTGCTTCAATCTTCTTCAGGTTAACAGATACTCCATGTTTTGACCCCACGTGCCCAAGGAATGCTACTTCCTCAAGCCAGAACTCGCATTTCTTCAACTTGGCATATAACTTGTTTTCACGAAGCCTTTGGAGTACCAGATTCAAATGGTGCTCATGATCTTCACGACTTTTGGAATATATGAGGATGTCATCAATAAAGAAAACAACAAACTGATCCAAATATTCCTTGAATACTCAGTTCATCATATCCATGAAAGCCGCAGGAGCATTAGTCAATCCAAAAGACATGACTAGGAATTCATAATGCCCGCATCGAAGTTTCAAGGCGATCTTTGAATATCCTCATTTCTAATCTTGGTGATGATATCCGTAACTAAGATCGATCTTTGAAAAGAATTGTGCTCCTTATAATCGGGTCAAACAGGTCATCAATACGAGGTAGCGGATATTTATTCTTGATGGTGACATGGTTCAATTCCCGATAGTCAATACAATGTTGCATACTCCCGTCTTTCTTCTTTACAAATAAAACAGGAGCACCCCAAGGAGATGTACTAGGACGAATAAAACTGATGTCCAATAACTCCTGTAGTTGGACCTTTAACTCCTAAAGTTCAATAGGAGCCATTCGATATATGGTTTTAGAAATGGGCTTTGTACCAGGTTCAAGATCAATAAAGAATTCAACTTCACGCGTTAGGGGTAGGCCAGAAGTTCTTCAGGAAATACATCAGGAAAGTCAATAACAACAGGAATATTATTCAAATATGACGTCTCTTTATTCAAATCCATAACATGGGCTAAGAAAGCTTGACATCTATTTTTTTAATAAATGAATGGCTTTATGGCTTGATATAACAGTGATTGATTTTAATGGTTTAGTTGCTTGAATTCGAACAACAGGTTGTTTAGCAATATGAAAACTAACAACCTTACGAAAACAATCAATTTTGGCATGATGAGTAGTTAACTAATCAATCCCTAAAATCACGTCAAATGCAAGTATCTTTAAAGAGATAAGGTCAACAGGTAAGGTGATGGTGCCAACATGGATCAAACATGATTTATAAACAATGGATGTGATGAAAGTTTCTCCTAACGGAGTCTCCACAGATAAATCAAAGTCTAATTTCTCCGGAGTCAAGTTTAAACATTGAGCACAAGCAGGAGAAATAAATGAATTTTAGCACCGGTATCTAGTAAGGTATAAACTTCGCATGAATTTATGATTAGCTTACCCATGATCACCTCGTTTGGGTTCCTCGCATGTTGACCAGTCACAACAAATGCTCTTTCAGGAACCGTTGACTTTGACTTTTCTGGGATAGCCTTTTGAGTCAACATCCCTGCTGGACTTGGTTTCGCTACAGTGCAATCTCGAGCGATATGTCCTTCCTTTCCATAATTATAGCATACCTTGAACTGTTGTGGGACGGACAGCCAATGATGTGTCCCTCTTTTCCACATTTATAGCATACGACCGGTGGTCGTTCTCCTCCCTTAAAACCAATTGCTGCTGGTGCTGACGTCTTCGTATTGTCATTATTGAATCTCCTCTTTTTAAAATCTCCTTTTGACTCACTTCTTCTATTCTCATGGCCATGATTACCACCAGGGTGGTTGCCGCTCTTGTCCATATTTTTCTTTCTCTACTGGTTATCGTTGTTCTGATGACTGTTGTCACCGGTATGATCCTGGTTGTGGTACCTCGGTTGACCGTACTCGTTATCTCGCTCTAATAATTGAGACCTGTTGAAAACATCTGAATAGAGAGAAAATTTATGAGAAATGAGATATCGACGACGTCGGGTTTCAAACCTCTCGTAAACATCCGCGTCATAACGCTTCTCATTCTCCACCAAATGAGGTACTAAACTCGATAACTCGCGAACTTCGCCTCGTCTTTGGGACACCGTCATATTGTTTTGTTCCAATCTAATAAACTCTACCTCCTTCATATGACGAACACTTTCAGGAAAGTATTTGTCATTGAACGATTCTCAAATGTCTCCCAAGACATGCGGAGCACACGGCGGGTGGGGTACGCTTCACAAATTCCCACCAGTAATCTGCCTCAATACGGAACATAAAAGTGGTGAATGGAACTTTCTGTTCCTCCGTGCATCCCAAGACATCGAATATCATGGTAATTTGCGAATGGAACATAATTGCTAAAACCATCATTCCACACCCCAACTAGTACTCGCTACATTCCCGCCTCCTGAGAAGAAAAATGGAACAACAAGGAAAAGGGTGAGCTCAACTAGCCCAGTAAAGAATATTATGACCAAGATAATATAAAATAAATTATCGTTAGTCTTCAACAGGGAAAAATCTAATAGAATACAATAGACAACAAGTTTTAAATCAATATTCGCAGCGGAAATAATAATTCATTAGAAGAGTTAAATAGAAAATAAAATCTACCATCTTCTACATATGAATTTAAAAGTCCATAGTCAATATTTTATCCCTGTAACATCAATCAACATATATCTGGAATCATATATTCATCTTTCCACTACAGGCCAAAGATATTCATCAGTTGGTCATGTTCATCTAAACACCTGTTCATCTTTGCACTACGGGCCAAAGATATTCATCAAAAATCATTTATCTTTGCACTACAGGCCAAAGATATTCAGTAATATCATCATTTAGGACTGAGGATGATGAAAAATATTTTAAAGGAAACGAATCTAGTGAAATAAAATAATAAATATTAAAGATTCGTATTCCGGTTTATCCATGTCCTAAAATACCTCATAAATAATTATAGTGGAGTAAAATTCAAGAATGATCAAAACATGGATACAATCAAAGCTAGTATCTATAATAGATATTTTGGACAAAAAGAAGAAAATTTCATTTTTCGGTGAATAGTGTCGTATACATGAATATTTCCGTATACGTGAATAGTAACCCCGACACAAAAAGTTCCAAATTTGATAAAAAGTTCAAACCAATATTTCGGCATAATGATATTGAAAAAAATAATATCATTTAAGAAGAAAATAACATCCCTTACCTCAAAAGGATAGTACTTCTGACTGGAATACTTGATATAGTGCTGAAAGAACTTGCACCGTATAGCAATACTCAAAGTACTAAAATACTCACAAAAATATGCTCGATATTATGGAGAGAGAAAGAGAGAGAAATCTTTAGTTTCTGGTGTGATTTTCAATTCGAACCTAAGCACCCTATTTATAGGAAAATACTTAGAACACCAAAGCAGAAAATTTAATAGAATATTAATATATATATATATATATATATATATATATATATATATTAAATCCCTACGCACCCCAATTTAGTCCAAACTTCAACCACACATGTGCCAAAAATAACAAAAATGTTTTTCTTAATACAAATAATTAAAATTTCCAAAAATCAATTATTCCGAAATTTCAGAACTTCAATAATTCATAATAAATAGCCCTTTTATCAGAAAAATTCAAAACTCATGTCCTTTCCATAGAAAATTCCATTATCTACAACTTTGCATAAGAAAGTTTTTCAAAATTCCAAACAAAAATTGACCAAAATCCACAAACGGACGATTTTACAGGCTATAATCAAATTTCAGTCAAGAAATGGGCCCACAGACATGTTTAACATGTTTTAAATAACTTTTTCAACAAAAATAATCTTCCTCCTCATATACTCATATATCCCACATTCATTGTAAAAATATCCCCATTATTATATTATTAAAATATAATAATATATTTAAATGAATTATTTTATCAGAAAAAGATTAAATATTAATTTTCAACAATTGTCATATTAAAAATTTTCTCCATCTATATCCACATAAAATCAATATTTTCCTCATCATATAAATCAATAATTAATTATTAACAAATAATATTACTGTAATCACACATCGATAATCGGTAGTTCCTGAGAAGAGGGGCTTTCCAATAAGGATTTCTCCTTACTGGCGCACAATTAGGTGACCAAAACTCTCCTTAGAAAGAACTTTCTACACATTGCCAAAAATGTTATCTAATAATATTATTCAGATAATATTAATTATTGCTTTGATAATGGAAAATATTGTGTAGTGACAATTATTGAAACAACAGTAATATAAAATATCAACGCAACAATTATTGAATCAATAAAATAAAATACTGAACAGTAATTACTGTAACAATTATTGAGTAGTGCCTTCTTAGACAAAACTATTCTTATCTTATTTCTATTTTTATTTTTGTTTGTATTTCAGGTACTTGTAAAAATATTTTATACGCACGCGATCATCCAATTCCGAGTTGACACCTGCACATGATAACATCAATGGTAGAGGTTGGAAGTCGAGAGCACGTAGAAATATACAGGTAGATTTGGAGACTTCAACATCCAGTAGGCAGCAGAAGAGCAAAGAGAAGAGCAACATCGAGCTCTAAGGGATTATTCAATGCAGAACATAAATGGATTACAGTCAAGCATTGTGAGGCCAGCTATAGCAGCCAACACTTTTAAGATCAAACCGGGCACTATTTAAATGGTGCAGAATTCAGTCTAGTTTGGGGGTGCTGCTACAGATGACCCGAATGAACATTTATTGAGCTTCATAGAGATATGTGACACCTTTAGGTATAATGGGGTGACAGAAGATGCAATCAAGCTCAGGCTGTTTCCATTTTCATTAAAGGACAAGGCTAGAAGTTAACTTCACTCTTTGCCATCAGGATCGATTACAACATGGGAAGACTTAGCACAAAAGTTCTTAGCCAAATTTTTCCTAATGGCTAAGACTGCTAAAATGAGGACATCAATTTCCTAGTTTGAACAACAGCAGGGTGAATCATTATATGAAGCATGTGAAAGGTATAAAGAGATGCTAAGGAAATGTCCCCGTCATGGCATGCTGGATTGGATGGTGATTAATACATTTTATAATGGATTGGGATGGCAATCAAGGCCGATTGTAGATGCAGCCGCAGGAGGAGCCTTATGGGCTAGGAGCTATGAAGAGGCTTACAATCTTATCGAGACTATGGCAGGAAATGATTTCCAAAATCCTATAGCCAGAATGCCACAGCCCAAAGTGGAGGGAGTGTTAGAGGTGGATGTTATCACATAGTTATCAGCTCAGATGGCATCTATGGCAAAGAAGATTGATTCATTGTTAGGGAGTATAGCGAAGACAATTGTTTTTGTATGTGAGATATGTGCAGGGTCATATTCAACTGACCAATGTGCTATTAGTTCAGAATCTGTACAGTATGTGAACAACTATAAAAAGAATCATGAATCAGTTCCAAAATACCTATAACCCCAACAACTGCAATCATCCTAATTTCAGTTGGTCAACAGTTTCAACCGCAACAGCAGTTTCAATCACAGTCATCTCATCAGCAGTATATACCAAAACCACCCTGCCCTCCAGGATTTCAACATCATCCACCACCTGTTCCTCAGCAAGAGAAGAAGTCATAGATGGAGGAGATGATGATGAAGTACATGGCAAATACTGAGGTAATGATCAAGGGTCAAGCAGTGGCTATTAAAAATTTGGAGACGCAGATGGGTCAGATGGCTAGTGTGCTCAACAGAGAATAATCCAAGAAGGGACATTGCCAAGTACAACAGGGAATAATCCAAGAAGGGAGGGTAAAAGAACAATGTCAGGAAATAACTCTCAGATCAGGGAAGCAAGCTGCAGAATTACAGCATGGTGCGCCCGCGCCACTTTTGCAAAGAGATGACGTGCGGCCGCGCGGTGAAGAAAATGTGTCTGATGAGATTTTGTGTAAAGAAGGTTCTGAGCAAGGGGAAGTAGAAAAGAAGAGTAAAGAGTCGACTGAGAAACCAGTGACCAAGACATTAGTTGTTCATCCCCCTATTCTATATCCACAAAGATTATAGAAACAAAGGGAGGACAAGCAGTTCAATAAGTTTTTGGTGGTGTTTAAAAAGCTACAGATAAATATACCTTTCGCTAAGGCATTGGAGCAGATGCCAAGTTATGCAAATTTTATGAAGGGCATCTTGACAAGAAAGAGAAGGCTAGAAGATTTTGAGACAATAGCCTTAACTGAAGAATATAGCTCAGTGCTTCAAAGCAATTTACCTCCAAAGCTGAAAGACTTAGACAGCTTCACAATACCTTGCACGATTGTAAAGATGAGTTTTGATAAATGCTTGTGTGATTTAGGAACGAACATCAATTTGATGCCATTGTCAGTGTTCAATCGGTTGGGATTGCCGGCTCCAAGGCCGACAAACATTTTATTACAGCTTGCTGACAGGTCCATTACATATCCACGAGGTATTGTAGAAGATATGCTAGTTAAAGTGGATAAATTCATCTTCCCAGTTGATTTCATCATCTTAGACTATGAAGAAGATAGAAGTATACCGATCATTCTTGGAAGACCATTCTTAGCCACAGGACGGACCTTGATAGATGTTTAAAAAGGTGAATTGTCAATAAGAGTTAAAGGCTATGAAGTTTCTAATAGAAGAAAAAGAATGTTTTAGGATTGATATGGTGGATAAGGTGTTGATTGATGAATTAGGGCATTTAGTGGATAATGAACCCTTACAGAGTGTTATTCTGGGTAATTCTGAGATTGAAGATGAGGAGATTACTGAGATTGAAGACTCCTGTTGAGCCATTAAAAAATGTTGGGGAGACATCAGTGATACTTAAGCCATCTCTTGAGATGCCTCCTAAACTTGAATTGAACCACTTCTAGACCATTTGAGGTATGCATTTTTAAATGATAATTCAAAATTACATGTGATTATTTCTTCTGTACTAACATCATTTCAGGAAGAAAAGTTACTAAGAGTTCTCAGAGAGTTCAAGTCAGCTATTGGATGGACTATATCAGATATCAAAGGGATCAACCCATCATTCTGTATGCACATGATCCTACTGGAAGATGACAGTAAACCTTAAGAGGAACAGCAAAGGAAACTTAATCCAATTATGAAGGAAGTGGTCAAGAAGGAAGTTTTGAAATGGCTGGACGCACGAATTATATATCCGATCTCATACAGCTCATGGGTGAGCCCGGTGTAGTGTGTGCCGAAGAAGGGGGAATGACTGTAGTTTCCAACGAGAACAATGAACTGATACCGACGAGAAAAATAACGGCGTGGCGAGTTTGCATGGACTACCGCAGACTTAATAAAGCTACAAGGAAAGATCACTACCCACTGCCGTTTATTGATCAGCTGTTGGACAGACTAGCATAACATGAATTTTATTGCCTTCTGGATGGGTATTCCGACTACAACCAGATTGTGATAGCTCCAGAAGACCAAGAAAAGACAACTTTCACATGTCCATATGGTACATTCGCCTTCAGAATGATGTCTTTTGGTTTTTGCAATGCCTTATCCACATTTCAGAGGTGTATGATAGCAATCTTTTCAGATATGGTGGAGCATAATGTGGAGGTGTTTATTGATGACTTCTCAGTATTTAGTGATTCTTTTGATTTGTGTCTGGAAAATTTAGTGATGGTATTGACAAGATGTGTTGAAACGAATTTGGTTTTGAATTGGGAAAAGTGCTATTTTGTGAGGGCCCCGAATTTGAGGCCCCGAATCACCGCGGATCCTGTTCGATCATTCTATCACTATTACTATTATTGCGGAAGATATAAACATAAATTGTTTATACAATACATTACAAACTATTCCCCAAGGTCGAGTAACCTTAACTTTATACATAATACATAACTTGTATAACACATAATATTATTATTATACAACTATACTATTACAAATCTAATCGCATACGTAAACTAAAGCTGGAACTGTCTTGGACCTTTCCTTGTATCCGACGTATTTGCCTTAATCTGCAATGTTTTATCATGATATAGCAAGGGTGAGCATGAAAGTTTCCCAACAAGTTTAATTTTAATAATATAACAATATATCATGATTGAAATGATTTGAATAATTGGCTGGCTATAATTCAACAATATAATTCTGAACTAGCAGGAACAAATTTTTGACTGAACAAATATTATACATGAACAAATATATCTGAACCAACTGGTAATGAAGGTGATCAGCCTTTCATACCTGACTTATACATGCAATATGTAAGAGTACAATTCATGGCAACCAGCAATGATTAACCATAAGCTTATCCGAATAAAACACTCTTAATAGAGTTAAGTAAAACAAACTTGCTCGGCAGATTTGATTACGCAGTAACGCAATTTATATCGCCTTATTCGAAGACCTAATATTAGTAATATAGATCTCCAATATTAGAATAATATCATCACAATATAATACTATATATATATATATATATATATAAACATAGAATAACCTAAACACATAACACATAACACATAACCCTATCAGTTTATTCAGCACATAAAACTCGGTATCAAGTCAAACTATTACAATCTATCTTGATTCCGATAAAATTCTAACGTCACGACGACTTTTATCGAGTCTAAGTTCAATTAGACTCTACCTAACACTTAACAATTATCTCAGAAATTTTTAATATTAGTCAAAAATATTTTTCATAAGCTCGTAATAATTTTTAAATAATTATTACCATTTATCTTGATTTTTAAATCATTAATAACGTATTTAAATGAATTAAATATCGCATCATTCTTTTATCATTAATATTTATTTATTATCAAATATTAATGAAATACATCATCATAATATTATAATATATTTATAATATCACAAAGTATTTTAATACTTTAAAATCATTTAAATATGATTTTTAAACACTTAAATTCATTAACCGCTAATTGCTTTTAATATTAAAATATTAATATTTTTATGAAAAATATAAAAGTTATATTTTATAACTTAAAAATATTTTTCTAACACTTCAATCATTTTTATATAATTTATAAAGCATTAATTCCATTTTCCTTAATTTATTTAATATAGTTATGAAATAAACTAATTATCATTAATATTAATTAATTATTGAAATTCATCAAAAAATATTAAAAGTCTTTGAAAATATCTTTAAATATTTTCTTATACCATAATATTATTTTTCATGATTTTTCATGAATTAAAATCATTTTTAAATAATTTATTTAATATTATACTTAAATAAATTAAATACCATTTTATTCCAAAAATATTAAATATTTGTGAAATATACTTAAAATAATTAAAAACTATTTTTCAGACTTTAAAATAATTTTTTGGAATTTATTTAGTATTTTTAATAATTTAAATCTATTTTTTTTATTAATAATTTTGAAAAGTAATAATAATAAAGCGTCGCTAGTATACCTTATAATGACGTAACTGTCGCTATAGGTGTTCTTGGTGTTCTTGAACATAAACCCAGAAACTCAAAGTCAGTTACTAGGTCCCTAGTTTGACCACTCGTAGATCCTTTGATATCACGTTTCTGAGTTCTAAATTTGGTTGGGAGTATAGTATTGATGTATCACTAAAAACATAAAACAGCTTTCATGCCCAAAACATAACACAACAGAGATTTAAAGACTTTCAAAAATCATGTCAGGCATGTTCTTCATTTTCTGGGTTTCCTAGAAATGAAGAACAGCCTTGGTACCTACTTTGTGATCCTTGTAACATGCATATAAAGCTTTCTTGGCGTGATATGAAGGTTCCATCCTATAGTATGGATGTCAGAGTACAACAACATGCCAACGGATCGGTCTAAAAACAATACATAAAGAAGATCTGGGTCGGTCAAACGTATGGCCAGAAACTGGTCTTTGAAGATTCTGGGTTACCTAGAATCTCCTTCCGGCCATTTGGTCAACGTGGTTTTGACCGTGATTTGCTAGGATCCTGATACAGATCTGGGACATCTAAAGGTTTTAATATGTACGATTCATGTCGTACTACAAGTATCTAACAACAACATAGCCTAAATCATTACAAGAAGAGATATTAGAGGCCATCAAAAGCATGTCAGAATTTCTGGGAATTTTCTGGGCTGCCCAGAATTGGTTTTCCGTGAACGGTCAACGGGTTTTGACCATTCATATCAGGAGATCTAGGCTTGATCTGACCCAGTATTCAGTTTCAGATCAAAGCCTACATGACATAGAATAGATCTAAAATATAAAACACACAAAACAGAAAACACCTTAAGATCTTGAGGCCTTGACATATGGCTGTCAGACGACTTTTTCCAAATTTCCAAATTTGATAAATCTTTAGATTCGAGCATCTAGATGATATGGATCTGAGTTTTGACAACCCAGATCATCAAATGACACTTTAATACACATATCTAAACAACAAACAACATCAAATCACATGATTTCTAAAGTTAGGGTTTATACCTCATTCATGCTTGATTTTTGATTTCTGGCCTGTGGATCTGTTATTAAGTTGCTATGAACTGATCATGCTTCATCTTTTCTTTCTCTCTCACTCTAGATTTTGAAATATAGAGAGAGAATGTCTTTGGGAGAAAATGAAATTAAAGTTGCTCTTTATCTCTCTTTAATCTTTATATAATGCTTGATATGATGCTAGATGTGCAAATTTTGGCTCGTATAGCTTTTATTTAAGTCACATGGATGATCTAGGTTGGTCACCAACCACATATATTGGCAAAGATTACAAGTAACCTTCAATAATACATTAAGGGCAAAATTGTCATTTGGAATTTTATTTTAATGGCATAATGGATATTGTCCCAAACCCTTAGGGTTTAGGGTTTGAAAAATTTAGGGTTTGCAATTTAATTTCTAAAATTTCTAATTTAGGTTTTCAAAAATAAAAAATTAATATTTCTAAATTATAATTAGGATTTTCTAATTATATTAAAATTTCTTAATCATTATTTAAATTTCGCTAATTAGGATTAATATTTCCTAATTAAAATCGCTAATTAAGCAATTAGGGTCAAAATCACGGATTAGGGTTTACAACCCAAAAATTAGGGTTTCTAATATAAAAATAATATTCTAAATTAGAAATTAGATTTTGTAATTAGATTAGGATTTTCTAATTACTTAACTTGAAAATTAGAATTAATATATCCTAATTAACATTAAAAGTATTAAATTAACACTTAGATTTTTCCCTATTTACAAATTATGGTTTCAAATACGTAATTAGGGTTTCAAATTTGGAATTAGGGTTTTGTAACCAATTTTTTTAGATTAACCCTAATTAATCCTATAATTATTTACACTTACGCCATTAAGTTTTCGATTTAGGGTTTGATGCACCGAATTAGGGTTTCGGATTCTCAGAACTGAAATTAGGCTTTCTAGAACCGGTTTCTAGGGTTTCTTATTAATCGCTAGGATTTTCTAACCGAACGTTAAAGTTCTTAATATATAATTAGGATTTGTTACAGACATCGTTTATCTGGTCAACCCTTGACCCTAAACCACATACTGTACATATATACACAGAACATATTCACTTCTTCCTTAATCCTGAATAATTCACCTAAATCCTTCACAAAATTTTGAAATCCTCAAAATTCCTTCTTAAAAATATCAAACGCATACACTAATTTTCTGTCTCGGTTCTAATTTCGAACCTTAAATCAATTAATAAAAATTTTAAAAAATATTCTAAATTCCCGGGTTGTCACATTCACCTCTTCTTCTTAAAATTTCGTCCCCGAAATTTACCTTACACCTTAAACCATACTGCTTACACCATACATACACAGCATTACATTCTGCCCAATACACCACTCACAAGAGTAAAAATTTTCAAATTTTGCTGAAGGGTTTTACAGACTATTGTCTGTCATTTTCGCAAAGGTTATAGGAAATTCATCCGCAAACTGTCATAACTTACGGACATAGTGAGTAATTAATCCAGTATGTCATGTACTTATTAAGTACTGCTGGTCGACTCTGTTTCTCGTCTCTGCCAAAGGAACAAAAATTCTACATCAGTCTTATTGGATTCCGCACCAAAACAATTTGGTTCGGGAAATTTCTTTCAATGAACACTTAGAGTTTTCATAAATGTTTGTCTAGCTGAATCGAATAGCATAGACTCATATCAACAATTCAATTCAATCGAATTATTTAAGTGTTGCCAAACCCCGTTGGCAAATTAAAAATTTTGAAAATATTTTCGAGAATGACGTCATGATACCATACTGTATTAACAGTCCGTTTGAGGATGCCGTCATTGTATAACTTTGTCATAACACATCATACAATAGTGGAACAACGATTTTAGATCAAATTCACAATAAGTATTCCTGTATTTACAACTCCATCACTTTTTATCATCTCTGCACCAGGTTACATGGTACATGAGTGATAAATAAAATATATTTTGATATTTCAAGTCATTTGCGTCTAGCTAAAATAAATATCATAGACCACACTTTAAACCGTTTCAAAAATGATTACGAGTCTACATATATATTTTTTTAAAGGCACATAGTGCGTATTTAGCTTGATGTCAACATTTCGAATTCTATCATAGCTAGGAGTTTTTGGAAAACTTATGTCTTCACTAATAATCATTCGCTTAACAATCTATCTATTCTTATTATCCTTAATATTCCGTTTACACACAACTATACCTAATTCGTAAAACCACACTTATGAGTCCATAAATTGCCACAATCATATGAGTTTAAGAACTTTCCTAGACAGACCTTTGGCGTTCATTCGCTGAGGGATTCATAAACATTTCATATACTATGAATAAAGCATGTCACATAAGTATGAGTTTTAAGAACTCGTACTTAACCTTATTTCCTCTACCTATGACCTATCTATCTGTTCTACACATGAGAAAGGAATCACCCTCTTAACATGCATATAACAAATAGCGTGACACAAACATTTCAATGATTATCATTGTCAGAACTAAGTAGTTGTTACACCAAGTATAATTCGCCGCCCACACAAGGAATCATACAACTCAGCTGCCGACATGAATCCTCAATTGAATCCCCACTTAATACTAACACCCTTTTCAATACGAATTTCATTTAACTCGTATTCATAATCCTTTCCTGAATCTGTACCAATTCATAGTACAAATGATACCCAGCAATCTTGCTGTAAACTTTTCAATCCTTCGCTTGATCCTTCTTCATACTATAACCTTATCCGATCACGGAGTGATCTCATCGTATATATTACGATTCATTTCTATATCTATGATCGATTTGTTTTACGATCTCCTATCACTGTACTTTTAATCTTTTAGACTCGATCTATTCACCACTACTGTTCAACTTTATTATCAGAGTTAGGGAACTCTGTATCTTTTATAACCCGCCGAGATTCGTCTTTGAATCTTACTAACACACTAACTCTATATGAGTTAGTACTTATCCTAATCACTGCGATTATTAGTCTCAAGTATTCCTACCTAAGGTTCATAACCTACAGCTTTGATACCAACAGTGAGGGCCCCGAATCCGAGGTCCCGAATCACCACGGATCCGGTTCGATCATTCTATCACTATTACTATTATTGCGGAAGATATAAACATAAATTATTTATACAATACATTACAAACTATTCCCCAAGGTCGAGTAACCTTAACTTTATACACAATACATAACTTGTCTAACACATAACATTATTATTATACAACTATACTATTACAAATCTAATCCCATACGTAAACTAAAGCTGGAACTGTCTTGGACCTTTCCTTGTATCCGATGTATTCGCCTTAATCTGCAATGTTTTATCATGATATAGCAAGGGTGAGCATTAAAGTTGCCCAACAAGTTTAATTTCAACAATATAACGATATATCATGATTGAAATAATTTGAATAATTGGCTGGCTATAATTCAACAATATAATTGTGAACTAGCAGGAACAAATTTTTGACTGAACAAGTATTATACATAAACAAATATATCTAAACCAACTGGTAATGAAGGTGATCAACCTTTCATACCTGACTTATACATGCAATATGTACAGAGTACAATTCATGGCAACCAGCAATGATTAACAATAAGCTTATCCGAATAAAACACTCTTAATAGAGTTAAGTAAAACAAACTTGCCTGAACCGTTAATTATCGCAACGCAATTTATATCGCCTTATTCGAAGACCTAATATTTGTAATATAGATCTCCAATATTAGAATAATATCATCACAATATAATACTATAATATATATATATATATATATATATAAACATAGAATAACATAAACACATAACACATAACCCTATCAGTTTATTCAGCACATAAAACTTGGTATCAAGTCAAACTATTACAGTCTATCTTGATTCCGATAAAATTCTAACGTCCCGACGGTCTAGTCGGACTTTTATCAAGTCTAAGTTCAATTAGACTCTGCCTAACACTTAACAATTATCTCAGAAAATTTTAATATTAGTCAAAAATATTTTTCATAAGCTTGTAATAATTTTTAAATAATTATTACCATTTATCTTGATTTTTAAATCATTAATAACATATTTAAATGAATTAAATATCGCATCATTCTTTTATCATTAATATTTATTTATTATCAAATATTAATAAAATACATGTCATAATATTATAATATATTTATAATATCACAAAGTATTTTAATACTTTAAAATCATTTAAATATGATTTTAAACACTTAAATTCATTAACCGCTAATTGCTTTTAATAATAAAATATTAATATTTTTTATGACAAAATATCAAAAGTTATATTTTATAACTTAAAATATTTTTCTAACACTTAAACCATTTTATATAATTTATAAAGCATTAATTCCATTTTTCCTTAATTTAATTAATATAGTTATTAAATAAACTAATTATCATTAATATTAATTAATTAGTGAAATTCATCACAAAATATTAAAAGTCATGAAAATATCTTTAAATATTTTTTTATACCATAATATTATTTTTCATGATTTTTTCATGAATTAAAATCATTTTTAAATAATTTATTTAATATTATACTTAAATAAATTAAATACCATTTATATTCAAAAATATTAAATATTTATGAAATATACTTAAAATAATTAAAAACTATTTTTCAGACTTTAAAATAATTTTTCAGAATTTATTTAGTATTTTTAATAATTAAAATCAATTTTTTTCTATTTATTAATAATTTCCGGAAAGTAATAATAATAAAACTGTCGCTAAAGGGCCCTATAGCGACAGAACCGTCGCTATAGGTGTTCTTGGTGTTCTTGAACATAAACCCAGAAACTCAAAGTCAGTCACTAGGTCCCTAGTTTGACCACTCGTAGATCCTTTGATATCACGTTTCTGAGTTCTAAATTTGGTTGGGAGTATAGTATTGATGTATCACTACAACCTAAAACAACTTTCATGCCCAAAACATAACACAACAGAGATTTAAAGACTTTCAAAAATCATGTCAGGCTTGTTCTTCATTTTCTGGGTTTTCCAGAAATGAAGAACAACCTTGGTACCTACTTTGCGATCCTTGTAACATGCATATAAA
The DNA here is from genome assembly GCA_020205615.1 of Panax quinquefolius. Lineage (NCBI taxonomy): Eukaryota > Viridiplantae > Streptophyta > Magnoliopsida > Apiales > Araliaceae > Panax > Panax quinquefolius. The sequence continues at coordinate 82,572,047 of CM035165.1, forward strand.
GCTTTCTTGGCGTGATATGAAGGTTCCATCCTATAGTATGGATGTCAGAGTACAACAACATGCCAACGGATCGGTCAAAAAACAACACATAAACAAGATCTGGGTTGGTTAAACGTATGGTCAGAAACTGGTCTTTGAAGATTCTGGGTTACCCAGAATCTCCTTCCGGTCAGTTGGTCAACGTGGTTTTGACCGTGATTTTACACGATCGTCGACATGATCCGGGAGATCTAAAGGTTTTAATATGTACGATTCATGTCATACTTCAAGTATCTAACAATAACATAGCCTAAATCATTACAAGAAGAGAGATCAGAGGCCATCAAAAGCACGTCGAATTTGAGGGGAATTTTCGGGTCGCCTTTAATTGTTTTTTCCGTGAGCGATCAACGTGTTTGACAATTGAGATTCATATCAGGAAATCTAGGCTTGATCCGACCCTGTATCCAGTTTCAGATCAAAGCCTACATGACATAGAATAGATCTAAAACATAAAACACACAAAACAGCAAACACCTTAAGATCTTGAGGCCCTGACATATGGCTGTCAGAAGACTTTTTTGAACTTTTCCAGATTTGATAAATCTTTAGATTCGAGCATCTAGATGATATGGATCTGAGTTTTGACAACCCAGATCATCAAATGACATTTTAATACACATATCTAAACAACAAACAACATCAAATCACATGATTTCTAAAGTTAGGGTTTATACCTCATTCATGCTTGATTTTTGATTTCTGGTCTATGGATCTGTTATTAAGTTGCTATGAACTGATCATGCTTCATCTCTTCTTTCTCTCTCACTCTAGATTTCGAAATATAGAGAGAGAATGTCTTTGGGAGAAAATGAAATTAAAGTTGCTCTTTCTCTCTCTTTAATCTTTATATAATGCTTGATATGATGCTAGATGTGCAAATTCCGGTTGGTATAGCTTTTATTTAAGTCACATGGATGATCTAGGTTGGTCACCAACCACATATATTTGCAAGATTGCAAGTAACCTTCAATAATGCATTAAGGGCAAAATTATCATTTGGAATTTTATTTTAATGGCATAATGGACATTGTCCCAAACCCTTAGGGTTTAGGGTTTGGAAAAATTTAGGGTTTAGGGTTTGAAAAATTTAGGGTTTGCAATTTAATTTCTAAAATTTCCAATTTAGGTTTTCAAAAATAGAAAATTAATACATCTAAATTATAATTAGGATTTTCTAATTATATTAAAATTTCTTAATCATTATTTAAATCTCACTAATTAGGATTAGTATTTCCTAATTAAAATCGCTAATTAAGCAATTAGGGTTAAAATCACGGATTAAGGTTTACAACCCAAAAATTAGGGTTTTTAATATAAAAATAATTTTCTAAATTAGAAATTAGATTTTGTAATTAGATTAAGGTTTTCAAATTACTTAACTTGAAAATTAGAATTAATATATCCTAATTAACATTAAAAGTATTAAATTAACACTTAGGTTTTTCCCTATTTAAAAATTAGGGTTTCAAATACGTAATTAGGGTTTCAAATTTGGAATTAGGGTTTTGTAACCAATTTTTTAAGATTAATCCTAATTAATCCTATAATTATTTACACTTACGCCATTAAGTTCCCGATTTAGGGTTTGATGCAATCAATTAGGGTTTGAATTTCGTAGGCGAAATTAGGCTCTCGTAACCCAGGTTTTAGGGTTTCTTATTAATCGCTAGGATTTTCTAACCGAACGTTAAAGTTCTTAATATATAATTAGGGTTTGTTACAGATATCGTTTATCTGGTCAACCCTTGACCCTTAACCACATACTGTAACATATACACAGAAGATATTCACTTATTCCTTAATCCTGAATAATTCACCTAAATCCTTCACAAAATTTTGAAATCATCAAAATTCCTTCTTAAAAATATCAAACGCATACACTATATTTCTGTCTAGGTTCTAATTTTGAACCTTAAATCAATTAATAAAAATTTTAAAAAATATTCTAAATTCCCGGGTTGTCCTATACTTATTAAGTACTGCTGGTCGAATCTGTTTCTCGTCTCTGCCAAAGGCACAAAAATTCTACCTTAGTCTTATTGGATTCCGCACCAAAACAATTTGGTTCGGGAAATTTCTTTCAATGAACACTTAGAGTTTTCATAAATGTTTGTCTAGCTGAATCGAATAGCATAGACTCATATCAATAATTCAATTCAATCGAATTATTTAAGTGTAGCCAAACCCCGTTGGCAAATTAAAAATTTTGAAAATATTTTTGAGAATGACGTAATGATGCCGTACTGTATTAACCGTCCGTACTTGGTGGCCAAATGGCCGGCCCACATGTCCATGGGACTTCCCATGGGTTGCCCATGGGTTTTACTCATCCCGTGACCCGTCGGTTCGATTCGCGGATCGGTTTCTTGGATTGGGCTTGTCTTAACTTAACTTGGGTTTAATTCCATAATTCATTGGGCTTGCTATTAATCCAAATCCCATTGGATTGTACAAAGTCCTTAACTCAAAATCCTATAAGAACTAATCGTATTCTATGCGTATAACTTACATGTTCTTTTCGTTTAATATTCATACGATATTCGTATTATACGTCGTACCACTATTCATACCATATTCGTATATCATACGTTTAATAACCGAAATGATTATACACATTTTATTTCCCTTTTGGAAATCTCTTTCACTAACCCTTAGGTTTTAAGTCCAAAGGCGAAAACTTCATTTTCCATAACTGAAATATTATTGGATATTCCATTATATCTTCATATTCTATCATTACACATTTCTCGGAATTTCAAACCTAATCTCCGAGCGAAATCAGATGAATAGTGTTTTTATGGAAAAATTCTCGGAAAACATTTATTTTCGTCTTGATAATTCCAAACAATTAATCCTAGAATATAGCCAGAATACTAACTACATCCACACCTTCTAGGTCACAGAACGACCTTCAAATATCGTATTCGCATAATCAATCAATTAAATTCATTTAATCCAGATAATATTCAAATAAAAATTTAATTCATTAAAGATCCGATTTTTCTCGGGCATTACATTAATTCTAGACTTAAACTCTTTTTGGAAAGCTCAAATAAAGGTGGTCAGGGACATTTATTATGAAGACAGTTTATCCACATGGTGCGGTTGAAGTATTCGACAAATTCCCAAACAAGCCGTTCAAAGTGAATGGACAGCGACTTAAGCATTATTTTCGTGGTGAGGTTGACAGGCAGAAGGTCACCTCCATTCTTTCTTCAACATGATTGAATCAGAGATAGTCAAGCTAATTGACTATAACTTAGCACTCGATGGGAAGCACCCTTTTATTTCTATCCTTACCTCTTATTTAATTCTGTTAGGATCATAATTATTTCTCATTTTCATGTTAGTTTTTTATAGTATAATAAGTGTTGGTATAAGTTTTGTTGAAGCTGAATGTGCATATTATGATGATTAGGAGTAGCATATAGAGCATTGTTTTGGGATTTTCATTCATGCATGTTAATTAGTTCATGTTTGTCTTGGAGAATCGGTATCTCATACTGGTACTTTCTGTATGTGCAGCTGAATTGCAAACCATCAGTGGCTACTTTGTTCTACTTAAAGATTCAGCTCAACTTATTTTGTCAGGATATAGGGCTACGCGACCGCGCTCTTTAGTAAGTCAAATTCAAAGCGCCCGCGCTATACTTCTTTGCAAACTTAGGAATCGCGTGTCTGCCGCCATTAGCCAAGATAAAAGCCGCCTTGGCCAATGGCCAAGAAAGTCGAGTTAGAATTTTTTTAAAAGTTTTTAAAGGCGTGTCACCCCAACTCTCTTATATCAGTTACTTTGAAGACGTGCGCCTCCCCATTTCCATTCAAAACTGATGCCTATCTTCTCCTCTCCCAAAACGGTTCTTTTCAATTTCAACTCCCTCACCCCATTATGCATTCTACGCGTTAGTTTCCTACCCACGTTCAAACTCCACAACTGATCCTTCTTTCAGTTCCAAGGATAAAGTTAGGGTTTCTTCAGAGGGTGAGCGAAATAGTAAGATTGGGGGAGTTCGAATACAGAGCAAACATTTTCTCAATCACATTATTCTCTTCAATTTAGAGTTTTTCTTCTCTTTATCCAGTGTAATGGGGCCAAAATGAGCACGTTCTCGCACTCCAAAATCTTCGTCCTCTAGAAGCCAGAGTGAGGACACTGTTGATTTCTCTAAGTTCGTTAGCCTTGAAGCGCAAAAAGAGTACTACAGAATAGTGTCAAAGACATTTGTGAGAGAGTACGGTTTCAAGCCTGAGGCACAATGTGAAAACCCGAGACTTTTGAATATTTTTAAAATTTTTATTAATTGATTTAAGGTTCAATATTAGAACCTAGACATAAAATTAGTGTATGCGTTTGATATTTTTAAGAAGAAATTTTGAGGATTTCAAAATTCTGTGAAGGATTTAAATGAATTATTCAGGATTAAGTGTATACGTGAATATGTTCTGTGTATATGGTTATATATGTGTACAATATGTGGTTAAGGGTCAAGGGTTGACCAGATAAACGATATCTGTAACAAACCCTAATATTATATTAAGAACGTCAACGTTCGGTTAGAAAATTCTTACGATTAACAAGAAATCCTAAAAAGCAATTCTGGAAACCCAAATTTCAGTCCCGGGAATCCAAAACCCTAATTTGGTGTATGAAACCCTAGTTTGCGAATACGATTGCTATGTATAAGGTTTACCGTTATTAAATATAACTTAATTAGGGAAAACCCTAAAGATTTACTCGAAACCCTAATAATTAGAAAACCTATTTATTAGAAACCCTAATTTATAATTAGGCAAAACCTAATTGTTAATTAAATAGTTTTAATGTTAATTAGGAAATATTAATCATAATTTTCAAGTTATAATTAATTAGAAAATCATAATGACCAATTTTGACCCTAATTGCAAAATTAGTAATTCTAATTAGGAAATGTTAATCCTAATTAGCAAGATTTAAATTATGATTATGAAATTTTAATATAATTAGAAAATTCTAATTATAATTTAGAAATATTAATTTTCTATTTTTAAAACGGAAATTCGGAAATCTTAGAAATTAAATTTACAAAGTTAAGGGTTAAACCCTAAACCCTAACTCAAACCCTAAACCCTAAGGGTTTGGCCATTTACTAGAATGCCATTAAAATTAAATGCAAAATGACATTTTTGCCCTTTGTTGCATTATTGTGACTTAACTTGCAAGAGTTGCCCTATTTGAGTTGGTGAACTAACCTAGCCCTAGCTTATGACTTATTGTCCATTAATCCAGCAGCTAGCTCAGCCAATACATTGCATTTATATCAATTTATAAGATTAAAGAGAGAGAAAGGACTACTTTCATTTTTCATTTTGACCAAGACTCTCTATCTCTAAAATTCGGGAAGGTAGAGTGAGAAAGTGAGAAAAGTTAAGCTAAGATCATGTGTTAGATCTCCAAGAACAAACATCAAGGATCAGAATCAAAAATCAAGGCTTAAAGTGGTATAAACCCTAATTCTAGAAATCCTTAAAAATTTGTGTTAATGTTGTTGTTTGTTGTTTAGATATGTGTTAGAGGGTGTCACTTGATGATCTGGGTTGCCAAAACCTAGATCCATATCATTTTGATGCTCGAAATTTGAGTTTTTAGAAATCTGGGAAATGATAGAAAAAGTTGTCTGACAACCGATGTCAGTGGCCATAGATATCGTTCTGTTTTTTATGTGAATTTTTTTAAGTTATACATTTGTTTTTTGTCATTTGTACTGTAATCTGGAACTTGAATCATGGTCATACCATGTCTAGATCTCCAGATATGAGCAGTCAAAAGGCGTTGACCGTTCATAGAAATCAAAATATGGGTAACCCAAAAATTTTCCAATGGTCTGACAAGATTTTTAACGTCCCAAATCTTGTTGTATGTTAATGCTTTGGCCCAGTTGTCGTTTTGTAGTTGTAGCCTGGCATTTAGTCTACATACTAAAGTCATTAGATCACCATGATATTTCTCAGAATCAAAATTAGGAGTGGTCAAACCACCGTTGACCGACTGCTCGGATGAAGATTCTGGAAAACCCGGAATCTTAAAGAACAAAGTTTTTATCAGTAGTTTGACCAGGCTTGTTATGTCATATGTTATGTTATTATGATGGTCTGTTGTTATAGATATGCATCATGACATCTCCACTACAATATTCAACCACTAGATTGTCGACGTCGGGATTTTTAGATGTCCCTTTCCGTTACTTGTTCTTTGGTGTTCTCATTTTAGGTGAGATTTGTTTGAAAAAACAAGTGAAAAAAGTCCGACATGTATAATGTCGACGATGGACTGTTAAGAGTCGCCAGTTGGTTTTTTAAATGGTTGTGCCAACACAACCGAGAAAAGGTTTGCACATTGACGGTGATGTGACATCGCTAAGCGAATCGGTGAAAAGAGATTCATTAGGGTCAGGGGACTTGGTTATGCGGAGGAAGGTGTTAGGCACTTCGACATCCGTGTTACTACGGTGACCGCTCTTTTAAAGAGACTATTATCCGAATGTGTGTGTGTGTGGGGTGATGTCTTGTTATTTGGAAGTAGTGCGAGGCCTCGTTCGCACCTATATACACAGGGTATGAATTTATGTAAAAATTCAGTTTCAAGCAAGATATGGTAGTGATGTTTTATAAAAGAGGTTTTTCAAACCCTGATGCTCAATAGTAATTGAGACCTTTTTACACTCCCATTTTATTAAGTATTCGGCTTGATAGATTTTATTTTACAGATGTGAGGCATCTGCATGAAAATGATGTACAACATGATGCCGACTTCCTCGTGGGTATTGAAACCATCTGAGGAAATTCAGACATTGCAGAATAATTTACAAGCTACTTACAGCTGAAAATGTCCATCACGGTAACCGAATCTAGATCCAATAGGCTGAATCTGTGATCACATGATTCCTAGGCGCACATGATACCGCAATTTGTATGAAAGCGAAGAAATGTATATATATATAAGTCAGTAGATATATATATATATATATATATATATCTGAGCGGGATCACCAACCATGAAGCACCTCCATGGGGATCAAAATGTAAATAAAGATGTAAAAAGCTATCAACCGCCGGAGGAAACTCAGCGGGAATTAAACGTAAATAAAAAGTCAGTAATATACGGCCAACCGCCACGAAGGAAACTCAAAGTAGAGGCGAAATGTAAATAAAGTCATAAAAGCGATCAATCGCAACGAAGGAAACTCTCAAGCAGATTTATATATATATATATATATATATATATATATATATATATATATATATAAAAGCAATAAACGCAAGAGGATGTAAAATCCGAGGCTCATCGAATGAGTTCGAAAGCTTTATATATATATATATATATATATATATATATATATAACTAGTAAACGCACTAGGATGTAAAATCGAGGCTCATGAGCAGTCAGACACACAGTTCAGTATATATATATATATATATATATATATATATATATATATATATATATATATATATATATATACAAGCTAAAACAAAACCACGGACCAAAGTCTGGGCAAATGTGCGCAACACGACTCTCAACGTAAAGAAGGGTGTGTGTAGAGATGAAGAGAAAGACTCTAAAGTGTGTGAGAAAGCTTACAGTTGAATGCCAAAGAAGACTTCTATATCTTTAGAGTGGGTAAACACTGGCTTTTGTAGGTACAAAAGGGCTATATATGAGCTCACAAGTGTTTAAAATGAGAAAGTACACTGCATGGGGTGAGTACAGAGCAAATTGGGCAAGGTTTCCTCGCCATTTTCTCTTGTAAAATGGGCAGCCCAAGCCCTCTATTTATAGACGACGATTTAGTGCAGTGTACTGCATTTGGGTCATGTGTGTACCGTGGTTTGGCCAGCAGGTGTCTTAGAGGCAACCCGGGTGGGCTCGGGTTTTTTGGGTTGGGTCGTCTCGAAGTACGTTCACTCAGGCACCATAATGTCCACTCGAACTTTAAGAAGTGCAATCTGGGGATCCGTTTGAGGTATACAGGATCTATTTCGGACCGCCGTTGTCGAGAGTTGTACGATGGCATGGGATTAGAGTTTGTACGAAGTCATTGAAGATGGGACGATACCCTCCGGTCTTCAAGCTTCAACTTTCATCCGTTACCACGCACAATTGCCACTCAGGATTGGTTAGTCTTTTGGGACATCGTTGCGTAGAGATGTTGAGACGACGTGGCATGGCATTGCGTTGGCGAGATGAAGATGTTGCCCCTCACCGGTGTTATCGCCGGATTGGGCTGATAAAGCAGACGTTGCTCAAGTTTCGCTAAGATTGGACTGCTGCATTTGTCGAAGGTCCTCATTGTCATCTTTGAGGTGTGTCTGTCTTCCCAATGTTATCACCAAGTAGGTACAGTGTATCTCATTGTGAGCGCCGAGATTTAAGCAGGTCGTATTTCAAACAAGCATTTCCGGGGTTATCGCCGAAACTGCATTCCTTGGGGGTATCACCAAAGTTGGTGGCTATTCCCATGGTTGGGACTGAGACTGGATACCTCGGGGTTATCTTCGAGATTAATCGGTCGTCTCCGGTGTGTGTTCCGGTATTGGATCTACATGCCTCGAGGTTATATCCGAGGTTGGAATTGTTACTCCCAGAGTGTGATCCGGGGTTGATGCTGAATTTCCGGTAGTTTCCGGTATAGATATAGATTGTCTTCGTGGTTCCTCTTAAAAGACTTAATCTATCCTCCCGCAATGTTAGTGATGATGAAGTACGTAAAATTTTGAGTGTCTACAGATGCCCCTCTTTATCATACTCATGCATGGCGATGCATGGGTAGGATAAAGAATCCTAGGCACTTGAAACGCAACAAGACGGACATTGTACTATATGTAGCAACATGATGCAAATGTATGATGCATGTGTACGGGGATATAGCCCAACATGCTGGGGATGATTGCTGGCTCCCTGTTGCTTCAAGTGGCGATAGGCAATGCTGACCAGATTTGATGTGTAATCCGAATCTGTTAGGATGTTGATGTTAGAGTTATCACCAAATTCCTGTATTTTTTATAACGACTTGATCCTGAAGAGGTAACTCTTATGTGCAAGAGATCTGTGGGGATAAAGCTTGGTCTGTTTGAGGATGTGTATAACATATTCCATCATCTATCCTCTTTGATAACATTAACCTTTCCTTGTTAGTATCGCCAAGACATGTCAAGATTCTGTTGGATTTAATGCCAACAACAAATGCTGTCAGGGATGCCTGACCTTCATAGACGGGTACTTCACCGACATGTGAATCAACAATTGAGAAAAATCCTGTGGGATATACTGTCAAGGCTTCTTTACCTTCGCTGACGTGTGAATCAACGGCTGAGATTCTATGGGAAAATTGTCAAGGTTGCTTGACCTTCGCTGACGTGTGCATCAACGGAACACTGCGTTGTGACCCCCGCCGGGGATCCGCTGGGGAATATGAGCAATCGAGCGTGAAATACTCGAATAGCTCTAGAGCTCTGATAGGTTTAATCGCTATCGGCTGAAATAACATCAAGGTTGCTTGACTTTCGTTGATTTATGTGTCAACGGATAAGCACGTGTTGTAACCCCCGCCAGGGATTCACGTTGTAACCCCCGTCGGGGATCTACGTTGTAACCATCGCTGATGTATGTAGCAGCGGTTGGTCATCGGATGGCTTCCGATGCTCTGTTGGGTTTTCTTCCAACGGTTATCATGATGTCAAGGCTGCTTGACCTTCGTTGATTTTTGTGTCAACGGATGAGCATGCGTTGTAACCCCTGCCGGGGATTTACGTAGAGTAATGACCTAGAATTAGTGGCATCGGACCTGTACAAGGTATTGCCGGATGTGGTTTGTAACAAATGAGATCATTGGCAGAGTATACCTCGTGTTCGGGTGACTACCAATGAGTGATGTGCAGACTCAAAGTTTCACCTGAGAAGGCCAGGATTGTATGATGTTTTGCTCAATCGCGTGGAGTTTTTATTCTTGATTTGACCTTTCTAGACCGCAAGAACTCCTTTGCAACTCAAACTGAACCGAGCCGGAGGGGTGGGACCCACATAGGGGTGCCATAGGTGCACTCGCTGCAAATTGTGAGTGAGCTCGCTGACAATCGCAGATGATAAATATCAGCAGGTTGGCAACACAAGTCATTTTCAGCTTGTCGCACGAAGGGAAATTCGTGAGCCTCTTTCAGATCTGCTGAGTTCGGGCTATTTTCTACAAATTCTATCACCGTACAAGTGTTCTACACTATCCTGGTACCGTATGCATGTATTTTTTTCCAGTTTTTATCCGTTAGATTTCGAGTTATAGCATGAAATGCATCTAAACACATAGTAGTGATTATGTATGCACACATGACTTGATAAAAAATATTCAACACAGTAAATGTTAGTATTAAACCATGCTGAACATAATGATGTGAAAAAATTTAACTTTTGAGACAGTCAAATTGGCACCTTTTTCAGCTATTTATTGTCCTATCTGAGGTCCAATGAGTAAAAGGTTGAAAGGCCAAGTACTCCTGATATTGAGGTTAACCTTATGCATGATGATTTTGATTTTTAATGCCTATATTATGCATATGACTTTGGGGCAGGTGTGCTACTGAATGGCCACCTAGACATGCCTATGTGCATGTGGATAGTACTATTTTCAAAGGGGACTATGGCAAAAATTTTCCAAAATGTAGGCATTGGTTAGTCATCTATTTTAACTCTATTGTATGTTAAAGTAAATGCATGCATGCATATAGTAATAAATGCTTTTTAGAAAGCTCAAGGTAAGAAATACCACACCCTTTCTGAGTTTATTTGGAGACTTGTTGTCCAGATAATATGGATCCGGATCAGCCGAGCAGTTCCCATAGGACCACTTCTGGCGTACGGAAGATAGCTTCTGAAGTGCCTCGTCCCTGTTCTGTCCGACAGCCTCATCGGTTGGTGGAGGCCGTGATTCGTCTTGTCCGGGTAGATGTGCCAGACTTTGAGGACGAAGAGGCGGATATTCCGATTGAAGATCCCGCTCCTGTTGCAAATATCCCTCGTAGGGAGCTCCCGAGTATTCAGGTGGCAAACCCAGAGCTGCTGGGTGATTTAAGCAGACATCCATCGATGTATTTGCATGATAACGAGGTATGGCGTTAAACTTTGATCTTCCTTCTTTCCTATTGATGAGGAGCAAATGGTTTTGATGTTGATCTGCATTTCATGCAGGTTCTGGGTTTTACACAGCCTCGAGGGAACTGGTTCAGCATTCACTTCATGTACCAAGTGCTTCATGTGACGCCCCCAAAATAGGTATACAACACCCATTCTGAGTCGTCAAAATACATGGTATAGAAACAACTACAACTTTATTAATACAACATAAAAACTGTGAGTTTAAATACAAATATTGTCATCTAGACAATATCCACACTCAAATAAGTCCTCATTACAATTATTAATACACTATTTTACTGAATATTGAGGACTACTAGAACCACTTCTAGAACCATCATTCCACACCCCGACTAGTACTCGCTATATTCTCGCTTCCTGAGAAGAAAAATGGAACAACAAGGAAAAGGGTGAGCTCAACTAGCCCAGTAAAGAATATTATGACCAAGATAATATAGAACAAATTATCGTTAGTCTTCAACAGGGAAAAATCTAATAGAATACAATAGACAACAAGTTTTAAATCAATATTCGCAGCAGAAATAATAATTCATTAGAAGAGTTAAATAGAGAATAAAATCAACTATCTTTTACATATGAATTTAAAAGTCCATCGTCAATATTTTATCCCTGTAACATCAATCAACATATATGTGGAAGCAAATATTCATCTTTGCACTACAGGCCAAAAATATTCATCAGTTGGTCATGTTCATCTAAACACACTGCTCATCTGCTTTACTACGGCCAAAGATATTCATCGAAATCATTTCTCTTTGCACTCTAAAGCCAATGATATTCAATAATATCATCATTTAGGACTGAGGATGATGAAAAATATTTTAAAGGAAACGAATCCAGTGAAACAAAATAACAAATATTAAAGATTCGTATTCCGGTTTATCCATGTCCAAAAATACCTCATAAATAATCATAGTGGAGTAAAATTCAAGAATGATCAAAACATGGATACAATCAAAGCTAGTATTCATAATAGATATTTTGGATAAAAAAAAAAGAAAATTTCTTTTTTCGATGAATAGTGCCGTATTTGTGAATAGTGTCGTATACGTGAATAGTAACCCCGACACAAAAAGTTCCAAATTTGATAAAAAGTTCAAACCAATATTTCGGCATAATGATATTGAGGAAAATAACATCCCTTACCTCAAAAGGATAGTACTTCTGACTGGAATACTGGATATAGTGCTGAAAGAACTTGTACGGTATAGCAATACTCGAAGTACTAAAATACTCACAAAAATACGCTCGATATTATAGAGTGAGAAAGAGAGAGAAATCTTTAGTTTCTGGTGTGATTTTCAATTCTAACCTAGGCATCCTATTTATAGGAAAATGCTTAGAACACCAAAGCAGAAAATTTAATAAAATATTATATATATATATATATATATATATATATATATATATTAAATTCCTACGCACCCCAATTTAGTCCAAACTTCAGCCACACATGTGCCAAAAACAACAAAAAAAATTTCTTAATAAAAATAATTAAAACTTCCAAAAATCAATTATTCTGAAATTTCAGAACTTCAATAATTCATAATAAATAGTCCTTTTATCAGAAAAAATTCAAAACTCATATCCTTTCCATAGGAAATTTCATTATCTACAACTTTACAGAAGAAAGTTTTTCCAAATTTCAAACAGAAATTGACCGAAATCCACAAATGGGCGATTTTACAAGCTATAATCAAATTTCAGTCAAGAAATGGGCCCACAGACATGTTTAACATGTTTTAAACAACTTTTGCAACAAAAATACTCTTCCTCCTCATATACTCATATATCCCACATTCATTGTAAAAATATCCCCATTATTATATTATTAAAATATAATAATATATTTAAATGAATTATTTTATCAGAAAAAGATTAAATATTAATTTTTATCAATTGTCACATTAAAAAATTTCTCCATCTATATCCACATAAAATCAATATTTTCCTCATCATATATATCAATAATTAATTATTCATAAATAATATTATAGAATCACAATACTTACAACCAGGCTGTTCCCAAGAAAGAGGGGGCTTTCCAATAAGGATTTCTCCTTACTGGCGCGCAATTAGGTGACCAAACTTCTCCTTAGACAGAACTTTCTAGACATTGCCAATAATGTTATCTAATAATATTATTCAGATAATATGAATTATTGCTTCGATAATGGAAAATACTGTGTAATGACAATTATTGAAACAACAAATAATATAAAATATCAACGCAACAATTATTGAATCAATAAAATAAAAATCTTTGAGCATAATTCTTTGTAACAATTATTGAGTAGTGCCTTCTTATGTAAGAATCAATAATTGGTGCAATACCGTGTGTTACTATGCAACAATGCGTATTACTGTGTTTTAACCACCGGGTATTCCAATAGTGTTAACGGTAACAACTACGCCGTTATTTATAAACAACTTATACTTGTACGAATATTCCTCGACAGGAAGAATATTTCACGACCAAACGAATATTCCCCGACAACAATGAATATTTTATAACTACTTGCTTATTTGAAATATTTACGCATTTTACCCATAACTAACCACATTAATCAAATCAACCCTTACTATTTCAAAATAATAAATAGAGGAAATTAAATTTCATTTATTAATAATTTGGGGTCTTACAACCTCCCCTCCTTATGAAATTTCGTCCTCGAAATTGACGTACGTACCTGGTGTTTCGAAAAGATGAGGATACCTCGCTTTCATTTTCGTTTCCAACTTCCAGGTCATTTCTTCAATAGCATGGTTCCTCCACAAAACTTTAACTTGTGGTCTGATCTTTTTGCATAGGACATGCTCATTCCTATCCAAAATCTTGACAGGTACCTTTTCATACGTTAAGCCTTCGGCTATCTCGTCCGGTTCTAACTCAATAACGTGGTTCGGGTCTTTCACATATTTACGAAGCACGGATACGTGAAAAACATTATGAACACGAGACATACTTGGAAGTAACGCGAGTCTATAGGCCTTTGTGTTGACAGCATAGCACTCGTTCCTGCATAAGATCTTCTACTTAATGCGTCAGCTACCACGTTCGCTTTTCCAGGATGGTATTGAATGGTATGGTCGTAGTTTTTCAACACCTCGAGCCAACATCGTTGCCGCATGTTGAGTTTTTTTTGGGTGAAGAAATATTTGAGGCTTTTATGGTCTGAATATATCTCCACTTTCTCCGCATATAGATAGTGCGTCCAGATCTTTAAGCAAGAAAAAGCATACTACTTAACTCTAGATAATGAGTAGGATAATTCCTCTCATATTATTTAAGTTGTCATGAGGCATAGGCTATGACTTTCCCATGTTGCATGAGAACACACCTAACCCTTTGCCTCGAAGCATCACAGAGATAACAAATCCATCCGAACCGGATGGTATTGTCGAGCAGTCTTAGAAATGAGTCTTCTCTTGAGCTCTTGGAAACTCTTCTCGTATTCCTCGCTCCATACGAATTTTGTATCCTTCCGAGTTAGCTGAGTTAATGGAGTAGCGATTCGAGAAAATCCTACCACGAATCTCCGATAATAACCAGCTAAGCCCAGAAAGCTACGTACTTCAGTCATCGACTTCGGTTGCTCCCAACTTTGTATTGCTTCAATCTTCGTCGGGTCAACAGATACTCCATGTTTTTACCCCACGTGCCCAAGGAATGCTACTTCCTCAAGCCAGAACTCGCATTTTTTTAATTTGGCATATAACTTGTTTTCACGAAGCCTTTGGAGTACCAGCTTCAAATGGTGCTCATGATCTTCACGACTTTTGGAATATATGTGGATGTCATCAATAAAGACAACAACAAACTGATCCAAATATTCCTTGAATACTCAGTTCATCATATCCATGAAAGCCGCATGAGCATTAGTCAATCCAAAAGACATGACTAGGAATTCATAATGCCCGCATGCAGGTTTACAAGGCGTCCTTGGAATATCCTCGATTCTAATCTTGGTGATGATATCCGTAAGCGAAGATCGATCTTTGAAAAGAATTGTGCTCCTTGTAACTGGTCAAACAGGTCATCAATACGAGGTAGCGGATACCTATTCTTGATGGTGACATGGTTCAATTCCCGATTGTCAATACAAAGTTTCATACTCCCGTCTTTCTTCTTTACAAATAAAACAGGAGCACCCCAAGGAGATGTACTAGGACGAATAAAACTGATGTCCAATAACTCCTGTAGTTGGACCTTTAACTCCTGAAGTTCAATAGGAGCCATTCGATATATGGTTTTAGAAATGGGCTTTGTACCAGGTTCAAGATCAATAAAGAATTCAACTTCATGTTCCGGGGGTAGACCGAGAAGTTCTTCAGGAAATACGTCAGGAAAGTTAATAACAACAGGAATACTATTCAAATATGACTTGTCTTTATTCAAATCCATAACATGGGCTAAGAAAGCTTGACATCCATTTTTTAATAAACGAATGGCTTTATGGCTTGATATAACAGTGATTGATTTTAATGGTTTAGTTGTTTGAATTCGAACAACAGGTTGTTTAGGAATATGAAAACTAACAACCTTACAAAAATAATCAATTTTGGCATGATGAGTAGTTAACCAATCAATCCCTAAAATCACGTCAAATGTAAGTATCTTTAAAGAGATAAGGTCAACAGGTAAGGTGATGGTGCCAACATGGATCAAACAAGATTTATAAACAATGGATGTGATGAAAGTTCTCCTAACGGAGTCTCCACAGATAAATCAAAGTTTAATTTCTCCGTAGTCAAGTTTAAACATTGAGCACAAGCAGGAGAAATAAATGAATGGTAGCACCGGTATCTAGTAAGGTATAAACTTCGCATGAATTTATGATTAGCTTACCCGTGATCACCTCGTTTGGGTTCCTCGCATGTTGACCAGTCACAACAAATGCTCTTCCAGGAACCGTTGACTTTGACTTTTTTGGGACAGCCTTTTGAGTCACCATCCCTGCTGGACTTGGTTTCGCTACAGTGCAATCTCGAGCGATATGTCCTTCCTTTCCATAATTATAGCATACCTTGAACTGTTATGGACAGTTTGGGCTGATGTGTCCCTCTTTTCCACATTTATAAGATACTGACCCGGTGGTCGTTCTCCTCCTTAAAACCGATTCTTCTTCACCGGTGCTGACGTCTTCGTATTGTCATTATTGAATCTCCTCTTTTTAAAATCTCCTCCTGACTCGCTTTTTCTATTCTCATGGCCATGATTACCACCAGAGTGGTTACCGCTCTTGTTCGTATTTTTATTTCTCCGCTGGTTATCGTTGTTCTGATGACTGCAGTCACCGGTATGATCCTGGTTGTGGTACCTCGGTTGACCGTACTCGTTATCTCGCTCTAATAATTGAGCCATGTTGACAACATCTAAATTGAGAAAAAATTTATGAGAAATGAGATATTGACGTATGTCGGGTTTCAAACCTCTCAGAAACATCCGCGTCATACGTTCCTCATTCTCCACCAAATGAGGTACAAACCTGGATAACTCTGCGATCTTCGCCTCGTACTGGGACACCGTCATGTTGTTTTGTTCCAATCTAATAAACTCAACCTCCTTCATATGATGAACACTTTTAGGAAAGTATTTGTCATTGAACAGTTTCTGAAATGTCTCCCGAAGACACTTTGGCGAAGTATTTGGATGGGTACACTTCACAGATTTCCACCAGTAATCTGCCTCATTACGGAACATAAAAGTGGCGAATGGAACTTTCTGTTCCTCCGTACATCCCAAGACATCGAATATCATGATAATTTGCGAATGGAACATAATTGCTAGAACCATCATTCCACACCCCAACTAGTACTCGCTACATTCCCGCCTCCTGAGAAGAAAAATGGAACAACAAGGAAAAGGGTGAGCTCAACTAGCCCAGTAAAGAATATTATGACCAAGATAATATATAACAAATTATTGTTAGTCTTCAACAAGGAAAAATCTAATAGAATACAATAGACAACAAGTTTTAAATCAATATTCGCAGCGGAAATAATAATTCATTAGAAGAGTTAAATAGAAAATAAAATCTACTATCTTCTACATATGAATTTAAAAGTCCATCGTCAATATTTTATCCCTGTAACATCAATCAACATATATCTGAAATCAAATATTTATCTTTGCACTACAGGCCAAAGATATTCATCAGTTGGTCATGTTCATCTAAACACCTGTTCATCTTTGAACCACGGGCCAAAGATATTCAGTAATATCATCATTTAGAAACGAATCCAGTGAAACAAAATAATAAATATTAAAGATTCGTATTCCGGTTTATCCATGTCCAAAAATACCTCATAAATAATTATAATGGTGTAAAATTCAAGAATGATCAAAACATGGATACAATCAAAGCTAGTATCCATAATAGATATTTTGGACAAAAAGAAGAAAATTTCATTTTTAAATTGAATAGTGTCGTGATTAAGTGAATAGTCTTCAGTATACATGTATATTCACAGATACGTGAATAGTAACCCCAGACACAAAAAGTTCCAGTTGATAAAAAGTTCAAACCAATATTTAAAGATAATGATATTGAAGAAAATAATATCATTTAATAAGAAAATAACATCCCTTACCTCAAAAGGATAGTACTTACATTTGGAATATTGGATATAGTCTTTGAAAGAACTTGCCTTGCCGTATAGCAATACTCAAAGTACTAAAATACTCACAAAAAATAAACTCGATATTATAGAGAGAGAAAAGAGAGAAATCTTTAGTTTACGGTGTGATTTTCAATTCTAACCTAAGCACCCTATTTATAGGAAAATACTTAGAACACCAAAGCGAGAAAATTTAATAGAATATATATATATATATATATATATATATATATTAAATTCCTCACCTTTTAATTTAGTCCAAACTTCAACCACACATGTGCCAAAAATAACAAAAATGTTTTTCTTAATAAAAATAATTAAAACTTCCAAAAATCAACTATTCCGGAATTTCGGAACTTCAATAATTCATAATAAATAGCCCTTTTATCAGAAAAATTCAAAACTCATGTCCTTTCTATAGAAAATTCCATTATCTACAACTTTGCATAAGAAAGTTTTTTAAAATTCCAAACAGAAATTGACCAAAATCCACAATCGGGCGATTTTACATGCTATAATCAAATTTCAATCAAGAAATGGGCCCACAAACATGTTTAACATGTTTTAAATAACTTTTGCAACAAAAATACTCTTCCTCCTCATATACTCATATATCCCACATTCATTGTAAAAATATTCCCATTATTATATTATTAAAATATAATAATATATTTAAATGAATTATTTTATCAGAAAAAGATTAAATATTAATTTTCAACAATTGTCATATTAAAAATTTTCTCCATCTATATCCACATAAAATCAATATTTTCCTCATCATATAAATCAATAATTAATTATTCACAAATAATATTACAGAATCACAATATCGATAATCGGTAGTTCCTGAGAAAGAGGGGCTTTCCAATAAGGATTTCTCCTTACTGGCGCACAATTAGGTGACCAAGCCTCTCCTTAGAAAGAACTTTGTACACATTGCCAATAATGTTATCTAAAAATATTATTCAGATAATATTAATTATTGCTTCGATAATGGAAAATACTGTGTAGTGACAATTATTGAAACAACAGTAATATAAAATATCAATGCAATAATTATTAAATCAATAAAATAAAATACTGAACAGTAATTACTGTAACAATTATTGAGTAGTTCCTTCTTAGACAAAACTATTCTTATCTTATTTCTATTTTTATTTTTGTTTGTATTTCAGGTACTTGTATTTATTTTATACGTACGCGATCATCCAATTCCGAGTTAACACCTGCACATGATAACATCAATGGTAGAGGTTGGAAGTCGAGAGCACGTAGAAATATAAAGGTAGATTTTGAGACTTCAACATCTAGTAGGTAGATTTTGAGACTTCAACACCTGCACATGATAACTTATACTTTTCGTTTTCTTCATCTAATCGCTTTTTGTTATGGGGCCCACAAAAGAATGCGTCGTCATACGAATATTCCCCGGCAAGAAGAATATTCCACGACCAAACGAATATTCCTCGACAACAATGAATATTTTATAACCACTTGCTTATTTGAAATATTTGCGCATTTTACCCATAACTAACCACATTAATCAAATCAACCCTTACTATTTCAAAATAATAAATAGAGGAAATTAAATTTTATTTATTAATAATTTGGGGTTTTACACTTCATCTTGACTATAGAGCGGTAGTGCATGAGGGGGGATTCAGGGCATTCTTCTCCATCCTTCCCCGTCGTTGTCCCTGGGGTTACCTCAAGGCATTGTCTGAGCGATGGTTTCATCAGACTCAGTCACTCCATCTACTAGATTGCGAGGTGATGATGATGCCTATGGATTGGCGATTTATCACAGGTATGGAGTTTGGAGGGGCGATTGCCTTGCATGGCGAATATTACCCCTACTGCCGTCAGATCCTTGTTAGGAGTTCCGGCAGAGGCGCTCAAAGGCAGGACTGTCCGTTCAGGTCCTTTGAACGTAGATGCTATGAGCGGGCTTTTGAGTGAGCCCATGCCTGATGATGTTAGAATCAGGGATCGCGTTCTGCGGCGATATTTCCTGATGATCATTAGAAGCTGCTTCATAGCAGATAACTCTTCTACGGTTTCTTTCACATTGATAAGCGCTACGCGTGATGTGGACCGTATTGGAGAGTATGAATGGGGCTCCTATACCTTGGCTTATTTCCTCTAGGGCATGCGTATGCGCTCACAGGGTTTGACCGAGGCTTGGCTAGACTTTTACCCGTTTCTGCTGGTGAGTATTTCTCTTGTCATTTCCCATTTAGAGGTTAAGAGTGTTTACTGATAGCAGATATGTTGCCATTGTGTTGGCAGTTTTGGGCCAATGAGAGGCTCTCATGTTTGCGTCCTGTGAGTGTGTTAGGTTTAGATACCTATCCACGAGGACGACGATGGCACCATTTTATTTTGCCAGAGGTCCACAGAATGAGGGCTTCACTCTCCTTTGTCAGATCTGTTGGAGTTCTTGACGATTGACACCATCACATGGATTCCCTATTCAGGGGAACACTTGACCATCGGCTTTGAGGATGGATACCCGACAGGAGTCGAGTACTTGATTTCCACCAGGAGAGTTCCTCTCTTCACAGATGTAGGCTGGGAGCTCTATTTAGGAGAGCGTGCTATTAGGAACACCATGGGAGAGATCGATGTCTGGGGTCCTACCTCTGTCGAGCGTCGTTGGCTTATGCTCGCGATCACCGTCAACGATATCCCATTGTTGGGGGTTGACAATTTTGCATTGTCAGAGGGTCCATGTACCCAAGAGACGTTCCAGCGGTGGTGGTCCCCTCGCACCATTGGAGCTCAGTCCCGTGCCACACAGTTTATGGGGGATATGGTTCCAGGATCCTTGATGATGACGGATTGGATAGCTTGTGTCCGAAATCCAACTCATATGACCCAGATTGATAGTTTGACCTGACAGTTGGACCAGGCACATATATTTATCTGGCATTTGGGCAGAGATCCAGCAGAGGCGGCTTCATTTGTTCCTTCAGCTCAGGCGCTGGCCCCTCAGATGACACGTTCGATTTGCTTAAGTCTGCAGATCCTCCTCTTTATAGGCCTGACATCCCTGTTGATAGAGATCGGATGACTCGGGAAGAGTTACATCAGGTGGACAGGATTGATGATGTGGACATCGACACCATTGTCTTCTTCTGATGTGTATTCTCGTTATATCTTTTCATAGGCCTCTGTTAGATATTGGGTGGCTGTGCCCCATTCTCGCTATATCTTTTGATAGGCCTCAATTAGTAGTACAGCGTCTGTGACCCATTTTCCTATATTTGTAGCTGTACAGAGATGATGTATTAGATGATGATATACTTAGGAATGTATGCACAGTTTTTTCCATTCCCTATATCATATTGCCATCCATTATCTGTTATGCATGTATCATGTTATGCATATATATGTATTGTCCAGAGATTTTTGGCATTGACCCCTGGATGGTCTTATGACACTGCCCGAACAGATGTCTTCTTCGATAGTTAGCCGTATAGATCATACCCCACCATCATTGGTGGCATTGGGTATGCGATCATGGTATGATAGCATGTCACCACTAGACAGGGTGACTGTAGATCATTTATTGTAGCATACCATAACTTTATTGATGTCTTAGGTTCCCGCAGGGTTTGTAGACGGGATGCTAGAGCATTGGATACCAGATAGGCAGGTTTTCCGATTCGGGACCCATGAGTTAACTCTTACTCTGGAGGAGTATGCGCGATTGACAATGCTGTCTTTAGACAGACCTTGCATGCACCTGGCTTTGGGGGACATGAGTAGATGATTCATGATTCTCACTGGATTGCGGCGCAGAGTAGTAAAGAATGAGCTGACATCTAGCCACGTGATATCTCAGCATTTTCTGGATTGCCGTGTTCGGGGCTTTGCTCACCATACAGCTCCATTACTCATGCTCTAGGCATGGACATCCTCCCTCTGGCCGGTTTGAGGGGCATGATTACTTCTCACCCACTGGCCGTGACGTCACAGTTTGACCAGTTCCAGGATTTTCATCCTTTCGAGGGGCCAATAGGTCAGCGTTCAGCTTCTCGATATCTCTCAGCAGAGGACCGATCCCGCGTGTATGCTTATTGGGATCAGCGTGAGATAGCTGCTTTCTCTGTCAGTCATCCAAGTTGTTCTGCAGAGTATTTCGCATGGATGGAGACAGAGATTTTATCGGCTGTGATAGTGTCCACAGTACCGGATAGTGAGTCAGATGATGTAGAGCTCATGGAGGACATCGATTCATACATCGAGGAAGAGCATTCTTTGGGTTGCCGGCATTTCTCTGGATTCTCCCGATGCACCGATCTTTGTTGTGATCAAAGACTAAGACACGATGCAGAGCAGAAGTCTTCATCTCGATGACCTTTGAGAGATCATGCCCGATCTTTGATGTCGTCGACCGCCCTTGATGGGAGAGACGCAGCTCTATTAGAGAGAGACGAGGCATTAGCTCACAGATATGCCATTGTTGTTGAGCGGGATGAGGCCATATCAGCCAGAGATGCAATGATAGTTGAGTGGGATAGTGCTATATCTGCCCGGGATGTAACCGTCACAGATAGTACTGCCATGAGGTCCCTTACCACTGGCATGATCGCAGAGATGAGCACATAAATTGATGATCATATGGTCACCATGCAGATAGCTACAGACCTGTTGGGTCGTGTGGATATTCTCGTACAGGAGACCATAGCTTCACCTCCATCTTCTGAGAGGGACGCCATGTTGGGCTTGTTAGCTCACATATACCCTGACTTATAGATGAGCTTGTATTTTCCTGCACAGACTAGCTTAGCCATTTTTTCATGTACAGTTTACATTGTATATATCAAACAACATTATATATATGACAGGGAAATATATTTTTGGATCACTTCCCTTTTAGATATGCCTTGCTATTTGCTTGATATTTTGCCTGCTGCTTCAGGGCTTGTGGTCTTGATTTATTCTGAATTCCTCCTGGATGGATGGACATTGAGTTGTCTCTGGATAGTTCAGAATGGATCATCGATTTCTGTGTATCCCTACCATCTTTGGTGTCTTGGGACTAGTTTCAATATGGAAATGTGGAGAGGAGTGTGGCTTTCCTCTCTAAGATTAAGCGCACCACAGATGGTCGCCAGTACTTCTATTTAGGAGAAGCCTAGTTAATTCCATCTCTTATGGATTGGTATTGCTCTTCAAGGTATGACCGCAGCTTAGATGGTCGCCAAATCTCTTATTTGGGAGGAGTTCAGGTAATTCCATCTCTTTGGTCTGAAGCTAATGAAATGAAGTGGATTGAAGGATGATCCAAATACCAACTAACAAGGGTTTGTGTTTTGGTAGGGGGTGAGACCGCACCATGAATGGCTGCCTACGTACTGCTATTGAAGAGGAGATCAGGTCTGTGTAGTTCAAACCTGGTGTAAGAGGATCAACGTTGTATATGGTAGAAATGGTGTAGGAATGTTTTTGTTGTTTTTGTTTTTGTAAGGGTAGAAATGTTTTTGATGTTTTTACTTTATTGCGACCGGGCCATATGAAATGGTTGCCTACGTACTTCTATTGAAGAGGAGATCAGGTCGACGTAGTTCGCCCTCAAGGCGAGATGAAAAGCATGATCCCATGTGCTGGTCAGAGTGCGGGGAGGAGAAAGTTTAATCCTAGGTTAAGGATAACTGCAGGTATGAGAAGTTTGATCCCATGTATGGGTATCCAAACTGCAAGTGCGAGAGGTACAATCCGCGGTGGGATGACCTAAGTCGTAGGAACGTAAAGGAGAGCCAGGCTGCTGGCTTGAACAGTATGTTTCCCTGAGGGCCAAAATGTAGAAGAGTTGTATGTGGTAAAGGGTTAAAGAATCGGAATGCCTGGTGATCTGATGGTCCAACACCAGGGTGTTTGCTGGTTACTTCAGACATAATACCATTTCACGGCATCTGAGTTGATGAGCTGTGGAAATTCGTCGCCGTCCATTTCTTGTAATCTGAGAGCGCCTCTTGTCAATACTTCTTTGACAACAAACGGGCCTTCCCAGTTAGGAGCGAATTTTCCCTTAGATTGATCTTGGTTGTCAAGGATCTTCTTCAAAACCAAGTCATGTTGTTTAAACCGCCGTAGCCGGACTTTTCTGTTGTAGGATCTGGCGATCCTTTGTTAAAGTACATGACCATGGAAGATAGCCGCGGTTCGCCTTTCGTCTATTAGAGACAATTGATGATACCTGTCTTGTATCCATTGGTCTTCATCCAACTGAGCATATATTAACACTCTGAGGGATTCCATTTCAACTTCTATTGGGAGCACCGCTTCTATCCCATAGGTTAATGCGTAGGGGGTTGCCCCAGTGGAAGTGCGCATTGAGGTTCTGTAGGCTAACAGAATAAGAGGCAATAGGTCAGGCCAATCTTTGTGGTTGGAGGACATCTTTTGCATAATCTTCTTGATGTTTTTGTTAGCAGCTTCAACATCACCGTTCATCTTCGTAAGATAGATGACAGAGTTAAGATGTTTGATGTGGAATTTACTGCATAATTCCTCCATCATTTTGTTGTTCAGGTTCTTGGCATTGTCTGACACAATCACCTCTGGTTGTCCATATCGACAAAAGACATTATTTCTGATGAAAGTAATGATGACTTCTTTAGTAACCCTGAGGAAGGAGGCTACTTCTACCCACTTGGTAAAGTAGTCGATCATGGTGAAGATAAATCGGTGCCCATTACTGGCTTTAGGCTCGATGGGCTCGATAACGTCCATTCCCCACATTGAGAAGGGCCAAGGTGAACTCATATTGTGGAGTTCCCGTGGAGGGGCATGTATAGCATTCCCATGAATCTGGCACCGATAGCATCTCCTGATGTGGTCATTGCAATTAGCTTTGAGAGATAGCCAATAATGTCCCGTCCTAAGGACTTTCTTGACAAGGAGGGGGCCACTCATGTGGGGGCCACAGACTCCACCATGGATTTTATCCATAAGCCTTTGGGCTTGATCTTTGTCTAAACATCTGAGGAGACCTAGTCCCGCATCTCTTTTGTAGAGCGCATCTCCACTCAGGTATAATTTCATAGCAAGTCGATGGATCCGCCTTTTCTCAGTCGGGCTCGCCTCAGCGGGTGTAGATCCATCTCTTAGATATTTCTTGATATGTTGTGCAGGGAAATTATGACGCTTGACAAATGTTCCTTATCTGATATGCGAATCAAGGAGGCCAAAGTTGCTAATGTGTCAGCAAAGTCATTCTTATTACGAGGAATGTGTAGAAAAGAGATTTCTTTGAACTCCAAAGCCATCTTCAAAACCTATCGATGGTAAGGCAGCAAATGTAGTTCCTTGGTTTGATAGATTCTGGTGGATTGCCTGATTACCAACTCTGAATCTCCAAAACAGTTAACCACTTGATGCCCATGGAACGGTCAAGTTTTAGCCCCATCAGACAGCCTTCATACTCAGTCGTATTATTGGTGCTGACAAACTGTAATTAATAGCTCCCCCGTACCAGATACTAGAACTGCTCTAGCTCCAGAACCTTCCATATTAATAGCTCCATCAAAATACATCTTCCATACTTGGCGTGCATCGTACTGATGGTGTTGCTGCACTGTCATTACTCCTTCATCATGGAAATATGTTTCCAAGGGTTTGAAATCCCCTGAAGGTGCGGCGGCCAGTTGATCCGCAATTCCTTGACCTTTGATGGACTTTTGAGTCACATATACTGAAAGTCCAATAATAATCTAGAAGGGGGATTGAATAGATTATTACCAATTAAAAATTATCTTAGGCCTTTTTGAATTTTTGGATAATTAATTTGTAGTGTTAGAAATTAATATGCAAGACAGTAAAAATTCAATCACACAATGCACAGAGATTTATCTGGTTCACAACATACATCCCGGGTATGCAGCTACGTCCAGTCTCAAGCTCCTCTCCAGGACTTAAGATCCTATTACTATCAGTAATAAACACTCCTTCAACAGGCGGAGAAGCCTTTACAAAGTTTTATAGACAAACTTCCAACTATTCTCAACTAATCTATCTTGGACAGCAAGTTCCCCGCTCCCTCCTCAAGCTTAGTTATACTTCCTTTGAGTTCAGTTCTATTCTATGATCTGGTCTTGAAACAACAGCCTCTTCCTCACCTCACAAGTACACTAAAGACCCAACTTCCCGCTGACCTCTCTAAGACTCTTGTCTTGGTCGAAGAATTACTCATCTTTTCTCACAGGTACATAAAATAAACTAACTCTAACCTTTTCTCTTTTTACAAATGATATTACAACAATTTGCTTCTCAAATAATCAGATAAGAATTTAGTACATATTGATGCTTCTCAATTAAGCAGATAATAATTTAGTACAGATTGATGCTTCTCAAATAAGCAGATAATAATTAAAGAGCAAATGTATTTATAAAAGTTTAACGACTTTTATACTTGAGACAATATGCTTCTTAGTAAGCAGATAGTAATTTTGTGCTTTGATCAATAGTGCTTCTGTGTAAGCAAATATGTAAATTATGCACTGTTATAAAAGTTTAAATAACTTTTATATTTTGTGTGGAAAGATGCTTCTTGAATAAATAAATAAGTCAATTTTAGATTTTACTCAAAAATACTTCTGTTTAAGCAAATATGCAATTTAATGCAAATTTATAAAGAAATATTTATTCTTTATGGAGTGAAGAAAAGTCACTTTAAGTTTAAATAACTTTTTAGAATGAAAGTGCTTCTGAGTAAGCAAATAAGTTGTTTTAAGCTTTGAATCAAAT
The DNA here is from genome assembly GCA_020205615.1 of Panax quinquefolius. NCBI lineage: Eukaryota > Viridiplantae > Streptophyta > Magnoliopsida > Apiales > Araliaceae > Panax > Panax quinquefolius. The sequence continues at coordinate 82,598,647 of CM035165.1, forward strand.
ATGCTTCTATTTAGCGAGATATATTCACTTAAGTTTGTGAAATAAAAGTTTAAATAACTTTTCTATAATGCAACAAGTATTTTATGAATAAATAAATTTATGATCAAATACTTGTGATGGCGAATATCAAGTATAATATATAAATCAATTAAGTAATACTTGATATAACAAATATTATTGTTTAACTTTCAAACAATATATAAGAATATTTTATCTATTATGTGAACTTTTAAAATAATGTCACTTAGTACTATAAGGAATCGTACGTTCAATTCCTCTTGGTAGAGGTGTATATCTCAAAGTAGCCTTCTTGTGGCGCCTAAGTATGACAAAATTTATAATTTTTACAATTGATATTTATATAAATATTTTCAATAGATCACTCGATTCTCAAATCCGGTTAGGATGACTACTCTTTTGGGCGATATCTCGATGTTGTTTTTGAGCTATCAAGTATGCGTATCTATTATGCGATATTTATATAAATAATATCAATAAAAGATTCTTGAAGACTATAAGGAATAAATGCTATTTGGATTCCTCTCAAGTAGAAGTTTATCTCCGTAGCCTTTTGCGCCCAAGTATCCTTTTATTTGATAAATAGATGAAATATAGATATATAGAATTGTGTAGAACAATTTATATTCGTATATCTACAAATATAAATAAGCAAGAGATAACTCAAATAAATAAATCAAATAACTTATCTCAATATGCTTAGACCAATTTCCTCTTCTCAAATAATCAGAACTTTTATAAGAAGAGATATAGAAAGCTTTTTCAGAGAGAGAGAGTATGTGGGAGAGAAAATAAGCTTTTCTTTGTAAGTGAATTGGAAAAATGAAAAGGAAAGAAATGCCTCCTATTTATAGATTTTTGAAGTCAGGGGTAAAATGGTAATTTTTGAAATCTGATTTGAAATTAATGGTTGAGATTGTTTATTTTTGAAATGAATGGTTCGGATGAAAAACATTTCATGCGGATCATTTAATGGTCAGTTCTCCAAAAATCGCCTAGGCCAAAAATCATCAACTTAGCTTTTAATGCTAAGATTGACCACATGTTGGTTTCTTTTAAATTGCCAATGCATGCGTTTCAGGTTGATATATATATGATATACATATTACTTTTATGCATGCAAATAAAACATATCATCACTCATGTCCCATAATAAATGAAACAAAAATTGGCCAACTCATTTATTTCACACACACACGGTTTTAATAAATTAGCCAGCACATTCATTCATTTATTATATATATTATAATATTATATGAGTGTATGTATGATGCACGAATATATATATATATATATATATATATATATATATATATATATTTAATATATATAAATATATATATATATATATATAGTATAGTAGTATGTATATATAATATAATACTAAATATAATGACTACATATATATATATATATAGTATATACATACTACAAAGACTTGTTTTGAAAAATAGATGTCGTTACTTAAAAAGAAAGCATGTATTTACTTTAACAAATATATGTTATATATAATAAGAAGAATGCATGCATGTATTACATAAATATATAGTAATGAATATATATATATATATATATATATATATATATATATATATAAACCATTTATATTTATATACGGTTTATATATATATATATATATATAAGTTATATAAACCGTTTATATATATATACGGTTTATATATATATTATATATATAAGTAATAAAATAATTTTGCTCAATAATAAAAATAATTTTGAAATCTTTAAAAAGTAAAATTAGTTTGAGAATAAATATAAAATGCCCACATGTCAAAATCTTCATCTTCTTTCTAAATTTGGTCAAACAAACATTTGATAATCAATATATGATTTTGTCCCACAATGATGACCCAATTTATTTAACATTTTAAAACATCAAGATCAAGAAAATCAATTAAATAAGATTTAGAAAATATTTTTTGGTTAAAGTAAATAAGAAAAATAAAACAATTATAATAAAAATCCTATGGAGAGGATTCTACCCATTTAATTAATTAATTTACTAATTATTGTTATCATCAAAATAAAACTAAAAGTTGGAGACCCAACATATACGATTTCAAATTGTTGTAGGATCAATTGCCATCGGGGCGGTAACGACAATTTAACATGGGTTTGTTGAACACGTGCTTGAGAGGATCCACGTTGGGATATGAGATGGGTTGTGTGACCATGGAGATAATGTTGTAATCTCATGGAAGCCCATGCTAAAGTTAATAACACGCCTCTTTTCGATCGAGTGTACTTGTGTTCCTTCTTTCTTTGAATAACTTTTCTTTGAGGTAAAATGAAAAGGAAAGAAATGCCTCCTATTTATAGATTTTGAAGTCGGGGGTAAAATGGTAATTTTGAAATCGATTTGAAATCAATGGTTGAGATTGTTTATTTTTGAAATGAATGGTTCGGATGAAAAACATTTCATGCGGATCATTTAATGGTCAGTTCTCCAAAAAATCGCCTAGGCCAAAAATCATCAACTTAGCTTTTAATGCTAAGATTGACCACATGTTGGTTTCTTTTAAATTGCCAATGCATGCGTTTCAGGTTGATATATATATGATATACATATTACTTTTATGTATGCAAAGAAAACATATCATCACTCATGTCCCATAATAAATGAAACAAAATTGGCCAACTCATTTATTTCACACACACACACAGTTTTAATAAATTAGCCAAGACACATTCATTCATTTAGTATATATATTATAATATTATATGAGTGTATGTATGATGCATGCGAAATATATATATATATATATATATATATATATATAAATATATATATATAATATAATACTAAATATAATGACTATATATATATATATATATATATATATATATATATATATATATATATATATATATATATAGTTTATACATACTTACAAAATATGTTTTGAAAAATAGATGTGATTACTTAAAAAAGAATGCATGTACTTACTTTAACAAATATATGTTATATATAACAAGAAGAATGCATGCATGTATTACATAAATATATAGTAATGAATATATATATATATATATATATATATATATATATATATATATAAACCATTTATATTTATATACGGTATTATATATATAAGTTATATAAACCGTTTATATATATATACGGTTTATATATATATTATATATATATAAGTAATAAAATAATTTTGCTCAATAATAAAAAATAATTTTTGAAATCTTTAAAAAGTAAAATTAGTTTGAGAATAAATATAAAATGCCCACATGTCAAAATCTTCATCTTCTTTCTAAATTCGGTCAAACAAACATTTGATAATCAATATATGATTTGTGTCCCACAATGCATGACCCAATTTATTTAACATTTTAAAACATCAAGATCAAGAAAATCAATTAAATAAGATTTAGAAAATAATTTTGGTTAAAGTAAATAAGATAAATAAAACAATTATAATAAAAATCCTATGGAGAGGATTCTACCCATTTAATTAATTAATTTACTAATTATTGTTATCATCGAAATAAAACTAAAAGTTGGAGACCCAACAATCTCCCCCTTTTTTATGATGACAATCAACTAAAAATATTTTTCATAAAAGCTCCCCCTCAATTTATGCAATCATCAAAAAAAAATTAAATTTTTGAAAAACTAACATGCAACAATATATAACAGTTATTTTTCTTATCCCCAATAATAATTTTCTTCTCCCCCTTTGTCATCATAAAAAATGGGGGGGAAAGAATAGTATAATTACTTTTCAGAACCTGCAGAAGAAGAGATTAGAAAAAAAATTCTTTTAAAGATTTAGTTGCCTCCTACACGATTTGAATTTGTGTGGTTGCCTTTGATTGACCAAAAATATTATACAAGAATAGAGATTATTTACCATTAGATGTATAAAAATTTAAAAGAATGTGCCATATTAGCTCTATAATATTTTAAAACAAATTTAAATATTAAATATATTCTTTAAAAAATATTCCTATATATATAAAAAAATTTATATAAAAAATATGTATATGGACATATATATATATATATATATATATATATATATATATAGATGCATATATAATTATGAGAAAACTGACATATGCCACTTACACTTGCACAATTATGATGACCTGCATAGTCAGAATCATTTTTTTTACCTGATTTTATTTGTACTCTTAGAAAGCTGTTTAATTCTTCCTTCATGCTCATTTTAAAAACCTTACTCATGCTTTCATCATTGCACAAAGTAATATCAATAGACCCAACAATGATGTTGTCAATTATTTTTAGTAGAGCCAGCTTCAAGACATACCTGCAATATTTATCAATTTCAAGAACTAGTACCCTTTAATAAGAAGGTTCCTTTGGGCGAGTTATCCATTTTGTATAAGGAATATTTGTGTTTTCCTTTACAAAAATGGGTAGAGGATAATCAATCTTAGTAGACAAGAGCATTTTATGAGTAGCAGATCTATAAGATGCATGAATTACTTTATGATTATATCCTGAAAAACTTTGATGAAAATTTCTATGAGATTTTTGACTTTTATTATAAAACTCTTTCCTTGTATTAATAATTGGTGCAATGTAAGTTCCTTTAGGCACCCAAATCATTTTTCCTTTATAATTTCTATTTCGAGCATTACACATATGAAAAGAATGACCATTTCTGTTACAGTAAGAACATTTAGTAAATGGAGATTTATAATTTTCTTTTTCTTTACTTGTAACATGATAAAGTCCTTTATTTTTACTAAATTCTTCAAAGTATCCTAATCCTTCTTTGTTAAATCCACATCTTTGTTGATTAAGCATGACATCAAGGTTTTCTTTTCCTTTTGTGAATTTAAGAACTATAAAATTTAAATCATCATGTTCTTTAGTTAAAATATTAATTTGATCTATTAAAGAAGAATCTTCATTTTTTTTTCTAATTCTATCTTTAGAGATGCATTTTCAAAATTGAGATTTTAATATCTTCACTTAACACTTGATTTTTCATTTGAGTATTTTCATTAATTATAGCAAGTGTTGAATTTTCTATTTCAAGATTTTTATTTATTCTTTTAAATTGTTCTAATTCTTCTTTTAAGAAATCATTTTCCAAGTTTACTTTATTTAAACTTTCATTAGTTATAATCAAGTTAGCATTTTCCATTTCTAGATTTTTGTTAATTTTAATTAATTTTTCTACTAAAATTTTTAACTTAGTAAAATTTTCTTTAATAATTTTATTATCTTCATGTAAACAATTATACGCTTCTTGTAGTTCATGATGTTTTTCATTTATATTATCTAAGGTATGCATGACAAATGAAGTACTAGATAATTGATGTTCAAAATGTACCTTAGAACTTGGTGATGACTCATTATTTGCCATTAAGCACAGATTTTCAATTTCCTCTGTTTGTTCAGCAACTTCTTCTTGATTTATAAGTAAATCGTTGAAAGCAATTCCTTTCTTTTTGATAGCTGTATCCGATCCTGTTTTTTCGACTAACATGTCGACTTCGTGGGCACGCAGATATCCAATAAGGCTATCAAGAGGATAAGTAGTTAGGTCTTGCCTTTCCTTAATAGCAATAACCTTCATTTTCCAGATAGATGGAAGGGCTTTGAGAATTCTTCTCTTTTTCTCGTTAGTTGAATATGCCTTCCCCAGATGTTCCAGTTCATCAATGATTCTGGAAAAACGTGTTTCCATATCAATGATCTTTTCACCTTCTTCCAACTTGAAATTTTCGTACTCCTGGATTAGAGTATCTTTTCTGGTTTCTTTGATATGACTGGTTCCTTCGTATGTTAGAATCAATTTTTCCCAGATTTCTTTTGCATTCTTGTAATTGCTAACTCTTTTGTATTCTTTTTCAATGAGAGCACTGGTCAGCACTTGTTCAGCTAGGGATGCAATGTTCATAGCCTTTTCATCATCGATATTGAATTCATCAACATCTTTCTCAACGATCTTTTCTCCCACGATTTTTGTTGGAACTTTTACACCTTATTCTATTGCAAGCCAAACTTTGATTCCTTGTGATTTGGCATAGATTCTGAATCTGCTCTTCCAGGTGGCAAAGTTTGTACCATCAAATAGTGGAGGTCTAGTCATTGATAGTCCTTCTCCGCAACCAGTAGCATTGTAGGCCATAGATGGATCTACTTTTAGGTATACCTGTATTTACTCAACAAACAAGTTAAAGATCACCGCTCTGATACCAATTGAAAGTCCAATAATAATCTAGAAGGGGGGTTGAATAGATTATTACCGATTAAAAATTATCTTAGGCCTTTTTGAATTTTTGGATAATTAATTTTGAGTATTAGAAATTAATATGCAAGACAGTAAAAATTCAATCACACAATGCACAGAGATTTATCTAGTTCACAACATACATCCCGGGTATGCTGCTATGTCCAGTCTCAAGCTCCTTTCCAGGACTTGAGATCCTATTACTATCAGTAATAAACACTCCTTCAACAAGCGGAGAAGCCTTTACAAAGTTTATTAGACAAACTTCCAACTATTCTCAACTAATCTATCTTGAACAACAAGCTCCCCGCTCCCTCCTCAAGCTTAATTATACTTCCTTTGAGTTCAGTTCTATTCTATGATCTGGTCTTGAAACAACAGCCTCTTCCTCACCTCACAAGTACATTAGAGACCCAACTTCCCGCTGACCTCTCTAAGACTCTGGTCTTGGTCGAAGAATTACTCGTCTTTCTCACAGGTACATAAAATAAACAAACTCTAACCTTTTCTCTTTTTACAAATGATATTACAACAATTTTCTTCTCAAATAAGCGAATAAGAATTTAGTACATATTGATGCTTCTCAATTAAGCAGATAATAATTTAGTACAGATTGATGCTTCTCAAATAAGTAGATAATAATTAAAGAGCAAATGTATTTATAAAAGTTTAACGACTTTTATACTTGAGACAATATGCTTCTTAGTATGCAGATAATAATTTTGTGCTTTGATCAATAGTGCTTCTGTGTAAGCAAATATGTAAATTATGCACTGTTATAAAAGTTTAAATAACTTTTATATTTTGTGTGAAAAGATGCTTCTTGAATAAGTAAATAAGTCAATTTTAGCTTTTACTCAAAAATGCTTCTGTTTAAGCAAATATTTAATTTAATGCAAATTTATAAAGAAATATTTATTCTTTATGGAGTGAAGAAAAGTCACTTTAAGTTTAAACAACTTTTTAGAGTGAAAGTGCTTCTGAGTAAGCAAATAAGTTGTTTTAAGCTTTGAATCAAATATGCTTCTATTTAAGCAGATATATTCACTTAAGTTTGTGAAATAAAAGTTTAAATAACTTTTCTATAATGCAACAAGTATTTTATGAATAAATAAATATACGATCAAATACTTGTGATGATGGCAAGTATATCAAGTATAATATATAAATCAATTAAGCAATACTTGATATAACAAATATTATTGTTTAACTCAAACAATATATAAGAATATTTTATCTATTATGTGAACTTTTAAAATAATGTCACTTTAGTACTATAAGGAATCGTGCGGTTCGAATTCCTCTCTGGTAGAGAGGTGTATCTCCGTAGCCTTTGCGGCGTCTAAGTATGACAAAATTTATAATTTTCTAATTGATATTTATATAAATATTTTCAATAGATCACTACGATTCTCAAATCCGGTTCTGGATGACTACTCTTTTGGAGCGATATCAAAGTGTTGTTTTGAGCTATCAAGTGTCGTATCTATTTTACGATATTTATATAAATAATATCAATAAAAGGTTCTTGAAGACTATAAGGAATCGTATGCGGTTGATTCTCTCTCGTAGAAGTTTATCTCCAAGTAGCCTTACGGGCGCCAAGTATCCTTTTATTTGATAAATAGATGAAATATAGATATATAGAATTGTGTAGAATAATTTATATTCATATATCTACAAATATAAATAAGCAAGAGATAATTAAAATAAATAAATCAAATAACTTATCTCAATATGCTTAGACCAATTTGCTCTTCTCAAATAATCAGAACTTTTGTAAGAAGAGATATAGAAAGCTTTTTCAGAGTGAGAGAGAGTATGTGGGAGAGAAAATAAGCTTTTCTTTGTAAGTGAATTGGCAAAATAAAAAGGAAAGAAATGCCTCATATTTATAGATTTTTGAAGTCATGGGTAAAATGGTAATTTTTGAAATCTGATTTGAAAGTAATGGTTGAGATTGTTTATTTTTGAAATGAATGGTTCGGATGAAAAACATTTCATGCGGATCATTTAATGGTCAGTTCTCCAAAAATCGCCTAGGCCAAAAATCATCAACTTAGCTTTTAATGCTAAGATTGACCACATGTTGGTTTCTTTTAAATTGTCAATGCATGCGTATCAGGTTGATATATATATATATGATATACATATTACTTTTATGCATGCAAATAAAACATATCATCACTCATGTCCCATAATAAATGAAACAAAAATTGGCCAACTCATTTATTTCACACACACACGGTTTTAATAAATTAGCCAGCACATGCATTCATTTAGTATATATATTATAATATTATATGAGTGTATGTATGATGCACATAAATATATATATATATATATATAATACATATTAAATATATATACATATATATATATATATATATATAGTATGTATATATAATATAATACTAAATATAATGACTACATATATATATATATATATATATATATATATATATATATATATATATATATATATAGTGTATACATCTTTATGACACTTATTTTGAAAAATAGATGTCAAGATTACTTAAAAAAGAATGCATGTATTTACTTTAACAAATATATGTTATATATAACAAGAAGAATGCATGCATGTATTACATAAATATATAGTAATGAAAATATATATATATATATATATATATATATATATATATATATATTGTTATATAATATAAACGGTATATATATATATATATATATATATATATATATATCGGTTTATATATATATTTATATATATAAGTAATAAAATAATTTTGCTCAATAATAAAAAATAATTTTTGAAATCTTTAAAAAGTAAAATTAGTTTGAGAATAAATATAAAATGCCCACATGTCAAAATCTTCATCTTCTTTCTAAATTCGGTCAAACAAACATTTGATAATCAATATATGATTTTTGTCCCACAATGCATGACCCAATTTATTTAACATTTTAAAACATCAAGATCAAGAAAATCAATTAAATAAGATTTAGAAAATATTTTTGGTTAAAGTAAATAAGAAAAATAAAACAATTATAATAAAAATCCTATGGAGAGGATTCTACCCATTTAATTAATTAATTTACTAATTATTGTTATCATCAAAATAAAACTAAAAGTTGGAGACCCAACATATACGATTTCAAATTGTTGTAGGATCAATTGCCATCTGGACAGCCGGCAATTTAACATGGGTTTGTTGAACACGTACTTGAGAGGATCCACGTGGGATATGAGATGGGTTGTGTGACCATGGAGATAATGTTGTAATCTCATGGAAGCCCATGCTAAAGCACAACACGTCTTTTCGATCAGAGTGTACTTGTGTTCACTGCTGCTGAACCTTTTGCTAAGGTAATAGATAGCTCATTCTTGGCCTCTATCATCTTTTTGTCCCAACATGCAGCCCATGGCGTTGTCACTTATGGACAGGTACATAAACAGGGGAACATCATCCCTGGGTGGTACCAAAATGGTAGCTTTGACTAGCTATTTCTTGATTGTGGGGAAGACATTTTGACACTCATCATTCCATTTCATATAGGAGTTCTTCCTTAATAGCTTGAAGATTGGCTCACAGGTTGCTGTGAGTTGGGAGATAAACCTACTAATGAAGTTGATTCTTCCCAAAAATCCCTGTATTTCCTTCTCTGTCTGAGAAATGGGCATTTCTGTGATGGCTTGGATTTTGGCAGGATCCAGCTCAATCCCTTTGTGGCTGACTAGAAATCCTAGCAACTTGCCTGATTTAACACCAAAGGCGCAGTTAGCTGGATTCAACTTCAAGTTGTACTTACGCAACCTGTTGAACAACTTCCTGAGAGGGTCTATATGGTCATCCTCCTTCCGGGACTTGACAATGATGTCATCCACGTAGATCTCGATCTCTTTGTGCATTAAGTCATGGAAAAGAGCCATTATAGCTCATTGATAGGTGGCTCTAGCATTGATGAGGCCGAATAACAACCGTCTATAGCAAAACGTTCCCCAAGGCGTGATGAAAGCAGTTTTCTCACGATCTTCCTCAGTAACCATGATCTGACGATACCCCACAAAACAATTAGTAAAGGAGTACATATCGTATTGCGCAGTATTATCAATGAAAATGTGGATAAATGGCGGGAAAGCTATCTTTAAAGCAAGCTTTGTTCAAGTCCCGGTAATCCACGTAAACTCGCACCTTCCCTCCAGGTTTATGTATGGGCACGATGTTGGATATCCACTCAGGATATGTAGACACTATGATGATGCCAGCTTGAAATTGTTTCACAATTTCTTCTTTTACCTTTAAACTCCACTCAGGTTTCAATCGCCTGAGCTTTTGCTTGACTGGCTTAAATCCTTCTTTAATGGAAAGGCGATGAAGGACAATGTCAGTGGACAAACCCACCATGTCTTCATGAGACCATCCAAACATATCCTGAAATTGGGTTAGTAGCGTAACCATGTCATTCCGTTGGTCTGGGATAAGGTCTGAACCAATCTAGATTAACTTAGGGCTTTCTAAGGTTCCGAGATTGAAAGAAGTTGTTTGATCAAGGTTGGGTTTAGGTTTGTCTTTGACCTATTCTTGAATTTCTGGAGGCACCTCAATGTCATCATGTATATCCATCAAGGCTGAATTCATCTCTACATCAAAGGTACAATCCTTGTGGAGAAGAGGCAACCAGACGTAAAGTACAGGCACATCTAAATTCAGAGTCCTGAAACAAAATATGCTTTCACTTAGTATATATGAAATGTGTTGATCATACACAGTGTTAGCATATACTGGTAAAATAAACTGCTAGTACTATACAGAAAAGTAAGAAGTTATTATATCTACAGGGCAGAAAGAGTTTCTACCCGCTTTACCCTTGACGACCAATGTAAGGAATGTTGTTCCAATTGGCAAGAGCAAAGTCCGGGTGGACCGCAGTGATGGAGGGATTGTCATCATCCTCCCTGTCCCGAATGATGGCCATTATGTCTGGGCAATCATCGTCTGGGATATATCTATTGGTATGCTCATCATGAACGATGATGCGTATGCCTGACTTCATTCGGATGACGTCTTGCTTGATTCTTCGTTCCTCTTCTTCCCTTGCGGGATTTGGAACAAAGACTTCTTTCTCCTTCACCGGTACCGGCTTGGGAAATAACATAGCCATTACATTAGCTGGCACCTTTATAGGAGGTTGTGCGGACTCAGAGCTTGAAGGCGAAGATAAACGCCGCATGGTTGAAGCTGAAGGAATCTGCTAATACTTATGAGGATTCCTGTGAATAAAACTGGCAGAATAGCCTAGTCCAGCTGTTCCAGTTTGCTTGGTTAATCGAATAGGGTACTTGATACCCTGGCAATCTTTACCTAGCCCTTGTCCCGGTTTATGACCCAATGACATCATTTCTTGAGTAGCCGACATTACCTTGGCAGAAATCTTGGGTTCGGGCAATGGCGCTCCAATAGCATGGTATTGGGTATTGCTTATTTCCAAAGCATGAAAACTGACCGGTTCCACATCTACATTGGCATTGATGAATGGTATGTCTCCATCTTTGAGGAATCTCGGTTCGGCGTTGGACCGTGACAAGCTATTGTTGATAATGTATTTCAACTGTTGGTGAAGAGTGGAGGGGACTGCCCCCGCCATGTGAATCCATGGTCGTCCCAAGAGCAGGTTGTATCCTGAATCTATCTTGAGCACATGGAATGATATGCAGAATGTATGAGGACCAATTTAGATTGGCAACTCAATTACTCCGACCGAATTACGGCGGGCTCCATCAAAAGCTTTGATGATAGTATGGTTACTCCGAATTCTGTTGAGATTGATATTCATCTTCACCAAGGTAGCATATGGACAGATATTTAGAGAGGAACCTCCATCTATCAATACTCCAGCTAGCATGTATCCAGAGGATAAGACCGCAATGTGCAACGGTTTGCAATGACCGGTCCCCTCGGGCGGTATGTCATCATCAGTGAAGGATATCACATTGTTGTTGAAAATCTGATCAACTATATGTTGAAATTATTCCGTATCAACTGATGTCGGCAGATAGGCTTCTTCTAAAACCTTCAACAAGACCCTCCGGTGATTCTCGAAAGTTAGGACCAAGTCCAAAATTGATATTTATTGTGGAGCTTCTTTTAAGCTTAAAACCACCGTGGCTTCGTTATGACCCATAGTGCAGAGGAATTTTTCAATTTTCTCCATGGGTATTTTCCCCTTTGATTTGGTGGTGGACCTCATCACCCGTGGGGGAAGATACAGTGGATTTTCTTTCGACACTGTAGCAGTTGTATGTGAGGTGGATCCTTCACCTTCTCCATAATTCCATGGAACTTTGCGCAAGCTAACAATAGGATATTGTGCTCTGTACGACAAGTTGATTGGCTCAGGAGCGGCCACTTTCAAAGGATTGTTGCTTCCCCTGAGTTGAATTGTTGGCATTATGAGTGATTGATTAATCCCCTCAGCTTCAGTGGATATGACTGCTACCACACTCTTCCACTTAGTAAAACATATATTCTCTCTTGCACGTAACACAGTATCGTCGTCTGCTAAGTGCAGGACACCACTGTCAATTAGATTTTATATAAAGTGGCGGAGTGCCCAGCATTCTTCTGTGATGTGACCGCGAGACTGGGAGTGATATTGACATACTCTATTAGAGTTATACCATCCTGAACGGGGGTTGATTGGAGGTAGAAGGGAACTGATCCTTCCTTCATTGATTAACATATGAAGGATTTCCTCCATAGGTTGGCCCAAATAGGTGAATTCCCTTTTGTTGGCAAAATCCCGACTGACCTTGGCATTTGCTCTCTTTGTCACTTTTTCTTCCAGCATTTCATTTTCTAAAATTGACGAGGGCATATTCATGACAAGAGGTAGGAGACTGGCATGCTCCTGGCTGATTAACTGACGTGTGATCACTTGATGCTGATAAGTCACCAGTTCCGCCAATTGCTCAATTTGTTTGCCTAAAGCTTTTATTTTTCATTCCATTGTGAACTGGAACTTATCATAATCCCATTTGTCATCACCATCTTTGAGGGTCTGGGAGGATTCACAGTTGAAATTGGAATTCTGTCCATTACTCCAATTTATCATGTTAACCTCTTCTTCTTTGTGTTGAGGAAGAGGGTTGTCTTGAACGTGAGGCTGATCTGGATTGGTGACCACGATCTCCCCGTTGTCTATCAGGTCCTGGATCTTGTGTTTCAAGGCCCAACAATCCTGAGTATCATGTCCAGTGCCCCAAAGATGATCGGCACATTTTCGAAAGCAAAGATTGAAACCCCATCCATTAGGGCTGGCTGGTGGAAGAAGATGTGTAATTTTCTTCTGTGTTGTCAGAAGAGTGAGAATGTTCTCGAGGGTATGCCCTAAGGGTGTAAACACTCGAGGGCGTTTGACTTCTCCACCTTTTGGTATTGGAGGGTTTACAAACTGTGCTTTAAAGGGAGTGTAGTTTCTCCTTTGAATAGGCATGTTCTGATTGCCTTTTTGCCCCTGTAATATCAGGGAAACATCTTCCTCTTTCTTTTTATGGACCCTTCGGGGGTTGTTTCCATAATTTATGGATTGGATGTGATCAGCAACAGCTTTGAGTGCAGCAAGGTCTTGAATCTTTCCGGACTTCAATGCCATCTCAGTCATCTCCCCATGTTTAACCATTTCAGAAAATGGTTTGTCGATGCCGGCTAAAACTCTCTCATAGAACGGAGCCTCTTGTATGTCTATGATAGTCATGACCATCTCTGATTGTGTCATGGAAGAACTAACTTGGGCAGCCAGGCGTCTCCACCTTTGAGCATACTCTCTGAAAGACTCGTTAGACTGTTTCTTGATCTTGGTAATTTGATACCGATCAGGAGCCATCTGAGTTTGAAAGCTGTATTGAGTGAGGAAAGCATGTGCTAGCTCTTCCCAACTATGGATCTTTGAATTGTCTAATCTTGTGTACCACGATCGGGCTTCTCCAGTTAGACTCTTTTGGAACAATTGCATTCTAAGCTTTTCGTCCTCTGCATAAGATCCAAGTTCTCCAATAAACACCTTTAAATGTGTGTAAGGATCTCTTAACCCGTCATATTTTTCAAAGTCAGGAGTTTTAAATTTTTCTGGATAATGAAAACCAAGAAAAATACACAGATCAGCATATGAAACACTCCCGTGTGTTCCAATTCTTTTGATAGTGCGAAGGGTCTCTTCCATTTGGAGGACTTTCTTTTTGATGTCACCAGTGTCTGGATCTCCAGTGGGATGGGCAACATCATGAGTTTTGTTGGTCGGATCCAACTGCAGTTCAGGTATTGTAATGACCTGGGTTCCTCCTTGTGTGGAGGATTCAGCATATACGGGTATTTTCTGACCCTGAGTAGACTAGTGTAATTCTTTGAGTAGAACAGCCAAATCTGTAATTTGTTTGCTTAATCCGTCGAATTCTTTGCGAGAAACTAGATTAAGTTCAGTCTAGTCGGATGACGACATGATTGACTGTAGGCCTGTTGCCTTTTTGGACTTTGAACGGGTAGTAGGTCCAATTGGTTCCCCTGCGAAAGACTTGCATAGTTTAGTCTTTAGGGAATGTGTATAATAACATGCTATGTGATGTGTCCATTTTAGGAATTTTATCCTGCAAAATGGATGTCAGTTCTTTGTAGCATTAAAATATGTATGTGTACACATTTCTTCATATTTCTCATTACATGGAGATAGATATGGAATGTAATTACAAGTAATTGTGTTTACAAGTAATTGAAATGAGAGCATGAAGAGACTTTCCTCTGTTTTGGGTTTATCAGAGGCTGACCTATCTTAGGTTACTCTTGCGGCTTTTTGGCATGAAGATTCCCAAATCATCGCAATCTACTTGATGGGAAGTTAATCCGTTCTTTCAACTAGAGCGAATTTGGGTGGTGCCTTTCCTGAGCCTAGGAGAATTAGTCTTCTCATGAGTCCAGTAATCAAACACCGACGGGATAGCCTCCTAGTGGAGGGACCACACAACATATATTCACATACATCGCGGCTCACCGTATGAAAATGATGACATGTGTGAAGCACTAATATCACAAGCAGATATGGTGCGAAGCACTAATATCACAAACAGTTATGGTGTGAAGCACTGAGTGCAATCAGGAAATGCATTCGTACACATTCATCAAATGTAAATGCAACATCCACACGCAAGCAGATAATAGTTTTGAAAAGATTGTAATAGCGGCTTAAGTCCTCTTACTGGAGTCCCCAGCAGATCCTCCACCTGTCGATGTTAGGATTTTTAGATGTCCCTTTCCGTTACTTGTTCTTTGGTGTTCTCATTTTAGGTGAGATTTGTTTGAAAAAACAAGTGAAAAAGGTCCGACATGTATAACGTCGACGATGGACTGTTAAGAGTCGCCAGTTGGTTTTTTAAATGGTTGTACCAACACAACCGAGAAAAGGTTTGCACATTGACCCAGTGATGTGACACTGCTAAACGGATCAGTGAAACCAAGATTCATTAGGGTCCGGGGACTTGGTTATGCAGAGGGAAAGTGTTAGGCACCCCCCGATATCCGCGTTACCACGGTGACCACCTCTTTTCAAGAAACTATTATCTGAATGTGTGTGTGTGGGTCAATGTGCTGTTATTTGGAAGTAGTACGAGGCCTCGTTCGCACCTATATACACTGGGTTTGAATTTATGTAAAAATTCAGTTTCAAGCAAGATATGGTAGTGATGTTTTATAAAAGAGGTTTTTCAAACCCTGATGCTCAATAGTAATTGAGACCTTTTACACTCCCATTTTATTAAGTGTTCGGCTTGATAGATTTTATTTTACAGATGCGAGGCATCTGCATGAAAATGATGTACAACATGATGCCAACTTCCTCGTGGGTATGGAAACCATCTGAGGAAATTCAGACATCGCAGAATAATTTACAAGCTGCTTACAGCTGAAAATGTCCATCACGGGAACCGAATCTAGATCCAATAGGCTGAATCTGTGATCACATGATTCCTAAAGCACAGAGATCTGACAATTTGTATGAAAGCAATAACCAGGTATATATATAAAAGCTGTAAATATATATATACAGACAGGATCACCAACCACGAAGCACCTCCATGGGGGATCAAAAATGTAAATAAAGTTGTAAAAGCTATCAACCACCACGGAGGAAACTCCAGGCGAGAAGAAACGTAAATAAAGTTGTAAATACGGTCAACCGCCACGAAGGAAACTCCAGGCAGGACGAAATGTAAATAAAGCTGTAAAAGCGATCAACTGCCATAAAGGAAACTCCAGGCAGGACGAATATATATATATAAGCAATAAATGCACCGGATGTAAAATCCAGGCTCATCGAACAGAGTTCGACAACAGTTTATATATATAAGTATATATATATATATAATCGAGTAAACGCACCGGATGTAAAATCCAGGCTCATCGAACAGAGTCCGACACACAGTTCATATATATAAACATACATATATATATATATATATATATATATATATATATATATACAAGCTAAAACAAAACCGCGGACCAAAGTCTGGGCAAATGTGCGCAACACGACTCTCAACATGAAGAAGATGTGTGCAGAGATGAAGAGAAAGACTCTAAAGTGTGTGAGAAGGCTTATAGTTGACTGCCAAAGAAGACTTCTATATCTTTAGAGTGGGTAAACACTTGCTTTCAGAGGTACAAAAGGGCTATATATGAGCTCACTGTGTGTTTAAAATGAGAAAGTAATCTGCGCATGGGGTGAGTCTGAGAGCAAATTAGGGTGGTTTCCTCCTTTGTTTTCTCTTACAAAATGGGCAGCCCAAGCCCTCTATTTATAGACGATTTAGCAGCAGGTGTACCTGCGACTGGGCCGCAGGTGTACCAGAGGCAACCCGGGTGGGCCCGTGTTTTTTGGATAGGGTCATCTCAAAGTACGTGCACTCGGGCACTGTAATGTCCACTCGAACTTTAAGAAGTGCAATCTGGGCATCTGTTTGAGGTATACAGGACCTATTCGGACCGCCGCTGTCGAGAGTCAGACGATGGCATGGGATTAGAGTTTCAGACGAAAGTCATTGAAGATGGGACGATGCCCTCCGGTCTTCAAGCTTCAACTTTCATCCGTTACCCACACAATAGTCACTCAGGATTGATTAGTCTTGTGGGACATCGTTGCGTAGAGATGTTGAGACGACGTGGAGTGGCATTACGTTGGCAAGATGACGATGTTGCCCCTCACCGGTGTTATCGCCAGATGAAAATGATAGAGCGGACGCGTTGCTCGAGCTTCATTTGAGATTGGATCTGATCAGATTTGTCGAAGGTCCTCATTGTCATCTTTGAGGTGTGCATGTCGTCCCGATGTTATCGCCGGGTTGGTACAGTGTATCTCGTTGTGAGCGCCGAGATTGAAGCTGGTCATATTTGAAATAAGCATTTAAAGGGTTATCGCCAAAAGCGCATTCCTGGGGGTATCACCAAGGTTGGTGGCTATTCCGTGGTTGGGGCCGAGACTGGATACCTCGGGGTTATCTCCGAGATTAATCGATCTTCTCCGGTGTGTGTTCCGGTATTGGATCTGCATGCCTCGGGGTTATATCCGAGGTTGGAATTGTTACTCCTAGAGTGTGATCCGGGGTTGATGCTGAATTTCCGGTAGTATCCGGTATAGATATAGATTGTCTTTCAGGGTTCCCTTTTAAAAGACGAATTTGTCCTCCTGCAATGTTAGTGACAGTAGTACAGAAAATTTCTAGTGTCTACATAGATCACACAAATCAAACACATAACTCAAACTATAAGAATCCAAAGTAGGTACCTTAAATTCTGGAAAATCCAGAAAACGAAGAACAGTCTTGTCAGAAGGTTTGGAGACTTAGATCTCTCTAATATGATGTTGTTTGGCCATGAACTTGGTATATTATTGTAGTATTACATAAGTATTACAACTTTAGCATGATTTCCAACCCAGAAAGAAACAAGAACATAGTTTAAAAACCGGGCAATCTAGCAACCTTTATCACTGACATGGGTTTCTGGGCTTGATCAAGAACAAGTCAAGAACACCATTAGCGACGGATTCGTCGCCTATGGTACCTTTAGCGGCACTTAATTTCGGAAATAATTATTTTTAATTAAATAAATCGAATTAAATTGTTTTTGATTATTAAAAATACAAAATAAATTCTGAAAAATTATTTTAAAGTCTGAAAAATAGTTTTTAATAATTTTGAGTATATTTCATAAATATTTAATATTTTTGAAATATAAATGGTATTTAATTTATTTAATTATAATATTAAATAAATTATTTAAAAAATAATATTATTTAATTATAATATTAAATAAATTATTTAAATAAATTATTTAATTATAATATTAAATAAATCATGAAAAATAATATTATGGTATAAGACAATATTTAAAGATATTTTAAGTGACTTTTAATATTTTGTGATGAATTTCAATAATTAATTAATATTAATGATAATTAGTTTATTTAATAAATATATTAAATAAATTATGGAAAAATAGAACTAATGATTTAAAAACCATATAAAAATGATTTAAGTGTTATAAAAATATTTTAAGTTATAAAATATAACTTTTGATATTTTGTCATGAAAATATTAATATTTTAATATTAATAGCAATTATTGGATAATGAATTTAATAGTTTAAAAATCATATAAAGGTGATTTTAAAGTATTAAAAATACTTTGATATATTTTAAATATATTATAATATTATGTTGAGTATTTCATTAATATTTGATAATAAATAAATATTAATGATAAAAGAATTATGTGGTATTTAATTCATTTAAATACGATATTAATGATTGAAAAATCAAGATAAATAGTAATAATTATTTAAAAATTATTATGAGCTTATGAAAAATATTTCGACTGTTAATAAAATTATTTAAGTTAATTGATAAGTGTTTAGACAAAGTTTAATTGAACTTAAACTCGAGATTTTTCCGACTAGACCGTCGGGATGTCGAGTTTTGGCTCAGGTTCAAACTCGCATCGCAATAGTTTGACTTGATACCGAGTCTTATGTGTGTTATAGACTGATAGGGTTATGTGTTTAGGTTATTCTATGTGTGTGTGTGTGTGTGTATATATATATATAATTGTATTATATTGTGATGATATTATTCTAATATTGGAGATCCATATTACTAATAATAGGTCTTCGAATAAAGCGTTATCAATTGCATAGCGGTAATCAACGGTTCAGGCATGTTTGTTTTTACTTAACTCTACTAAGAGTTGTTTCATTCTGATATGCTTATAATTAATCATTGTTGATTGCCATTGTAGAATTGTACTATGTACATATTGCATGTATAAGTCAGGTATGAAAGGCTGACCACCTTCATTACCCTTCGGTTCAAATATATTTGTTCATGTTAAATACTTGTTCAGTCATAAAATTTGTTCCTGCTAGTTCACAATTATATTGTTGAATTATAGCCAGCTTATTATTCAGACTCTTTCAATCATGATATAGCGTTAAATTATTGAAATTAAACTTGTTGGGCAATCTTATGCTCACCCTTGCTATATCATAATAAAACATTGCAAATTAAGGCGAATGCTTCGGATACAAGGAAAGGTTAAAGACAGTTCCAGCTTAAAGTGAATGTGCGCGATTAGATTTGTAATAATATGGTAGGATAATAATATTATGTGTTAGTTAAGTTATGAATTGTGTATAAGTTAAGGCTACATGACCTTTGTGAATAGTGTGTAATGTATTGTATAAACAATTTATGTTTATATCTTCTGCAAATATAGTAATAGTGTTAGAATGATCGAACCGGATCCGCGGTGATTCGGGACCTCAAATTCGGGGCCCTCACACACAAGATGGGCACTTTAAAGATATGAACAGAGAAAGATGTTGGCATGGAGTCTGTTCTACACCCATACCTCCACCCATGGCCACTGTATGAGAATTTTATGCAAATACAAAGGAAACCATGAATGGATTTTCATATGTTAGAGGTGTTCAAGTAGACTATCGTCCAAAGGCAATTCACGGAGTGTTTAATTTACCCAACCCTACAATTGGACGTGGAAATTGGGTTAAGGCGGCACGATTCAAAATAGACTATGACGTGGTCATCACTAACTTGTGTGTACCGGGTACACAGTGGGCTTACAAGCTTGGCACGAATCAGCCTACGACTTTTCAGGCTTCATCTCTCAGCCGTTATGCCAAGGCTTGGAATCTATTTGTCTGTGCAAAACTAATGCCATCATCCCATCAGCATGAGATTACGACTGAGAGGGCTATTATTCTGTGGGGTATAATTACAGGAAAATATATTCATGTTGGTCATCTCATTAATTAGAACATGTTACGATACATTCGGGGGAGCACTATAGGGAGTATACCACATGCCGCGATTGTTACTCATTTATGTGCTCGAGCAGAAGTCATGTGGGCTGATCAACAGTTGCAATACCCAAGTCAGGATACCACTCACGCCACAATAGCCAAGTTCGAGGATTGGGCGGGAGGTACCCCACACCCAAGGGGCAAGGGTTTTATACTTCAACCCACATCATCTATGCCATCACCACAGCCCTCGTGGGCAAATGAAGTAGGAATTTCAACTCAAGCTACTGCTGCTAATGACAATTTTGTATCATTTGCTACTGGATTGATGAGATCCCTAGCAAAGGCTTTCGCACAGCAGGGAACCATGCTCAAGTGGCCATAATTTGGGACCGCATTGCCATTTCCACCGCCGGATTCACCACCCAAAGAGGGTGGTACATCTGATAACTAGGGGAGTTCCTTTAAACCCTTTACCTTCATTCATTTGGATGAGGAATAGTTTAAGTTTGGGGGTATTGGGTAGTAGTGTAGTTGCATGTAGTTAAGTTGCATCATTTTTGCATGTTTAGTTTAATTTGTGCTTGTTTATGTGTTTAGTTAATAATTGCATAAAGGTTTTACATTTTTAGTGATTATTATGTGTTTTAGTTGCATATCCCAAGTATCTAGCTTTATGAAATTTTAATTTAGCCAATGATGATTATGAATTTGAAGGATTTTTGAATTTAATGGATAACATGAGATTAGCTATAATGGTTTACATGATGTAATTCATGCTTGTTGTTTAGATGCTTTCGGTTAGCACGTAGTTGTTAATATAGGCTTGTTGGTAAAAGAATAACATGTTTTGCCTGCTTAGTAGAAATTTTTGTTTTTAACAATAGAATTGTGTAGAAAGTGTATTTAGGTTATGAAAACATTGATAATCAAACTTTGGGAACACATGGGTATGCTTATTGTATATAAAAAAGAGAAAAAGAGAAAAATCCATCTTGGAACCTTTCTGAGTTGAATTATTGAATTTTGTGAAGGGGCGAGACGGAGCGTAAAACGCACTCGCTGTATTAAAAAATAGCAATAAACAATGCGAAAAAGTGCAAAAATTGCCCTCGTCAATAAAAATAAAGCATATTAAACCCATTGTTGAACCTTAGTTTGTATTGATGTGTTCGAGTAGTTTTTGTTGATAACTATACATGGTTCTTGACTTAAACTTCAATTTTCGGTCTTTAGCAGTATAACATGTGTAGTCTTTACCTTGGTCAAGTTTATTTATGAATACAACACACACACACATCATCTCTATAGTAAGTATGGGTTATTTGATTGTATGATGTTATGTCCATAGCTTAGTTTGATATTTTATTCTTGAATCTGGATAATTCTCTGAGGCATAATTGATTGGAATTTCATTTTGGCTAGAAAACTTGGGACTCATTTGCATCATAGTATAGTTTACATAGCATATAGTTGCATTGCATTATTTATGTCTGTATGCATTGCTTGAAGGCACGCAATAATTTAAGCTTGGGGGTATTTGATAAGTAGGTGTTATACCTACTTATTGGTTACTAACTCACGAGAATTATGATCAACTCAAGTAGTTTATTATGTTTTATTTGCATTTTATGTTTGTTTTGCAGTAAATGTAGTTGGAACCCTTTTTAGCAACATAAGGCATGAATTGGCATGGGAAAGCATGGATTGGCATGAAGTTAGTAAAGGCATGATAAGGTGAACATGAGCAGATGAGGAACTGAAGCAGTGGAGGAATGTAGTGCAAAAGAGAAGGAATGAAGAGCAAGCAAACAACAAACAAAAAGCAGTAACAGCAGGACAACAGAAGACACAGTATCTTTAAAGATTGCCATTGCTACCGCCATTCAAGCTTTTACGGCACGCACGCGCGCCACAAGAATACAGAGACAGATTTGTACCCTCATGCGGCCGCGCTTCAACAACAAAGGGATTTGGCGAGCCCGCGCCATACACTCGACAGATACTTCCATAACACGTCCGCGCTCGTTTTACAGCGTATTATCGCACGGCCGCGTAAGTCTTCTTCAGTTAATTTTGTAGACTTTTTGTAATTTGAATTTGAGCGCATTTGCCTCAACTAAAACAATGTGGTTGGCACTAGAGACGTGTTTTTGAGTTCAGTTTTTATCAATTTTTCATATTATCATTAGGGTTACTAGGTTTTAGCTATTCTAGAGGATTTTTGAGCATTTGATTATTACATTTTGCTCTACTCTTAATCTAGATTACTAAATAAAATCTAATTTTCATTTCTGGAGATTGTTGGTGAATTGGAACAAACTTGGAACAGACTCTGCAATAGAGATTAACAGATTTGCTCTATCATTCTTCTTACCTCTTTTGATTATATTGTTTAGTTCCATGTTTTGCTTCAATCCCATAATGGTTTTAGGTTCAGAAATGAACTAAACTCCATTATAGGATTCTAATGGATTTTGATGCGTAGTTTAAATGTGTATATCTGAATGATTGTTGAATATTTATCGTTGGATTGCCCGTTATGATTATGCTTAATGAATGAATGCTTGATCACCATTCACACTAAATGCTTGTATGGATATGGAAAATGAAATATAAGTATAGATTATATCATAATGGCATATATTCATGAGGATGATTTGTTTAAGCTTTGTGATTCGTGAACCGGATAGACATATACCAGTCCACTGTGTTTAATCATGAAAAGAGTATGCACTTTAAGTCATTATTGTTGTAATTTCACATAGACGTAGAGTGATTTTAGTAATAGTGATGCTTACATGAATTCTATCGATTGTGGATTTTGTGTAAATTAGACATAGTTCATTGAAAAATGGCTATGCTCTACTTTTGTGCTCTTGACTAGTCTTCCATGATAAATAATCAAACATGATATGAGGATTGCAATTTAGATGAAACATGAAATGAAATTAGAATCCCATTATTCTCCAATTTTGTTACATTACTTTAGTAATTATAATTTTGGTACATTAATTAATTTAGAATTCAATTTAACTGTGTGTTGATCGTTTATGTATATAAAAATAGTTAATTAAGTTGTTGCATGATAAATTGATTTAATTTTTCTTACTTTGTACTACTTGTTGACCCATGTATACTTGCATGAGTTAGAGTCATTTTTGTTAGACTAAAAAGAAGGCAACAGTCGTTGATGTTCGACCTTAACTTTTTGACAAGTTAAGCACCTACTTACATATTCTGATTGTAAGACCTCAACTTATTATAAATAAAATCGAATTTCCTCTAATTATATTTGTGAATAATAAGGTATTAATTTGATATAATTCTCTGGTTATGGGTGAAATGTGCAAATTTTGCAAAATATGCAAGTGGTTATAAAATAATCATTGTTGTCGGGGAATATTCGTTTGGTCGTGGAATATTCTTGTTGTCGAGGAATATTAAATATTTACCAGTAGCGATCATTTGTGGGCCCCATAATGTAATAAGCGCTCGGATGAAGAAAACGACAAGTTTGAGTTTTTATAAATAACGGCGTGTAGTTATTTACAGATTAACACTTTGTTGGAATACCCGGTGGTTAAAATACGAATACGCGTGGATGCACGATGATTGATGAATTATTGATCCTTACGTAAGAAGGCACTACTCAATAATTGTTACGATGATTCTTGTTTAATATTTTATTTTATTGATTCAATAATTGTCTGCGTTGATTTTTATATTATTGTTGTTTCAATAATTGTCATCAGACAAGATTTCCCATTATCAGATCAATAATTCATATTATTTGAATAATATTATTAGATAGCATTATTGGTAATGTCTAAAAAGTTCTGTCAAAGAGCGGTTTAGTCACCTAATTGCGCGCCAATAAGGAGAAATT
Source organism: Panax quinquefolius (assembly GCA_020205615.1). Taxonomy (NCBI): domain Eukaryota; kingdom Viridiplantae; phylum Streptophyta; class Magnoliopsida; order Apiales; family Araliaceae; genus Panax; species Panax quinquefolius. Next base: position 82,623,135 of record CM035165.1, read on the forward strand.
CTTATTAGAAAGCCCCTCTTTCCTGGGAACGGCCTGATTGTCATAAATGTGATTCTATAATATTATTTGTGAATAATTAATTATTGATTCATATGATAAGGAAATATTTATTTTATGTGGATATAAATGTTGGATATATTTATTGTGGTTAAAAATGAAGGAGTTAATGTTGAGGTGTTTTATCAAGTATTTTGTTCGGAATTAAGGTATTAAAAATTAAACCAAAGTGTTTTTTGAGATATATTGTGTGAGTTATAATTTTTAATCCAAATAGTTGGACCAGTTGTAATTTTTGGATATGTTATACATATATAAGTTGAGTATATGTCCACAAATTTTGAACCGTTAAAAATGAACATATGATTTGTTATGAATTTTTAGAGGTGACTGATTCAGAAATTAGGTTTATAAATGATTTTGGTAGAAAATTCTAGAATTGAGTGGGCCCCACTTGTGGTTGGTGAAGAAATGTGCTGAATTTATTTCAAATGTGGTGGGTGGGAATAGTAGCAGGTAAAGCCATCAGGTTGCAGGTAAAGTCTACTAACATTTTCCTATAAATAGAGGGCTAAGTTAGAATTGAAAATCACACCAGAAACAAGTTTTCTCTTTCTCTCTAGATTATTGAGTGTATTTTGTGAGTATTTAGATACTTTTGTGAGTTTCTATTCATCAAGTACAAGTTTTCTTCAAATTTTATACCGATATTTCGATCGTAAATCTTGATATTTTGAGGTAAGGGATGTTATTTTTTCATATATGATATTATTTCTTCAATATCATTACGCCAAGTATTGATCTAAATTTTTATCAAATTTGGAACTTTTTTGTGTAAGGGTTACTATTCACGATATGGCTTTATTCTCGTATCTCATGACTATTCACTTAATATGGCACTATTCATAGAAAAATAAAATTTTCTTCTTTTGTCAAAGATGTCTATTATGGTTACTATCTTTGATTGTATCCATGTTTTGATCTTTATTTTTGAATTCTGCTTCAAAATTGGTATTTATGAAGTATTATTGATCTTGGATAAACTGTTATACGAATCCCTACTATTTGTTCTTCTATTTCACTGGATTCGTTTTCTTTAAAATATTTTTCATTATCCTCAGTCCTAAATGATGATATTACTAAATATCTTTGGCCTGTAGTGCAAAGATAAATGATTAACTGATGAATATCTTTGGCACGTAGTGCAAAGATGAACAGGTGTTGAGATGAACATGACCAATTGGTGATACAAATGAATATCTTTGGCCAGTAGTGCAAAGATGAATATTTGATTAAAGATGTATATTGATTGTTGTTACAGGGATAAAATATTGATGATGGACTTTTAAATCTTAGAAGATAGTAGAACTCATTCTCTACTTGACTCTTCTAATGGATTGCTGTTTCCGCTGCAGTTGTTGATCTAAAACTTGTTGGCTATTATATTTTATCAGATTTTTCCCTGTTGAAGACTAACGATAATTTGTTGTATATTATCTTAGTCATAATATTCTTTACTGGGCTAGTTGAGCTCACCCTTTTCCTTTTTGTTCCATTTTTCTCAGGAGGTGAGAACATAGCAGGAACTAGTCGGGGTACGGAGTGATGGTTCTAGAAAGATGTTTTAGCAGTCCTTACTATTTCTGTAAAATAGTGTTTGAATAATTATAACGAGGACTTATTTGAGTGTGGATATTGTCTAGAAGACAATATTTGTATTTAAACTCACAGTATGTGTTGTCGTATTTTGCACGACAATTGTATTATTGAAGTTGTAGTTTGCTTTCTGTACCATGTATTTGGCGACTCAGAATGGGTGTTGTATACCTATTTTGGGGGCGCCACGGTTAGTATCAAAGCTTAGGGATATGGTCTCTGGCGGAGATCGGGGAATAGAACTAGGAGGGAGATGAGTAAATCCTTCGCTAGTGTGTCTTATCTAAGCTTATTTGTTGGTCAGTCATAATATAGGGATATTATGTGATATGTTAATTTATTTAATTTTATGGCGGTGATTTAAGAATGGCCACCGAGAAGCGTTAACAATGGAGTGTATGAGGCGTGGAACAACCTTTAGTTACAAACCAGAGAACGTGCAACAGAAGGCAATATTCCGCCTTTGTAAACAACACTACCGAGCAAACGATGAATGATGGAATGTTTAGGAGCTTTTTGCAGTTCATGCAAAACCAGACAAGGGAGACTCGTGCACAAAATACGGGTGGAAATGATAGCAATGCGCGGCTTGTCACAACCAAGTAGTTCAAGGAGTTGGGACCACCAGAATTTAAGGGAAAGCCGGATCCGATCATGGCGGAAACGTGGGTCAAGTAAATTACCAAGATATTCGATGTCTTGGGATGCATGGAGGAATATAAGGTTCCATTCGCCACCTTTATGTTCCGCGGTGAGGCGGACATTCTTGGTGGGAGTCTCGTGAAGCGCACTCCACCGCCGCGACTCAAAGATGTCTTGGGAAACGTTTGAAACTATTCAATGACAAGTACTTTCCCGAAAGTATTCGTCTATATGAAGGAGGTAGAGTTTATCGATTTGGAACAAAACAACATATGACGCGGTGTCCCAAAGACGAGGCGAAGTTTGCAGAGTTATCCAGGTTTGCACCTCATTTGGTCGAAAATGAGGAACGAATGACGAGGATGTTTTTGAGAGGTCTAAAGCCCGAGATTCGGCAATATCTTATATCTCATAAATTTTCTTTATATTCAGATGTTGTAAACAGGGCTCAATTATTAGAGCGAGATAATGAGTATGTTCAACCGAGGGACCACAACCAAGGTTATGGGTGGGTGGATGTTGATCATCGTGAGCGATGATAACCAACGAGGAGGGAAAAATACGAACAAAGGCGGTAACCACTCGGGTGGTCATCATGGCCATGATAATAGGAGAGGTGAGTCAAGTGGAAATTTCAGAAAGAGGAGATTCAATAATGACGGGAAGACATCAACAGCAGCACCATCACCAACAACAAATTCTAGGGGAGGAGAACGACCGCCAGTTAGATGTCACAAATGCGGGAAAGAGGGACATATCAGCCCAAACTGTCCACAACAATCCAAGGTATGTTTACAACTGTGGAAAGGAAGGCCACATAGCTCAAGATTGTTTCAGAAAACCAAGTTCAAGTTCAACGGGGATGGTGACTCAAAGGGTATTTGTCCGGATAAGTCCAAATCGTTGTTTCTAGAAGAGCGTTTGTCGTGATCGCCAAAACGCGAGGAACCCGAATGAGGTGATTACTGGGTAAGCTAATCTTGAACTCTTGCGAAGTTTATACCTTACTAGATACTGGTTCTACCCATTCTTTTATCTCTCCTGCTTGTGCTCAACGTTTAAACTTAACTCCGGAGAAATTGGACTTTGACTTATCTGTTGAAACTCCGTTGGGTGAAACCTTCGTTACATCTACAGTTTATAAATCTTGCATGATCCAAGTTGGCACTATCACATTACCTGTTGATCTTATATCTTTAAAGATACTTGCTTTTGATGTGATTTTAGGAATTGATTGGTTAACCACTCATCATGCCAAAATTGATTGTTTTCGTAAGGTTGTTAGTTTTCATATTCCTAACCAACCTGTCATACGAATTCAAACAACTAAACCACTAAAATCAGTCACTATCATATCAAGCCATAAAGTTATTCGTTTATTGAAAAATGGATGTCAAGCTTTCTTAGCTCATGTTATGGATTTGAACAAAGACAAGTCAGATTTGAATAATATTTTTGTTGTTAGAGAATTTTCTAATGTATTTTCAAGAACTTCCTGTCTCACCCCGTAACGTGATGTTGAATTCTTTATTGACCTTGGTAGGGTACAAAACCCATTTCTAAAACCCCATATCGAATGGCTCCTATTGAACTTCGTGGAGTTAAAAGTTCAACTACTGTGAATTGTTAGACATAGGTTTCATTGGCCCCTAGTACATCTCCTGGGGTGCTCCTATTTTATTTATAAAGAAGAAAGACGCGGAGTATGCGACTTTGTATTGACTACCGAGAATTAAACCATGTCACCATCAAGAATAGAATCCGCTACCTCGAATTGATGACACATTCGACCCGGTTGCAAGGAGCACAATTCTTTTCAAAGATCGATCTTCGCTCGGATATCATCAATTTGAAGATTAAAACTGAGGATTTCCAAAGACTGCCTTCAGAACTCGGTACGGGCATTATGAATTCTTAGTCATGTCTTTTGGATTGACTAATGCTCCTGCAGCTTTCATGGATATGATGAACCGTGTATTCAAGGAATATTTGGATTAGTTTGTTGTTGTCTTTATTGATGACATCCTCATCTATTCTAAAAGCCGTGAAGATCATGAGCACCATTTGAAGCTGATACTTAAAAGGCTTCGTGAAAACAAACTTTATGCCAAGCTAAAAAAATGCGAGTTCTGGCTTAAGGAAGTAGCATTCCTTGGGCACGTGGTGTCAAAACATGGAGTATCTGTCGACCCGGCGAAGATTGAAGCAGTACAAAGTTGGGAGCAACCAAAGTCGGTGACCGAAGTGCGTAGCTTTCTGGACTTAGCTGGTTATTATCAGAGATTCGTGGAAGGATTTTCTCGAATCGCTACTCCATTAACTCAGTTGACTCGGAAAGATACAAAATTTGTATGGAGCGAGGAATGCGAGAAGAGTTTCCAAGAGCTCAAGAGGAGACTCATTTTAAGACTGTTTCGCAATACCATCCGGTACGGATGGATTTGTTATATACAAATGATGCTTGTGCAAAGGGTTAGGATGCGTTCTCATGCAACATGGGAAAGTCATAGCCTATGCCTCACGACAACTCAAAGAATATGAGAGGAATTATCCTACTCATGATCTAAAGTTGGCAGAACACGTATTCGCATTGAAAATTTGGAGACACTACTTGTATGGGGAGAAAGTGGAGATTTATACGGACCATAAAAGCCTCAAATATTTCTTCACCCAAAAAGAACTCAATATGCGGAAACGACGTTGGCTTGAACTATTGAAAGATTACGATCACACTATTCAATATCATCTTGGAAAAGTGAACGTAGTAGCTGACGCATTGAGTAGAAGATCATATGCGAGTACGAGTGCGATATTGTTAACTCAAAGGTCCATTCTGTATGACTTACAAAGGATGGAGGTAGAATTAAAGACTCCAGGGACCCACATGATGATGGCGAATATACGAGTAGAACCGACTTTAATCGATAAAGTTAAAGTTGCTCAAGCTTCGGACCTGGAGCTGATACGTATGAAGAAGAAAGTGCAAGAAGGAGCTATTCCAGAAGCGAGAATCGATGAAGAGGGAATACTTAGATTCAACTCCAGACTTTGTGTTCCTAACGATTCGACTTGAAGCATAGAATCATGATGGAGGCACACAACACCCCGCTTGCAATCCATCTCAGGAGTACCAAAATGTATCATGATATTTGACATACATTTTGGTGGAACAATATGAAGAGAGAGATCGCGGAGTTTATCTCGAGGTGTTTAACTTGTCAACGTGTAAAGGCGGAGCATCAAGTGCCAAAGGGTCCATTATAACCCCTTGAGATTCCGAAATGGAAGTGGGAACACATTACTATGGATTTCAATTATGTGTCTTCCCAAAGTTTCTCAAGGCATAGATGCGATTTGGGTTATTGTTGATAGATTAACCAAGTCCGCCCATTTCTTACCGATCGTGAGACTTATTCCTTGAACATCTTGCTCTCGTATGCGTGAATGAGATTGTGAGATTGCATGGCATGCCAAGATCCATAGTTTTGGATCGTGACCCAAGATTCACTTCACGATTTTGGGTTAGCTTGTAAAGCTATGAGCACGCAGTTACGATTGATTTGGCGCATACCATCCTCAAACAGAGACGGACAATCAGAGAGGACTATTCAAACCCTTGAAGATCTATTAAGACTTTGTGTCCTAGATTTTAAAGGAAGTTGAGATAAGTATTTGCCACTGGTGGAATTCTCCTACAACAACAGTTATCAAGCAAGTATAGGCATGGCTCCATTTGAGGCGTTGTATGGACGAAAGTGTTGTTCTCAAATCTTTGGGGACGAAGGGGAGAAGCAACGTTGTAGGGACCAGAATTAGTACGCATGACTACAAAAAAGATCCAAATGATTCAACAACGTATACAAACGGCACAAGATCAACAAAAGAGTTATACGGATCTTCATCGAAAAGATGTAGAATTTAATATTGGGGATCATGTATTGTTACGTGTTGCACCATGGAAGGGAGTTACAAGATTTGGGAAGAGAGAAAATCTCAATCCACGATTTGTTGGTCCATTTGAGATTCTTGACCGAATAGGAAATGTGGCCTATAGACTCGCATTACCTCCAAGTATGTCTCGTGTTCATAATGTTTTTCACATATCCATGCTTCAAAATATGTGAAAGACCCGAACCATATTATTGCGTTAGAACCAGACGAGATAGCCGAAGATTTAACGTACTAAGAAGTACCTGTTAAGATCTTGGATAGGAAAAAGCATGTCCTACGCACCAAGGTTATACCACAAGTTAAGGTTTTATGAAGAAATCATGCTATTGAAGAAATGACCTGGGAGTTGGAATCAGAAATGAAAGTGAGGTATCCTCACCTTTTCGAAACACCAGGTATGTATGTCAATTTTGAGGACGAAATTTCATAAGGAGGGGAGGTTGTAAGACCCCAACTAATTATAAATAAAATTAAATTTCCTCTAATTATATTTGTGAATAATAAGGTATTAATTTGATATAATTATCTGGTTATGGGTGAAATGTGCAAATTTTGTAAAATATACAAGTGGTTATAAAATAATCATTGTTGTTGGGAATATTCGTTTGGTCGTGGAATATTCTTGTTGTTTGGGGAATATTAAATGCGAAAGCGCTAAATCATTCAGGGGCCTATATAATGAATAAGCTGTCGGATGAAGAAAACGACAAGTTTGAGTTTTTATAAATAACTACAGTAGTTGTTATTCAAGTTAACACCTTTGTTGGAATACCCGTGGTTAAAATATAGAATAATGTCTGGATGGATGCGCAAGATTGATGAATTATTGATCCTTATGTAAAAAGGTACTACTCAATAATTGTTATGATGAGTTATCGCTCAATATTTTATTTTATTGATTCAATAATTGTTCGTTGATATTTTATATTATTGTTGTTTCAATAATTGTCAACGCACAAGATTTCCCATTATCGATCAATAATTCATATTATTTGAATAATATTATTAGATAGCATTATTGGCAATGTCTAGAAAGTTCTCGCAAGGAGAGGTTTGGTCACCTAATTCTTGGCGTCAATAAGGAGAAATTCTTATTCGAAAGCCCCTCTTTCCGGAAGCGGCTACTTGTCATATAAATATGATTCGTAATATTATTTGTAAATAATTAATTATTGATTCATATGATAAGGTAATATTTATTTTATGTGGATATAAATGTTGGATATATTTATTGTGGTTAAAAATGAAGGAGTTAATGTTGAGGTGTTTTATCGATTTTTTTTTTGAATTAAGGTATTAAAATTAAACCAGTGTTTTTGAGATATATTGTGTGAGTTATAATTTTAATCAAATAGTTGGATTGTTGTAATTTTGGATATGTTATACATATATAAGTTGAGTATATGTCCACAAATTTTGAACCGTTAAAAATTAACGTATGATTTGTTATGAATTTTAAGAGGTGACTGATTCAGAAATTAGGTTTATAAATGATTTTGGTAGAAAATTCTAGAATTGAGTGGGCCCCACTTGTGGTTGGTGAAGAAATGTGCTGAATTTATTTCAAATGTGGTGGGTGGGAATAGTAGCAGGTAAAGCCATCAGGTTGCAGGTCAAGTCTGCTAACATTTTCCTATAAATAGAGGGCTAAGTTAGAATTAAAAATCACACCAGAAACAAGTTTTCTCTCTTTCTCTCTCTAGATTATTGAGTATATTTTGTGAGTATTTAGATACTTTGTGATTTTCTATTCATCGATTGCAAGTTTTCTTCAAATTTTATACCGATATTTCGATCGTAAAATCTTGATATTTTGAGGTAAGGGATGTTATTTTCTTCATATATGATATTATTTCTTCAATATCATTATGCCGAAGTATTGATCTGAATTTTTATCAAGTTAGAAACTTTTTGTGTCGAGGTTACTATTCACATATACGGCACTATTCACGAATACGGCACTATTCACCGCAAAATGAAATTTTCTTCTTTTTGTCCAAGATGTCTATTATGGTTACTATCTTTGATTGTATCCATGTTTTGATCTTTATTTTTGAAATCTGCTTCAAAATTGGTATTTATGAAGTATTATTGATCTTGGATAAACTGTTATACGAATCTCTACTATTTGTCCTTCTGTTTCACTGGATTCATTTTCTTTAAAATATTTTTCATTATCCTCGGTCCTAAATGATGATATTACTAAATATCTTCACTTTTGTAGTAAAAGATAAATGATTAATCGATGAAAATCTTTGGCAGTAGTGCAAAGATGAGCAGTGTTGAGATGAACATGACCAATTGGTGATACAAATGAATATCTTTGGCTTGTAGTGCAAAGATGAATATTTGATTAAAGATGTATATTGATTGTTGTTACAGGGATAAAATATTGATGATGGACTTTTAAATCTTAGAAGATAGTAGAACTCATTCTCTACTTGACTCTTCTAATGGATTGCTGTTTTCGCTGCAATTGTTGATCTAAAACTTGTTAGCTATTATATTTTATCAGATTTTTCCCTATTGAAGACTAACAATAATTTTTTTTATATTATCTTAGTCATAATATTCTTTACTGGGCTAGTTGAGCTCACCCTTTTCCTTTTTGTTCCATTTTTCTCAGGAGGTGAGAACATAGCAGGAACTAGTCGGGGTACGGAGTGATGGTTCTAGAAAGATGTTTTAACAGTCCTTACTATTTATGTAAAATAGTGTTTGAATAATTGTAACGAGGACTTATTTGAGTGTGGATATTATCTAGAAGACAATATTTGTATTTAAACTCACAGTATCTGTTGTCGTATTTTGCACGATAATTGTATTATTGAAGTTGTAGTTTGCTTTTTGTACCATGTATTTGGCGACTCAGAATGGGTGTTGTATACCTATTTTGGGGGCGTCACACTGATATCTCCCTCTTCATGTTCGACCACCAAAAGTTCTGTCAAAGGTCTTGATACATCTTAGTATTATTAGGATAAATCGAGTACCTTGAACTATGAGCCTCTTGTAATATCTCCTCTATCAATTCTGTTTCACACAGAACCCAAATTCTTTCTTCAAATCTTAATAACCCCTCGTTACCAAGATCGTACTTTATCTCTCTTCCATCTGCTAGTCTTTTCTTCATATGCCACTACAAAAAAATGGGCCTTTAGCAACGATTTTTCAGGCAACGACTTTATAAGTCGTTGCTAAAAGTATATGTTTAGCAAAAAAAATTATCCTTCGTTGCAGATTATGTCAAGCTTTCACTTTTTGCAACGACATTCATAAGCCATTGTAAAAATTCGTTGCTAATTCATTGGCAGGAAAAAATATAATTCCCGCCTATTTACTTTTTTGTTGCTAATGAGATTTCTTCTCATCGTCGGCAACGAAAACTTTTTTATTGCTATATTCCGTTGCCTAATATAGGCCACATTCATTGGCAACAATTGTTTTTCGTTGCGTATTTAATACATTTTTTTGCAACGACTAGTAAATTGTTGCCCAAAATTAAGACAAATCCAATAAACATGCCTTTTTTCCCCCCCAAAACGCATCATTTTTTAATTTAAATTTTTTTATTTATTTGGACACAATTTTATACAGTGAAATGTTTCACTCCGTCCGTCTCAAAATAAATGCCCAGTTTTATTTTTTATTTCAGTTATAAATTATGAAATTAAAATTGAGCACATAATAGATATATTTTGTAATTTACAAAAATTAAAGTTTGTAGTTAATTGAATGTAGCTTATAATGATCATATTCGCACACTTATAATTTTGAAAAAAATATAATTAATTTCTAAAATAATTTATATGAATTTTTCTTTTAGTTAAATATGTTTAGTATTTGTTTGGTCACTGATCAATTTCTTTTTCTTACTGAACTTCAAATGTGAACCAACTCTGCTCTTGTTAATAAATTAGATAGAAAGGAAGCGAAGGAACCTATCAAAAAAATAGACGAAAAGTGGAGAGAGAAGACAGGGATATAGTGTGAAAACAGTTAATTATATTCTTAATCCATGAATTCTTGAGTACAATGATCTATTTTTTCTAAGAAGTCTCATACCATAAAAAGACCAATTTAAATATTTTAACCCTTCATGGAAAATATTTTAAATACTCGTGTAAATCTTTGTAATTTTGACTATACATCAACATGCTTAAGAGCTTGTGAATGGGTTCCTTTGTCGACTTTGAAAGAGGAGAACCCATATCGACTTTCATATTCAGACACTGTCAGTGAAGTTCACACGATGATACAACCAAAACCGTTGGAAAGGATCGGCCCAGTCGGAAGGGCCGGTGAATAATGTTCACCCCTCAATGGAGGAATAGACAAAGTGAGAGTCAGACACTTAAAAGCAACAGCATTTTTTGCAGCAATCAATCAAAGCAGCAGATGCCATTGTCAAGTAGTAACATTTGCAAACAAACAAGCAAAACTCCAGTAGGAGATAGACAAGCAAGGCAGTAGGCAAACTGTAAGCAAAAACACCCTCTTCAGTAGCAAAAACTGAACAAATGGCAACCACCTACAAACCAGCAACCTAACAATAGCAAACCCAAAAAACCAGAAAACTACCAACCCAGCAAACAGAAACAAGAACCAAACCAACTAAAACAGTAGCAACTCAAAAAGGGGAACTGGCAAAGGCATAGCATCAAACAAGCAGCCTGACAGCAAGGAACTGCAGACCAAAACAACTGCAGACTCATCACATCCTAAAGCTGCAAGAGAAAGATTGAAGACCCAAAGATAGGAGGAAAACCACAGGCTCAATAGCAGCTCAAATCAGCTCAAGGCCACAGCAGCAATAGGCCAGCTAAACAGCTACATAACACAAGCAGCAGTAAAATTAGCCCAGCAGTAGTAGATCACAACAACAGAGAATCAGCCCAACAACAACAGGCCTCCCATACATCACCTGTCACTGGCAAAGCAACATAGCTGCCCCGAGCAGCTGATGACAACAAACGTGCCCAAACAAACCAGCAGAGATAACAACAGACTTTAGAACTAAACCAGCAGACTTCAGAGCTAAATCATTAAACCAGCAGTAGCACATGAATCCTTAAACAACCAATAATTACATGCCAAATTAGTTGAGCAAAAAAACAAAGCTATGAATGACGACTTTTAACAAACTTTCTTCTTTAAAGATCTCTGTGACTTTGAGTGATTGTTCTACAATTTACGGTATATGCCTTCATTCAACGACCACGGTCTAAAGCATCCATGATTTATTCAACATATAAAACTCAAAACAACATGAGCAGTGAGTTACTTTATCAAATGAAAATGAGCAGTGAGTTATTTATACAAAGAACATGCTAACAATTACCAATTAAGATACAAAATACTAACAATGACGGGTTTTAACTTAAACAAGTTTGGGGTTGAGATGTGGGAGGACACATCATGATCACTAGAACTTTACAACCACACACGGAAATATCATCGATGCTCTTCCTTGCAAGTGCCTCTTCGGTAAGGTGTTTTGCTGCTGATCGAGCATCCTTAATGTGTTTAATACAATCCACGGCTTCTTGATTTGACAAAACCTGATACCACATGATAAATGTATAAAATGCTATCATAGATCATCGCAAATAGAACCAAAAGTTACCATCAGAAACACAAATAATTGTAAGAAAAGTCAAGCCAGCCAATTGCTAGTGCAGATGATACAACTTATTCCTTGTAATGCCTTAGCACGAATCACAGGTGAGTTCTCCTTTAAACTTGCCTGAAATAAGATACGTAGTAATGTAGATGAACCCATATTCCAGCAATGCTGAATTTGAACATTTATGGGACCCAAGAGGCATAGACAAGTTAAGACAGTCCAAACAAGTTAACAAATTCAGATCAAGACAGTCCAAATAACAAAAAACATAGACAAAACCAACCAATTTTTGGCCTAAAACAAGTTAAGAACTGTAAAAATAGCAAACCATCAACTACAACAATAGATTAGCTAAATCGAATCTTTCCATCAGATTTAACCAAAATTGGGAAATCAAAATCCAAATACCATCCATTATACTATAAATTACTGTTTTACCAAGTCTAACATAAAGTTCAACATTAATATCCAAGATTTTGTAGTGTCCACAACAAAAGTTCTAACAGTTTTGAATGTCCATAAATATCGATCAAGAGTTGTTTTCATCTCTTTCTTTCCCTGAGCTGATGTTACCTTGAATCAACTTTAGAAATTGTGGATTGTCGGCTAACTTGTTAAGTAAATTCTCAAGATTGTCCATCCGTTTTCCTTGTGCCTGAATGGTTGCTTCAAGTTCTTCATTTTTTTTGTTAGACGCTTCTAACTCTGCTGTCAATGTAACCTTTTCTTTATCGATAGATGAAGACTTATCTGCTCGAGGTCCAAATCCAAAGCCAATTAATCTCCTTGCCTTCATACCCAACACTCGAGTTATAATCTCCCTTTTGTCATTATTGTCAATATTTCCAGATTCTGCATTCATCTCTGAGGTGCATTCAGACTCAAGTAATTTCATTTCATTCTGTGAAATTAACAATAAATGCAACTAATTCATTACATAATCCCAAATTTAAAAACAAGATAAGGTTTGTATAACTTACGTATGAAGTTTCATTTTCAGGTTGTATTCAGTCGTTTGTTTCCTTTTTCTGATGTGTGCTCTTGTAACCTTCAATTGGATCTCCCAGAAAATCAAATTAGAATAAATAATTACAAGAGCATTATTGTATAATTTTTTGTACAAGGAACATGAATTAAGGCTTAAGTATCCTGATTTTCTAGTTTCAAGCATAGCTTGTCAGTTTGTGTTTCCAGTGTTGTGTTCACCATCTCAAGGTCATTATATACCATCTGATTCTCAGTACCCATCTCCACCACAGCCTACACAATCTCAAGTAAATCTGACTCCACAAAATCACTTGTTACCGTAAAGATAAGGCTCGATTGGTCCCAATAGCAGTTGCCTCAATGAGGTCAACCACCGCAACAAACATTTTTGCAAGCTTAGGTTATGCCCACATCACCTGCTGTTTATCCTCCTTATATGACTAGTCAAGCAGCAAACCCTTCTAAACCCATGCCAGAAAGCCTTCCATACAGCATGTCGATCAAATGCTGGTTCACATAAGATCTTACTTGCTTAAAATAAGAGGATGGTTCACACATGAATGATTTTGAACATATATAATTACATACCTTCTCAGAATGATGAACGACAAATGGTTTTGACCATCCATTGTGAATGGCATTATTGCCTCAATTTTTCTTGTTTACTTCTGAGCGATGCTAGGAAAAAAAATCATTGAACAAATAATAAAAATCTAATCTTTTAAAAAAAACTTAAAATAATAAGGATATAAAATAAACAATTATAGTTAGAATAATCATACAATAAATTTTGGCGATGTTCAATAATCACACATTTCAGTCCACTTGGAAATATCAATGTTGTCTGGAGGATTTTTTCTAGCATCTTCAGTTGATTGAAAAGTTTTGAATACTTTGTAAAGCTTACACCTTTGCCCTCTATTCTTATCCTTTATTATTCCAAGTGCAACATGCTTCACATGAGGTTTAGAAAGGTCGATATCGAAGGGAGCCTAAAGAAAAAAAAATCCAACAAAATTAACTAGTTCATGAGACAAAAAATGGCAAAATTAGCATAATTTAATATTATGCATCTTACTTCAACCCTTGACAATGATTCTTCAATTACTCCCTCTGTGATATCCTTGAACTTGGTATTCATTAGGAGGTGGTGGCGGACCATCAATCCTATCTCTGACGACAACTTCGTAGATTCTGTAGGATCTATGGGCCTTCCTTTACTAGGTGACACATTGATAGCCAACTTCTTTCCTTTTGACTTGGTGAGTTTCTCAAAACCAATACCGCGAGTAGGTCCGCATATTTTCTTTGCTGAAGATGAAGTTATTCAAAATATTAGATGCCAAAAAGTAAAAGGAACAACAAATTAACAAGAAAACAATAATTATGTATATTGTGACGCCCCCAAAATAGGTATACACCACCCATCTTGAGTCGCCATATACATGGTACAGAATTCAAATACAACATAATAATACAACTATCGTGTACAATATGACAAAACATAATCTGTGAGTTTGAATACAAATATTGTCTACTAGAGATTATACAAACTCAAAAGGAGTCCTCATTACAATTATTATCACACTATTTCACGAATAGTGAGGACTACTAATCTTATCATCCGCCCATCACTCCGCTCCCCGACTAGTCCCCGCCACGTTCTCATTTCAAGAGAACAATAAAAGTAAAAGGTGAGCTCAACTAGCCCAAGAGGGAAATATTATGACTAAGATAATGCAAAATATATTATCGTTAGCCTTCAGCGTTGTTAAACCGATACAATATAACAACCATCAAGTTTAAACTGCAATGAACAAGCAATCCATTAAAAGAGTCAAGTAGAGAATAAAATCTACTATCTTTTATGATTTATAAGGTTTTTCATCACTTTTATTGCTGGGACTCAGCTTAATAAATGATCCACATCATCGAATCACCCCTGCACTACGGCCAAGGATATTCTTTAGTATCACGACCATAATTATCCATGCACTACGGGCCAAGAATATTTGTGTATTTAATAATGGTCATGATCATGCCAACAACTTTCCATCAATGAACTACGGGCCAATGAGGACTTTTACCACATCATTTGTAACATTACTGTCATGATTACACCGAATAATCCCTGGTCATAATCATACCAAGTCCATCTATGCACTACAGGCCACATATGACTTTCAAAAAAATATAAACATGAGGATGATGACAATGATATAAGAATTCAATAAAACAAGTTCAAGAATTAATTTATACATGAACTAATAATGTCCAAATTGTCAACATGATCTTCGCTTTGTAGAGAGTAAAATTCAAGAATGCTCGAAGAATATTTCCATGAAAAGATAGTGGATGAAACGCAAATATCAAGGATATTCCACTAATTTCATGGAGTATAGAAGTCAAATTTTAACCAACTAAGTATAACAAGGAATTGAATAACAAAAGAAATCACCGGGCATGCGATAGAGCCAGACAGCAAAAGTTATTCCAGCAGAATAATAAATAATGAGAATCAGTCCAACAGAAACGCATGTATGATAGAATATTCCAACGTAATAATAAAGACAGAATCAGTCCCGCAGAAAAAAACGCATGCATGGGATATTCCAACAAAATAATAAAGAGCGGAACCAGTCCAAGCATAAAACGCATGTGATGTGATATTCCGGCCGAGAATAATAAAGATGGAACCAGTCCGATGTAGAATGCATGATGTGATGTTCCAATGAATGATAAAGAATGGAACAATGTAAGAATTTCACCAAGTATAGGGTAGCTTGGCGTATACAAAGTTATTCCAATGAATAATAAAAAATGGAATAATGAAGTTCTCTTCATGGATAAGAAAGAAATAATACTCCCTACCTTTAGAAAAACTCGTATACTAGAATAGTGAGGTAGCAGACTTCTCTTCTTCTTTCTATAATTTCTCTCTATAATAATCGCTTCTAAAGCTTTTTGTGAATTGGTGAGAAATGATGGAAGAATGAGCTTCTATTTATAGAAAATATAGTTTCGATAATTAGACGTTTGGGGCTCGAAAAATTTCAAAGACAATACCTCCAACTTTTCCTTTATTTTTAATTTAGTCATGGAAGTATTATCAAACTTGCACCACCTCCCTAATAGTAAATAATGCGATTCAATAGTAAATTATGTGAATCAATATTTCTAGACATGTGAAAATCTGTAATTACAAGATAAGTACCTCCATCTATACCTCCATTTTTAACTTAGTCATGCAAGTATTATCAATTTTGAACCAACTCCCCTAATAGTAACAAGAATGTGAAACAATAGTATACACATGTGAACAAATAGTTATAATCATGTGGAATAATAGCAATCAATTGCTCATTTATCCGGTTAAATACCCGATTGGTCAATATAACCTCCAGACATTAATTATTATCGAAATAATTGTCGATTTTCACTAACACAAATAATTCCAACACAATGAAACCATTTTTATCAAAAATATAAATTTTGAAATTTCGAAGTTTGACTTTTCCCGATAAAGTCAACTGTTGATTTTTTGACCAAATAGTGAATTCCGGAAAATTTTGTGTTTATAGACTATTTTTACTAATTTCATCGTTCTGGACTCAAATATCACGTCCGCGTCTCCAAATTCAACTCCGAACACAACTTCAATTTTAATAACATTCATCATTAATATTATAACTCACAATATTTATCAACCGTGTCGTTCCTGAGGAAAGAGGGGGCTTTCCAATAAGGATTTCTCCCTATTGGCGCGCAATTAGGTGACCAAACATCTCCTTGACAGAACTTCTAGACATTTTAAATATTGCAATTTAATAATATGAATAGCTTTGTCGTCTCAATTATTGATTTAATAAAATAACATATTATGCAGATGATACTACGACAATAATCGAATCAATAATATGAGAGATATGATGCAGTAATTACTGTAGCAATAATTGAGTATAACTGAGTGACTTCTCACGTAAACATCAATAATCAATACCGTGTGCTACTATGCAACCACGCGTAGATTCGTATTTTTTTACTACCGGGTAGTTCAACAGTTAACGGTAAAACTTCCCCCGTTATTTTCATAAAGTATTTTTGTCGTTTTCTCAATCCGACAATAATTCCGTTGTGGGGGGTCCACCAATGATTGTGTCATTGTATGAATATTCTCTGTTAAAATGAATATTCCCCAACCAATTGAATATTATATAACAACTTGCGTACTTTGCAAAATTTGTAAATATTACCCACAACTATAACATTATATCAAATCCACACCATAATATTCAAAAATATATTTTGAGAAAATTTAATCTTTATTCAAAAAGTTGGGGTCTTACAACCTCCCCTTCTTATGAAATTTCGTCCTCGAAATTTGGGTGCATACCTGGTATGTCGAAGAGGTGAGGATACTTTGATTTCATTTCAGATTCTAACTCCCAGGTCATTTCCTCAACATCGTGGTTTCTCCACAAAACTTTGACTCGAGGTATAACCTTGGAGTGTAGAATATGTTCCTTCTTATCCAAGATTTGAACAGGAACCTCTTCATATGTCAAATCTTCCGCTATTTCGTCCGGTTCTAACTCAATAATGTGGTTCGGGTCTTTCACATATTTGCGTAACATGGATATGTGAAAAACGTTATGAACACAAGACATACTTGGCGGTAAAGCGAGTCTATAGGCCACAGTTCCTACTCGATCGAGGATTAAAAATGGGCCGATGAATCGAGGATTGAGCTTTCCTCTCTTTCCAAATCTTGTAACTCCTTTCCATGGAGCAACACGTAACAACACATGATCTCCAATATCGAATTCTACTTCCTTTCGATGAAGATCAGCATAACTCTTTTGTCGATCTTGTGAGATTTTTATACGTTGTCGGATAATTTAAATCTTTTCTGTATTCATACGTACCAACTCTGGTCCCAACAACGTTGCTTCACCCACCTCATCCCAGCATACTAAAGAACGACACTTTCTTCCATACAACGCCTCGAATGGAGCCATGCCAATACTTGCTTGATAACTGTTGTTGTAGGAAAACTCCACCAATGGTAAGAACTTGTCCCAACTTCCCTTGAAGTCAAGGACACAGAGTCTTAATAGATCTTCAAGAGTTTGAATCGTCTTCTCCATTGCCGTCTGTAATCCGAGGATGATATGCCAAGCTAAATCGTAAATCCGTGCCCATAGCTTTTAGCAAACTAACTCAAAATCTTGAAGTGAATCTTGCGTCTCGATCAAAAACTATGGATACTGGCATACCATGCAATCTTACAACCTCGTTTATGTACATACGAACAAGACGTTCAAGTGTATAAGTTTCTTGTATCGGTAAGAAATGAGCAGACTTGGTCAATCTATCAACAATGACCCAAATCGCATCTACGCCTTGAGAAACTTTGGGAAGACCGGTAACGAAATCCATGGTAATGTGCTCCCACTTCCATTCTGGAATTTCAAGTGGTTGCAATGGACCTTTTTGTACTTGATGCTTCGCCTTAACTCGTTGACAAATTAGACACCTTGAGATAAATAGCGTTATCTCTCTCTTCATATTGCTCCACCAAAATGTATGACGAAGATCACGATACATTTTGGTACTCCCAAGATGGATTGCAAACGGTGTGTTGTGCGCCTCCATCATGATTTTATACTTTAAATCAGGGTCGTTAGGAACACAAAGTCTGGAGTTGACTCGAAGTATTCCTTCTTCATCGATTCTTGCTTCCGGCATAGCACCTTCTTGCACTTTCTTCCTCATATGCATCAGCTCCGGATCTGTAACTTGAGCAACTTTAACTTTATCAATTAAAGTCAGTTCTACTCGTATATTCGCCATCATCACATGGGTCCCTGGAGTTTTTAACTTTATCTCCATCCTTTGCAAGTAACACAAAATGGGCATTTGTGTTGTGAATATTGCACTCGTACCCGCATATGATCTTCTACTCAATGCGTTAGCTACCACATTCGCTTTTCTAGGATGGTATTGGATGGTATGATCATAATCTTTCAACAGTTCAAGCCAACGTCGTTGTCGCATGTTGAGTTCCTTTTGAGTAAAGAAATATTTGAGGCTTTTATGATCCATAAAGATCTCCACTTTCTCTCCATACAAGTAATGCCTCCAAATTTTAAGTGCGAAGACAACAGCTGCCAAATCTAGATCATGAGTAGGATAATTCCTTTCATATTCTTTGAGTTGTCTTGAGGCATAGGCTATGACTTTCCTATGTTGCATGAGAACACATCCTAACCCTTTGCCTGAAGCATCACTGTAGATGACAAATCCCTCCGAACCAGATGGTATTGTCAGAATAGGTGCTGAAATGAGTCTCCTTTTGAGTTCCTGAAAACTCTTCTCACATTCCTCGCTCCAACCGAACTTTGTATCTTTCCGAGTCAGCTGAGTTAATGGAGTAGTGATTCGAGAAAATCCTTCCACGAATCTCCGATAATAACCAGCTAAACCGAGAAAGCTACGTACTTCGGTCACTGATTTGGGTTGCTCCCAGCTTTGAATAGCTTCAATCTTTGTCGGGTCAACGGATATTCCATGACTTGATACTAAGTGCCCAAGGAATGCTACTTCCTCAAGCCAGAACTCGCATTTCTTTAACTTGGCATAAAGCTTATATTCACGAAGCTTTTGGAGTATCAGCCTCAAGTGTTTCTCATGATCTTCACGACTTTTGGAATAAATAAGGATGTCATCAATAAAGACGACCACAAAGTGATCCAAATATTCCTTGAATACTCGGTTCATCATATCCATGAAGGCAGCAGGAGCATTAGTCAATCCAAAAGACATGACTAAGAATTCATAATGCCCGTACCAAGTTCTGAATGCAGTCTTTGGAATATCCTCAATTTTAACCTTTAGCTGATGATATCCAGAACAAAGATTGATCTTTGAAAAAAATTGTGCTCCTTGTAACTGATCAAACAGGTCATCAATACGTGGCAATGGGTACCTATTTTTGATGGTGACATGATTCAACTCCCGATAATCAATACAAAGTCGCATACTCCCATCTTTCTTCTTCACGAATAGAACAGAGCACCCCAAGGAGACGTCTTAGGACAAATGAAACCAATGTCTAACAATTCTCTGCAATTGGGTTTTAACTCCACGAAGTTCAATAGGAGCCATTCGATATGGGGCTTTTGAAATGGGTTTTGTACCGGGTTCAAGGTCGATACAAAATTCAACTTCACGCCTGGGGTAGGCGGGGAAGTTCTTGAGTGGAATACGTCAGGAAATTTATTAACAATAGAAATATCCTTCAAATCTGAGGTATTTTTGTTTAAATCCGTGATATGAGCTAAGAAAGCTTGACGTCCATTTTTTAATAAATGAATAGCTTTATGGCTTGAGATGACCGTGATTGATTTTAATGGTTTGGTCGCTTGAATTCGCATAATAGGTTTATTAGGAATATGAAAGCTAACAACCTTACGAAAACAATCAATTTTAGCATGATGAGTAGTTAACCAATCAATCCCTAGAATCACATCAAATACAAGTATATTTAAGGAGATAAGATCGACAGGTAACGTGCGGTTACCGATTTGAATCAAACAAGACTTATAAACAGTGGATGTAATGAAGGTTTCTCCTAATGGAGTTTCAACAGATAAGTCAAAGTCTAATTTCTCCAGAGTCAAATTTAAACGTTGAGCGCAAGTAGGAGAAATAAAAGAATGGGTAGAACCGGTATCAAATAAGGTATAGACTTCACTAGAATTTATGATAAGCTTATCCGTGATAACCTCGTTCGGGTTCTTTGCTTTCTGGGAGGTCACAACAAACGCTCTCCATTGCACTACCGGCTTTGACTTTTCTGGGACGGCCTTTGGTGCCTCCATCCTAGCTGAATTTGTCATCGGTGAACGACAAAATTGAGCTAAGTGACCTTCTCTTCCACAATTATAACATGCTTTGGAGGGCATCACGCAGTTTAGACTGATGTGTCCCTCCCCTCCGCATTTGAAGCATATGATAGGTGGTCGTTCTCCTTCCTTAACAACGGGTGCTGGTGCTGACGTCTTTCCATCATTGTTGAATCTTTTTTTCTTGAAATATCCATTTTTATTGTCTTGGCTATGATTACCACCGAAGTGGTTACCATTTCTGGCATGTTGATTCCCTCCACATTTGTTGTCACCACTTCGATGACTGTTACCACTGGTATTTTCATTCTGCCGGCTGCTTTCTCTTGGTTGCGTTGACTCGTTATCGCGCTCCAACAACTGAGCCCTATTTACAACATCTGAATACAAACACAGTTTATGAGAAATAAGATATTGTCGTATCTCCGATTTCAAACCTCTTAAAAACATTCGGGTCATTCGTTCCTCATTATCAACCAAATGGGATGCAAACTGGGATAACTCCACAAATTTAGCCTCGTATTACGACATGGTCATATTGTTTTGTTCCAACTTGATAAACTCCACCTCCTTCATGTGACGAATACTTTCGGGAAAGTACTTGTCATTGAATAGCTCTTGGAACTTCTCCCAAGACATCTTGAAAAGGTCAGTCAGATGCGTTTTTGATTCCCACCGATGTCCGCCTCTTCACGCAACATAAAGGTGGCGAAGGGAACCTTCTATTCCTCGGAGCATCCCAAGATATCAAATATCTTGGTTATCTGCTTTATCCATGCTTCCACCTTAATTGCTTTTGGCTCTCCAATAAACTCCGGTGGTCCCAGCTCCTTGAACTGTTTGGCGGTGACCTTCCGAGAGTTGCCAGTGTTTCCACCAGCATTTTGGACAGGAGTCGCTCTCGCCTGATGTTCCATGAATTGCATGAAGCCTCGGAACATTCCATCGTTCATCATTTGGTCAGTGTTGTTGTTTGCATGAGGATTGTCGCCTTCTTGATGCACATTATCCTGGTTATTGATCTGTGGAGACTCAACAGTCTCCTGTGCTCCATTGATGTTCTCAACATTCTCGGATGCCATTTTCAAATACTGCCACAAAACAAGGGTTAATTGACATGAAACATACTATCCCTACACTCTGACTGACCAATTAAATAACAAATAAACTTAGGTAGGTCATAGTAGCGAAGGAATTTTCCGTCTCTCCCCTCCTAGTTCTAGTCTCACATCTTAGCCAGGGATCATAACCCTAAGCTTTGATACCAACTGTGACGCCCCCAAAATAGGTATACATCACCCATCTTGAGTCGCCAGATACATGGTACATGATTCAAATACAACTTAATAATATAACTGTCGTGTACAATACGACAAAACATAAGCTGTGAGTTTGAATACAAATATTATCTACTAGAGATAATACAAACTCAAAAGGAGTCCTCATTACAATTATTATCACACTATTTCACAGAATAGTGAAGACTACTAATGCTATCATCTGGCCCGTCACTCCGTTCCCCGACTAATCCCTGCTACGTTCTCATTTCCAGAAGAGAACAATGAAAGTAAAAGGGTGAGCTTAACTAGCCCAGTAGGAAATATTATGACAAAGATAATGCAGAATATATTATCGTTAGCCTTCAACAGTGTTAAACTAATACAATATAATAACCATCAAGTTTAACTACAGCGGAACAAGCAATCCATTAAAAGAGTCAAGTAGAGAATAAAATCTACTATCTTTTATGATTTATAAGGTTTTTCATCACTTTTATCGCTGGGACTCAGCTTAATAAATAATCCACATCATTGAATCACCCCTGCATTATGGCCAAGGATATTCTTTAGTATCACGACCACAATTATCCATGCACTACGGGCCAAGAATATTTGTGTATTCAATAATGGTCATGATCATGCCAACAACTGTCCATCAATGCACTACGGGCCAATGAGTACTTTTACCACATCATTTGTAACATTACGGTCATGATTACACCGAATAATCCCTGGTCATAATCATACCAAGTCCATCTATGCACTACTTGACATAGATGACTTTTAAAAAAATATAAACATGAGGATGATGACAATGATATAAGAATTCAATAAAACAAGTTCAAGAATTAATTTATACAGGAACTAATAATGTCCAAATAATCAACATGATACTGCTTTGTAGAGTAAAATTCAAGAATGCTCAGAAGAATATTTCCATGAAAAGATACTGGATGAAGCGCAAATATCAAGGATATTCCACTAATTTCATGGAGTATAGAAGTCAAAACTTTAACCAACTGAGTATAACAAGGAATGGAATAACAAAAGAAATCACCGTAGCATGCGATAGGCCTTGATGGCGAGTTATTCCAACAGAATAATAAATAACGGAATCAGTCCGACGTAAAACGCGCATGACGAGGATATTCAACAGAATAATAAAAAGGCGGAATCGGTTAAAAAACGCATGACAGGATATTCAACAGAATAATAAAGAGGCGGAACCAGTCCGTAATAAAGCGCATGCACAGGATATTCCAACAGAATAATAAAGAATGGAACAATAGAAGAATTTTACCAAGTATAGGGTAGCCCGCGTATACAGGTTATTCCAACATAATAATAAAGAATGGAATAACAGAAGTTCTCTTCATGGATAAGAAAGAAATAATACTCCCTACCTTTAGAAAAATTGGATACTAGAATAGTGAAGTAGCAGACTTCTCTTCTTCTTTCTATAATTTCTCTCTATAATAATCGCGCTAAAGCTTTTGTGAATTGGTGAGAAATGAAGGAAGAATGAGCTTCTATTTATAGAAAAATATAGTTTCGATAATTGCACGTTTTGGGGCTCGAAAAATTTCAAAGACAATACCTCAACTTTTCCTTTATTTTTAATTTAGTCATGGAAGTATTATCAAACTTGCACCACCTCCCCTAATAGTAAATAATGTGATTCAATAGTAAATTATGTGAATCAATAGTTCTAGACATGTGAAAATACGAATTATAGTATAGTACCTCCATCTATACCTCCATTTTTAACTTAGTCATGCAAGTATTATCAATCTTGCACTAACTCCCCTAATAGTAACAAGAATGTGAAACAATAGTATACACATGTGAACAAATAGTTATAATCATGTGAAATAATAGCATTCAATTGCTCATTTATCCAGTTAAATACCTGATTGGTCAATATAACCTCCAGACATTAATTATTATCAAAATAATTGTCGATTTTCACTAACACAAATAATTCCAACACAATGAAACCATTTTTATCAAAAATATAAATTTTGAAATTTTGAAGTTTGATTTTTTCTAGAAAAAGTCAAGCTGTTGATTTTTTGACCAAATAGTGAATTCAGAAAAATTGTGTTTATAGACTATTTTTACTAATTTCATCGTTCCGAACTCAAATATCACGTTCGCGTCTCCAAATTCAACTCCGAACACAACTTCAATTTTAATAACATTCATCATTAATATTATAACTCATAATATTTATCAACCAGGTCGTTCCTAGGAAAGAGAGGGTTTTCCAATAAGGATTTCTCCCTATTGGCGCGCAATTAGGTGACCAAACCTCTCCTTGACAAAACTTATAGATATTGTAAATATTGCAATTTAATAATATGAATAACTTTGTCGTCTCAATTATTGATTTAATAAAATAACATATTATGCAGATGATACTACGACAATAATCGAATCAATAATATGAGAGATATGATGCAACAATTACTGTAGCAATAATTGAGTATAACTGAGTGACTTCTCACTTAAGCATCAATAATCAATACCGTGTGCTACTATGCAACGACGCGTATTCCTGTACTTTTACTACCGGGTAATTCAACATTTAACGGTAAAACTTCCGCCGTTATTTTCATAAAGTATTTTTGTCGTTTTCTTAATCCGACAATAATTCCGTTGTGGGGGGTCCACCAATGATTGTGCCGTTGTACGAATATTCCTTATTAAAATGAATATTCCTCGACCAATCGAATATTATATAACAACTTGCGTACTTTGCAAAATTTGTAAATATTACCCACAACTATAACATTATATCAAATCCACACCATAATATTCAAAAACATATTTCGAGAAAATTTAATCTTTATTCAAAAAGTTGGGGTCTTACATATATCATATATATACACACACGTGTATAACATATGTCTATTAAATAGGTTTACCATCGGACATCAGTGTCGGGCCATCGGACATCGGTGTCGGGCCACATTCTGTTGGTGGGGTAGAATTTTCACCAACTATAGTGTCATTAGTACGTTCCATCGAGGTAGAAATGGGAGTACGCACTTCATTCGCATGACCATCATTGGCATTCGGTGAACGTGCAATCATTGAACGTAATTTGCTTGTTCGACCCACATGTGATGGTTGAGCAGATCGAGTTTGTGATCTTGTGATTGGGCTTCTTGGAGGACTTGATGTCAGCATAATTCGTGATCTTGTGATTGGGCTTCTTGGAGGACACTATGTCAGCATAATTCTTCTTTTTACATGAGGATTTGAACCTTTAGATAAGTTTAGTTCAACTTTTTCATTATCCTCAGAGACCTCAACATTTTGCGAGGCTAAATATTTTCTTGTTTGAGCTGCTCCTTTCCTCTTAAATCTGGGGCCAAACATTTTGAAGTACCAACTATGCAAGATGAGTAAATTTCTAAAACTATATAATCAGATCAGTTATACGTATTAGTAAATAAGACATGTATAGTACTAGAAAGTAATACTTAAGCATGTCGTATGTCTCAAAATCATAACTAGGTTCACCATGCATGCCTAAATTCACACATCCAAAAGAAGCTGATTCATTTTTTCAAGTATATCAGAACTAAACAATGAAACCCAAATCAATTAGATAAAACGAGTGGAATATTCCACTACTTAATTTGCCTAACAACAACAATAGTTATGTCAAATCTAAAATGGAGTAGCTAAATAGAAATGTAAATCTCTTTTGCATTCAAGTACTATTAATACAGACGAGAGTAAAATCTATGTTGTACCTCCAAAAGCACATGAAGAGAAGTACATAAACTCAGTTCAATAGACCAAAATCAAAACATAAACCATATCGATCCATAAATAATCCACGATATTTACTCCATATACAACATAATCACAAATAATATGATTATAAAAGCAAACAACAATATAAATCGAAGTGAATGAGAAGAAAGGAACTGACCTGCGAAAAAAACCCTAGACAGTTGACGCTAGAGGAGAACTAGCGACTTATTTTGGGAATAAGTGAATGAGAAGAGGAGAACTAGCGACTTATTAATTGGAGCGAAATATGCCTAGCCCTAAACAATTTTGGGACCGAAATATGTATATCCTGGCGCTAAACCGATTAAGGGAGGGAAATATAATATATTGGAGCGAAAAGTATAGCGGGATAAAGTGTAATAATATTGTGTCTTAGATTAATTAATATCAGTGTCTCTTAGACTAAATATAAGTAAAGGAAAATTTAACACTTTTTTAAATGTTTGTAATATTAGAGATGAAAAATAATTTCTTTGACTTGTGATATACATGATATTTATTAAAAATACATAACAATATTGTTAATTTAATAAATAACTATTATTATTTTTAGATAATTAGTAATCTAAACGTCCTATATTAAACGTCTTCATTTAATTTTGTAACGTGAAATTGACCATTTTTAAATTAATTTTTTTATAAAAAAATACAATATACGTCTATCGATTATGATCGTAATAAATTATGGAGAATTTACTATAATTGTCAAGATTGAATTTAAAATTTATGTATAAATAATTTTAATAAATAATTTTAAAATTGACAATTTGACCGTAAAAGTCAAATTATGGAGTTTATTAGAGTGTTATTTAGATGATTAGTTATTTAGTATTGGAATATCTCGTATGAAATTAAGAGGTGGTAACAGTGATAATGGAACTTGTAATAATTATTTATACGTCATAGATATTGATATAAATTTATAAATATATATATATATATATATAAGCTGTTAATAAGTGTTAATAAGTATTAATAAGTGTTAATAAGTTTTAATATTGATATAAATATATCATATATATATAATTGTTAATAAGTGTTAATAAGTTTTAATATTGATATAAATTCATCGTCATTCCTTATTTCTTCTTAAAATGTACTCCTAAATCTTAATAAGTGTTAATTTTGTAGTAATGTTGATGTAATACTAATAAAATTGTTATGATAAACTTAAAAATATTGTCATAAAAATAAAAATCATGTTATGAAACTTAAATATTTGTCAAATATAAGCGTGTGGTTAATTATATTAAAAATTAAGACAATCGAATTTGATTTACTTTATTTTTATTAATACTTATTGTACAAATATTTAAAAGACTACCTATGTTCCAAAAATTTAAATTATTTCGATTCATAAATATTTTACACATTCCATTCCACTCCATGTATAAAATTGGGTTAAATTTCATTTAATTCAGTAAGCAAAATATTAATTTCAACATTGATATATCATCAATATGACTGAATGATCTTAGATAGAAAACGTCTGTTTCACTTATCATATCACAGCTGCATATAGTTTTTGTATATTTTAAATGATTGGGGATCACATGAAATTTTTACGGGCAAAACTTTAGGATTATGTTTATTTGAAATTTTTTTTATTGGGATTTGAATATTTATATTCAAATATATTACGAGGACTATGTTCTCCCATGATATAAATTATAGTGATTATAAATTATATTATATATAAATGCATTAAATTTTAACAATATTAAATTTAATTTTAATAACACTATTTACGTAATTTATAATATCGATTATGGACTATAATAATCCATAATCGAAATATCTTTCCACTACTTTAAAATTTAAAATTTCACACGTTGACCATATCATAAAGAAATAGAAAAATACAAGATGATAGTGTCCATTTATTATGTGGAATAGAGCACAAATGAAAAAAAAAACATATGTTTTACACAAAGCAGTAAAGTTTGAGTTTATTCTTTAATTTATAATATACTACAATTCAAATTGTAATGTAATTAATATTTTAATACAAATTTTATTCTTCATAATATTTTTTAACTAATTTAAATTATTAATTGTATTAAATAGAATATTAACTTATAATAATTTAAAAATTAAAATAATGTTAATTGACAATAAAGCGAAATTATAATAATTATTACTTTTTTGCGAATGCAATTTATAAATGTTTATTTATATTACTTTTTTTATTCTATAAAAAAAGTTATATTTGAGTTTGTTATAATTAATTTATAATATCCTAAAATATAAATTTATCTTTTAAGTTTTTAAAATAATAATAATTTAAGTATAATATTCCTTCAATAATTTTTTTTTTAAAAATGTTATCAAACTCTATTTTTGGAACAAAGTCCCCAACTTACCACAGTTGTTTGGTGTTATACGAAAGAAAGAGAGGCTAGGTTTCTCCTTTATTACCAAAACACTGTATAGCAATTTGGGGTTCTTCTCCTTCCTTACGTAGCCACAACTCGCATCCATCCCATCCGTAGCTTCACTTTCACTCATGTCCTCCATCACAGGCACATGTTCTACTTCTCTCCTCCATCTGTAGCTTCGCTTGTACTCAAGTCGATTCCATCCAGGTTCTAGGGTTATTTTTCTTCTTTAATTAGGTAAGAAATCAAATATCAGTTTCTTTATTTCTTAATTTCTACACTTTGTTTATTCATTTGTGCTTAATCAAATCTGAAATTGGTTATATGTGGTGATCAAATCTGAAATTGGTTATTTGTTTTGGCCACAGAAAATGCGATTATGTTAGGGGATAAGATAATGAATTGTGTTTGTTAAAAGGGATTTTTTATTTTAGCTCTTTTCTTCATTTGATCAAGTAGGGCTAATACAAGTATGGAGACTGATACTAAAGTCTCAACACTACACTCATTAGAGTTAAACAGAAGCTGACATTCATTCAGTAAAAGGGCAACAGTTGGGCAACAATGTGACGCCCCCAAAATAGGTATACAACACCCATTCTGAGTCGTCAAAATACATGGTACAGAAATAACTACAACTTTATTAATACAACATAAAAATTGTGAGTTTAAATACAAATATTGTCATCTAGACAATATCCACACTCAAATAAGTCCTCGTTACAATTATTAATACACTATTCTACAGAATAGTGAGGACTACTAGAACCACTTCTAGAACCATCATTCCACACCCCGACTAGTACTCGCTACATTCTCGCCTCCTGTGAAGAAAAATGGAACAACAAGGAAAAGGGTGAGCTCAACTAGCCCAGTAAAGAATATTATGACCAAGATAATATAGAACAAATTATCGTTAGTCTTCAACAGGGAAAAATCTAATAGAATACAATAGACAACAAGTTTTAAATCAA
Source organism: Panax quinquefolius (assembly GCA_020205615.1). Lineage (NCBI taxonomy): Eukaryota > Viridiplantae > Streptophyta > Magnoliopsida > Apiales > Araliaceae > Panax > Panax quinquefolius. Next base: position 82,652,340 of record CM035165.1, read on the forward strand.
TATTCGCAGCGGAAATAATAATTCATTAGAAGAGTTAAATAGAGAATAAAATCTACTATCTTCTACATATGAATTTAAAAGTCCATCGTCAATATTTTATCCATGTAACATCAATCAACATATATCTAGAATCAAATATTCATCTTTGCACTACAGGCCAAAGATATTCATCAGTTGGTCATGTTCATCTAAACACCTGTTCATCTTTGCACTACGGGCCAAAGATATTCATCAAAAATCATTTATCTTTGCACTACAGGCCAAAGATATTCAGTAATATCATCATTTAGGACTGAGGATGATGAAAAATATTTTAAAGAAAACGAATCTAGTGAAACAAAATAACAAATATTAAAGATTCGTATTCCGGTTTATCCATGTCCAAAAATACCTCATAAATAATCATAGTGGAGTAAAATTCAAGAATGATCAAAACATGAATAAAATCAAAACTAGTATCCATAATAGATATTTTGGACAAAAAGAAGAAAATTTTATTTTTCAGTGAATAGTGTCGTATTCGTGAATAGTACCGTATTCGTGAATAGTGCCGTATACGTGAATAGTGCCATATATGTGAATAGTAACCCTAACACAAAAAGTTCCAAATTTGATAAAAAGTTCAAACCAATATTTCGGCATAATGATATTGAAGAAAATGATATCATTTAAGAAGAAAATAGCATGCCTTACCTCAAAAGAATAGTACTTCTGACTAGAATACTAGATATAGTGCTGAAAGAACTTGCACCGTATAGCAATACTCAAAGTACTAAAATACTCACAAAAATATGCTTGATATTATAGAGAGAGAAAGAGAGAGAAATCTTTAGTTTCTGGTGTGATTTTCAATTCTAACCTAAGCACCCTATTTATAGGAAAATGCTTAGAACACCAAAGCAGAAATTTTAATAAAATATTAATATATATAATATATATATTAAATTCCTACGCAGCCCAATTTAGTCAAAACTTCAACCACACATGTGCCAAAAACAACAAAAACGTTTTTCTTAATAAAAATAATTAAAACTTCCAAAAATCAATTATTCTAAAATTTTGGAACTTCAATAATTCATAATAAATAGCCCTTTTATCAGAAAAATTCAAAACTCATGTCCTTTCCATAGGAAATTCCATTATCTACAACTTTGCAGAAGAAAGTTTTTCCAAATTCCAAACAAAATTGGTTAAAGAAATCTACAAACAAGCGATTTTATAAATTTATAATCAAATTTCAGTCAAGAAATGGGCCCACGGACATGTTTAACATGTTTTAAACAACTTTTGCAACAAAAATACTCTTCCTCCTCATATACTCATATATCCCACATTCATTGTAAAAATATCCCCATTATTATATTTTTAAAATATAATAATATATTTAAATGAATTATTTTATCATAAAAAAATAAAATATTAATTTTCAATAATTGTCACATTAAAATTTTCTCCATCTATATCCGCATAAAATCAATATTTTCCTCATCATATAAATCAATAATTAATTATTCACAAATAATATTACGTAATCACAATATCGATAAACCAGTCATTCCCAGGAAGAGGGGCTTTCCAATAAGGATTTCTCCTTACTGGTGCGCAATTAGGTGACCAAACCTCTCCTTAGACAAAACTTTCTAGACATTTCCAATAATGTAATCTAATAATATTATTCAGATAATATGAATTATTGCTTCGATAATGGAAAATACTGTGTAGTGACAATTATTGAAACAACGGTAATATAAAATATCAACGCAACAATTATTGAATTAATAAAATAAAATAATCGAATAAGAATTATCGTAACAATTATTGAGTAGTGCCTTCTTACGTAAGAATCAATAATTGGTGCAATACTGCTGGTGTTATTCTTGTGCAACAACAGACATCTTGTGTTTAACCAAGGGTATTCCAACAGTGTTAACGGTAACAACTATGTCATTATTTATAAACAACTTATACTTGTCATTTTCTTCATCCAATCGCTTTCTGTTATGGGGCCCACAAAAGATTGTGCCGTCGTACGAATATTCCCAGACAGGAAGAATATTCCTTGACCAAACGAATATTCCCCGACAACAATGAATAATTTATAACCGCTTGCTTATTTAAAATATTTTCGCATTTTACCAATAACTAACCAAATTAATCAAATCAACCCTTACTATTTCAAAATAATAAATAGAGGAAATTAAATTTCATTTATTAATAATTTGGGGTCTTACAACCTCCCCTCCTTATGAAATTTCATCCTCGAAATTGACGTACGTACCTAGTGTTTCGAAAAGATGAGGATTCCTCGCTTTCATTTCCGTTTCCAACCCCCAGGTCATTTCTTCAATAGCATGGTTCCTCCACAAAACTTTAACTTATGGTATGACCTTTGTGCGTAGGACATGCTCCTTCCTATCCAAAATCTTGGCAGGTACCTCTTCATACGTTAAGTCTTCGGCTATCTCGTCCGGTTCAAACTCAATAACGTGGTTCGGTCTTTCAGATATTTACGGCTGCGGACACGTGAAAAACATTATGAACACGAGACATACTTGGAGGTAACGCGAGTCTATTGGCCACATTTTCTACTCGGTCAAGAATCTGAAATGGATCAATAAATCGTGGATTGAGCTTTCCTCTCTTCCCGAATTGTGTAACTCCCTTCCATGGAGCCACACGTAACAATACATGATCCTCAATACTAAATTTTACGTCCTTTCGATGAAGATCCGCATAACTCTTTTGTCGATCCTGTGCCATTTGTATACGTTGTCGAATCATTTGGATCTTTTTTGTAGTAATACGTACCAACTCTGGTCTCAACAATGTTGCTTCACCTACCTCATCCCAACACACTGGAGAGCGACACTTCTGTCCATATAATACTTCAAAAGGAGCCACACCTATACTTGCCTGATAACTATTGTTGTAGGAAAATTCCACCAATGGTAAATACTTATCCCAACTCCCTTTGAGTCTAGGACACAAAGTCTTAATAGGTCTTCAAGAGTTTGAATAGTCCTCTCCGATTGTCCATCTGTTTGAGGATGGTATGCCGAACTAAATCGTAAATCCGTGCCTATAGCTTTTTCAAGCTAACCCTAAATCTTGAAGTGAATCTTGGGTCACGATCCAAAACTATGGATACTGGCATTCCATGCAATCTCACAATCTCATTTACATACATACAAGCAAGACGTTCATGGTAATGTGTTCCCACTTCCCTTTCAGAATCTCAAGTGGTTGCAATGGACCCTTAGGCACTTGATGCTCTGCCTTTACACGTTGACAAGTTAAACACCTCGAGATAAACTTTGTAATCTCCCCCTTCATATTGTTCCACCAAAATATATGTCGAAGATCATGATACATCTTGGTACTTCCAGGATGGATTGCAAATGGTGTATTATGTGCCTCCATCATGATCTTGTATTTCAAATCAGAATCGTTAGGAACACAAAGTCTGGAGTGGACTTGAAGTATTCCTTCTTCATCGATTCTTGCCTGTGGAATAACACCTTCTTGTACTTTCTTCTTCATACGCATCAGCTCCAGGTCTGTGGCTTAAGAAAATTTAACTTTTTCGATTAAAGTTGGTTCTATACGTATACTTGACATCATTGCATGGGTCCCCGGAGTCTTGACTTCTATCTTCATCTTTTGTAAATCACACAAAATGGGCCTTTGTGATGACAGCATCGCACTCGTTCCTGCATAAGATCTTCTACTTAATGTGTCAGCTACCATGTTCGCTTTTCCAGAATGGTATTGAATGGTATGGTCGTAGTCTTTCAACAGCTCGAGCCAACGTTGTTGTCGCATGTTGAGTTCTTTTTGGGTGAAGAAATATTTGAGGCTTTTATGGTCTGAATATATCTCCACTTTCTCCCCATATAGATAGTGCCTCCAGATCTTTAGCATGAAAATGACTGCTGTCAACTCTAGATCATGAGTAGGATAATTCCTCTCATATTCTTTAAGTTGTCGTGAGGCATAGGCTATGACTTTCCCACGATGCATGAGAACACATCATAACCCTTTGCCTGAAGCATCGCTGTAGATAACAAATCCATCTGAACCAGATGGTATTGTCAGAACAGGTACCGAAATGAGTCTTCTCTTGAGCTCTTGGAAACTCTTCTCGCATTCCTTGCTCCATACAAATTTTGTATTCTTCCGAGGCAGCTGAGTTAATGGAGTAGCGATTCGAGAAAATCCTTCCACGAATCTCCGATAATAACCAGCTAAGCCCAGAAAGCTACGTACTTCATTCACCGACTTCGGTTGCTCCCAACTTTGTATTGCTTCAATCTTCGTCGAGTCAATAGATACTCCATGTTTTGACACCACGTGCCCAAGGAATGATACTTCCTCAAGCCAGAACTCGCATTTCTTCAACTTGGCATATAACTTATTTTCACGAAGCCTTTGGAGTACCAGCTTCAAATGGTGCTCATGATCTTCACGACTTTTGGAATATATGAGGATGTCATCAATAAAGACAACAACGAAATGATCCAAATATTCTTTGAATACTCGGTTCATCATATCCATGAAAGTCGCAGGAGCATTAGTCAATCCAAAAGACATGACTAGGAATTCATAATGCACGTACCGAGTTCTGAAGGTAGTCTTTGGAATATCCTCAGTTCTAATCTTTAGCTGATGATATCCAGAACGAAGATCGATCTTTGAAAAGAATTGTGCTCCTTGTAACTGGTCAAACAGGTCATCAATACGAGGTAGCGGATACCTATTCTTGATGGTGACATGGTTTAATTCCCGATAGTCAATATAAAGTCGCATACTCTCGTCTTTCTTCTTTACAAATAAAATAGGAACACCCCAATGAGATATACTAGGACGAATAAAACCGATGTCCAATAACTCTTGTAGTTAGACCTTTAACTCTTGAAGTTCAATAGGAGCCATTCGATATGGGGTTTTAGAAATGGGCTTTGTACCAGATTCAAGATCAATAAAGAATTCAACTTCACGTTCCGGGGGTAGACCGGAAAGTTCTTCAGGAAATACTTCAGGAAAGTCAATAACAACAGGAATATTATTCAAATATGACGTGTCTTTATTCAAATCCATAACATGGGCTAAGAAAGCTTGACATCCGTGTTTTAATAAATGAATGACTTTATGGCTTGATATAACAGTGATTGATTTTAATGGTTTAGTTGCTTGAATTCGAACAACAGGTTGTTTAGGAATATGAAAACTAACAACCTTACGAAAACAATCAATTTTGGCATGATGAGTAGTTAACCAATCAATCCCTAAAATCACGTCAAATGCAAATATCTTTAAAGAGATAAGGTCAACAGGTAAGGTGATGGTGCCAACTTGGATCAAACAAGATTTATAAACAGTGGATGTGATGAAAGTTTCTCCTAACGGAGGCTCCATAGATAAATCAAAGTCTAATTTCTCCGGAGTCAAGTTTAAACGTTGAGCACAAGCAGGAGAAATAAATGAATGGGTAGCACCGGTATCTAGTAAGGTATAAACTTTGCATGAATTTATGATTAGCTTACCCGTGATCACCTCATTTGGGTTCCTCGCATGTTGACCAGTCACGACAAATGCTCTTCCAGGAACCGTTGACTTTGACTTTTCTAGGACAGCCTTATGAGTCACCATCCTTGCTCGACTTGGTTTCGCTACAGTGCAATCTCGAGCGATATGTCCTTCCTTTCCATAATTATAGCATACCTTGAACTGTTGTAAATAGTTTGGGCTGATGTGTCCCTCTTTTCCACATTTATAGCATACGACCGGTGGTCGTTCTCCTCCCTTAAAACTAGTTGATGCTGTTGCTGACGTCTTCGTATTGTCATTGTTGAATCTCCTCTTTTTAAAATCTCCTCCTGACTCGCTTCTTCTATTCTCATGGCCATGATTACCACCAGAGTAGTTGTCGTTCTTGTCATCAGATTTTTCTATCTCCATTTGGTTATCGTTGTTACGATCGCCGCATCCACCAGGTATGATCCTCAGTTATGGTCCCTCGGTTGGACCGTACTCGTTATCTCGCTCTAATAATTGAGCCTCATTGACAACATCTAAATAGAGAGAAAATTTATGAGAAATGAGATATTGACGTATGCCGGGTTTCAAACCTCTCAGAAACATTCGCGTCATACGTCCCTCATTCTCCACCAAATGAAGTACAAACCAGGATAACTCCGCGAACTTCGCCTCGTACTGGGACACCGTCATGTTGTTTTGTTCCAATCTAATAAACTCTACCTCCTTCATATGATTTAACACTTTCGGGGAAAGTATTTGTCATTGAGCGATTTCAAATATCTCCCAAGACATGCCTTTGGCCTTGGTACTGGATGGTTACGCTTCACAGATTACCACCAGTAATCTGCCTCATTACGGACCATAAAAGTGGCGAATGGAACTTTCTGTTCCTCTGTGCATCCCAAGACATTGAATATCTTGGTAATTTGTTTTACCCACGTCTCCGCCTTAATCGGATCTGGCTTTCCCCAGAATTCTGGTGGTCCCAACTCTTTGAACTGATTGGTTGTGACCAGCTGTGCGTTGCCATTGTTTCTTCCTATATTTTAAACAGGAATCTCCTTCGTCTGGTTTTGCATGAATCGCAAAAAGCTTCTAAACATCTCATTGTTCATCGTCTGCTCAGTGGTGTTGTTTACAGGAGGAACATTGTCAGCCTGTTCCACGTTCTCCTCATTGGTGAGCAAAGGTGTCTCCACGGTCTCATTTACTCCACTATTAACATTCTCAAATACTGCCATAAAACAAGGGTTAATGTGACGCCCCCAAAATAGGTCCATTCCACCCAACCTATTCTGAGTCGCCAAATACATGGTACAAAAACAAATACAACTTCAGTAATACGACAACACATATACTATGAGTTTAAATACAACTATTGTCTAATAGACAGTATAAAAACTCAAAAGGGGTCCTCATTACAATTATTGATACGCTATTTCACAGAATAGTGAGGACTACTAATGCAACCATCTGGACCGTCAATCCATTCCCCTACTAGTCCCAGCTATATTCTCATTTCCTGAAGAAAACAGTGAAAGAAAGGGTGAGCTCAACTAGCCCAGTAAGAAAATATTATGACTAAGATAATATACAACAAATTATCATTAGTCTTCAAACAGGAAAAATCGATAAAATATAATAGACAACAAGTTTTAGATCAACAATCGCAGCAATGGAATAAGAAATCCATTAGAAGAGTCAAGTAGAGAAAGAATTCTACTATCTTCTAAGATTTAAAAGTCCATCATCAATATTTTATCCCTGTAACATCAATAAATATACATCTTGAATCAAATATTCATCTTTGCACTACATGCCAAAGATATTCATTTGTATCACCAGTTGGTCATGTTCATCTCAACACCTGTTCATCTTTGCACTACGGGCCAAAGATATTCATTAGGTAATCATTCATCTTTGCACTATAGGCCAAAGATATTCATCAGGTAATCATTCATCTTTGCACTATAGGCCAAAGATATTCAGTAATAACATCAGTTAGGACTGAGGATGATGAAAAATATATTAAAGGAACGAATCCAGTGAAACAAAATAACAAATATTAGAGATTCGTATCGCAGTTTATCCAAGATCAATAATACTCCATAATAACCAATTTCGAAGTAAAATTCAAGAATAAAAATCAAAACATGGATACAATCAAAGATAGTAACCATAATAGACATCTTGGACAAAAAGAAGAAAATTTCATTTTTTTCGGTGAATAGTGCCGTATACGTGAATAGTGCCGTAAACGTAAATAGTAACTCCGACACCAAAAGATAGAAATTTCACAAGAAAAATCATCATGCTTCGTGAATAGTACTCGTGAATAGTAACTCATGAATCGTAACCCCGACATGAAAAGTTCCAAATTTGATAAAAAGTTCTAACCAATATTTTGGCATAATGATATTGAAGAAATAATATCACTTATGAAGAAAATAACATCCCTTACCTCAAAAAGACAAGATTGATCATTTGAAATATCGGATATAGTCTTTGAAGGAACTTGCACCGTATAGCAACACTCAAAGTATCAAAATACTCACATGAATACGCTCGATAATATAGAGAGAGAAAGAGAAAAAGCTTATGTTTCTGGTGTGATTTTCAATTCTAACTTAGCCCTCTATTTATAGGAAATGGTAGCACGCCGAAGCAGACTTGACCTGTAACCTGATGGCTTTACCTGCTACTATTCCACCCACCAAAAATCAGCCACCATCCCCAACAACCAAAAGTGGGGCCCACCCATTTCTAGAATTTTCCACCAAAATCATTTATAAACCTAATTTCCGAATCAGTCACATCTTAAAATGCATAACAAATCATTCGTTCATTTTTAACGGTTCAAAATTTGTTAACATATACTCAACTTAGATATGTATAACATATCCAAAAATCACAACGATCCAACGGTCAGATTAAAAATTATAACTCACACAATAAAGCTGTAAGAACACTGATTTGATCTTTTAATACCTCCAATCCGACAACATACTGATAAAATACCTCAACATTAATTCCTTCAATTATAACCACATAAATAAATCCATCATTTATATCCACATAAAATAAATATTTCCTTATCATATGAATCAATAATTAATTATTCACAAATAATATTACAGAATCACATTTATGACAACCAGGCTGTTCCCAGGAAAGAGGGGGCTTTCCGATAAGGATTTCTCCTTACTGGCGCGCAATTAGGTGACCAAACCTCTCCTTGACAGAACTTTTTAGACATTGCCAATAATGCTATCTAATAATATTATTCAAATAATATGAATTATTGATCTGATAATGGAGACACTGTGCAGTGACAATTATTGAACAACAATAATATAAAATATCAACGCAACAATTATTGTACCAATAAAATAAAATATTGAACAGTAATTACTGTAACCATTATTGAGTAGTGCCTTCTTACATAAGAATCAATAATTCAACAATATCTTAATCATGGTGTGCTTCTTTGTAAACCACGCCAGACATCGTATTTTAACCAACGGGTATTCCAACAGTCTTAACGGTAACAACTACGCCGTTATTTATAACAACCCAAACTTTGTCATTTTTTTCATCCGACAGTTATCCGTTATGGGGCCCACATATGGCTACGCCGTCGTACGAATATTCCCCTGACATAAAGAATATTCCACGACCAAACGAATATTCCCCGACACAATGAATATTTTATAACCACTTGCTTATTTTGCAAAATTTGCACATTTCACCCATAACCAAAGTATTATATCAAATTATCACCTTATTATTCACAATAATAAATAGAGGAAATTCGATTTTTATTAATAATAAGTTGGGGTCTTACAACCTCCCCTCCTTATGAAATTTCGTCCTCGAAATTGACGTACGTACCTGGTGTTTCGAAAAGGTGAGGGTACCCCGCTTTCAATTCTGATTCCAACTCCCAAGTCATTTCTTTAATAGCATGGTTCTTCCACAAAACTTTAACTTGTGGTATAACCTTTGTTCGTAGGACATGCTTTTTCCTATCCAATATCTTGGCAGGTACCTCCTTGTACGTTAAATCTTTGGCTATCTCGTCTGGTTCTAACACAATAATGTGGTTTGGGTCGTCCACATATTTACGTAACATCGATACGTGAAAAACGTTATGAACACGCGACATACTTAGTGTTAAGGCGAGTCTATAGGCCACCGTTCCTACTCGATCGAGGATTTCAAATAAATCGAAGGCTTGAGCTTTCTTTTCTTCATCGATTCTTACTTCTAGAATAACGCATTCTTGCACCTTCTTCTTTATATTCATCAGCTCCGGTGTGTAACTTAAGCAGTTTTAACTTTATCGATTAAAGTCGATTCTACTTGTATATTCGTTATCTTCACGTGTTGCTAGAGTCTTTAACTCTATCTTCATCATTTGTAAGTTATACAAAATGGGTTTTTGTGTTAACAACATCGCACTCTTAAACGCATACGATCTTCTACTCAACGCGTCAGCTACCACATTTGTTTTCCCACGATGGTATTGAATGCTACGATCGTAATCTTCAACAGCTCGAACCAATGTCTTTGGCGCATTATACGTTCGTTTTGGTTGAAGAAATATTTAAAGGTTTTAGAAAAGGGTTTTGTACTGGGGTCAATACAAAATTTGATTTCACGCTCTAGGGGTAAGCTAAGAAGTCCTTCAGGAATACGTCAGGAAATTCACTAACAACAGAAATATCATTCAAATCTGACGTATTTTTGTTTAAATCCATGAAATGGGCTAAGAAAGCTTGACATCCGTTTTTCAATAAACGAATGGCTTAATGGCTTGATATGAAAGTGTTTGACTTCAATGGTTTGGTTGCTTGAATTTGCATAACAGGTTGGTTAGAAATATGAAAACTAACAACCTTACGAAAACACTCAATTTTGGCATGATGAGTGGTTAACCAATCAATTCCTAAAATCACATCAAAAGCAAGTATCTTTAAAGAGATAAGATCAACAGGTAATGTGATAGTGCCAACTTGGATCATGCAAGATTTATAAACTGCAGATGTAACGAAGGTTTCACCTAACGGAGTTTCAACAGATAAGTCAAAGTCCAATTTCTCCGGAGTCAAGTTTAATCGTTGAGCACAAATAGGAGAAATAAAAGAGTGGGTAGAACCGGTATCTAATAAGGTATAGACTTCGAAAGAATTTATAAATAACTAACCCGTGCTAACTTCGTTCGGGTTACTCGCTCTTTGAGAAGTCACGAAAAATGCTCTTCCTGAAACCATGGACTTTGTTTTGTCCGTATCCACCTTTGGTGCCAACGTCCCAACTGGACTTGAGTTCGCTACAGGACAAAATCAAGCTATGTGACCGTCTTTTCCACAAATAAAACATATCTTGGAAAGCTGTGAATAGTTTGGACTTATATGTCCCTCCTCTCCGCATCTGTAGCATCTAACTGGCGGTCATTCTCCTCCCCTAGAATTTGTTGCTTGTGCTAGTGCTGGTGCTGGTGCCGACGTCTTCCTGTCATCGTTAAATCTTCTCTTCTTGAAATTTCCACTTGAACCATTTTTTCTATTATCTTGGCCATGATTACCACCGAAGTGGTTACCATTTCTGGCATGATAATTTCCTCCACGATGGTTATCATTATTCCGATGACCGTTGCCACCGGTACAATTATTATCGTGTTGTTGCTCGTTATCCTTTGGTTGGGATGGCTCATTATCGCGCTCCAATAACTGCTATTCACTACATTTTTAACGTCCTCAGTTGCCATTCTTAAATACTGCCATAAAACAAGGGTTAATTGACATATCAAATATTATCCCTATACTCTGACCGACCAAATAAATACCAAACAAACTTAGGTAGGTCATACTAGCGAAGGAATTTCCCATCTCTCCCCTCCTAGTTCTAGTCTCACATCTTAGCCAGGGATTATATCCCTAAGCTTTGATACCAACTGTGACGCCCCAAAAATAGGTCCATTCCACCCAACCCATTCTGAGTTGCCAAATACATGGTACAAAAACAAATACAACTTCAGTAATACTACAACACATATACTGTGAGTTTAAATACAACTATTGTCTAATAGACAGTATAAAAACTCAAAAGGGGTCCTCATTATAATTATTGATACGCTATTTCACAGAATAGTGAGGACTACTAATGCAACCATCTGGACCGTCAATCCATTCCCTGACTAGTCCCAACTATATTCTCATTTCCTGAAAAAAACAGTGAAAGAAAGGGTGAGCTCAACTAGCCCAGTAAGAAAATATTATGACTAAGATAATATACATCAAATTATCATTAGTCTTCAACAGGGAAAAATCTAATAAAATATAATAGACAACAAGTTTTAGATCAACAACTGCAGCGGAATAAGAAATCCATTAAAAGAGTCAAGTAGAGAAAGAATTCTACTACCTTCTAATATTTAAAAGTCCATCATCAATATTTTATCCCTGTAACATCAATCAATATACATCTTGAATCAAATATTCATCTTTGCACCACTGTGCCAAAGATATTCATTTGTATCACCAGTTGGTCATGTTCATCTCAACACTGCTCATCTTTTGCACTACTGGCCAAAGATATTCATTAGGTAATCATTCATCTTTGCACTACAAAAGCCAAAGATATTCATCGATTAATCATTCATCTTTGCACTACTGAGCCAAAGATATTCATCGAGTAATCATTCATCTTTGCACCTCTGGGCCAAAGATATTCAAGAATAACATCATTTAGGGTCGAGGATGATGAAAAATATTTTAAAGGAACGAATCCAATGAAACAAAATAACAAATATTAGAGATTCGTATCGCAGTTTATCCAAGATCAATAATACTCCATAATAACCAATTTCGAAGTAAAATTCAAGAATAAAAATCAAAACATGGATACAATCAAAGATAGTAACCATAATAGACATCTTGGACAAAAAGAAGAAAATTTCATTTTTTTCGGTGAATAGTGTTGTATACGTGAATAGTGTCGTATACGTGAATAGTAACTCCGACACCAAAAGATAGAAATTTCATAAGAAAAATAATCATGCTTCGTGAATAGTAACTTGTAAATAGTAACTCATAAATAGTAACTCGTGAATAGTAATCCCGACATGAAAAGTTCCAAATTTGATAAAAAGTTCCAACTAATATTTTGGCATAATGATATTGAAGAAAAATAATATCACTTACGAAAAAAATAACATCCCTTACCTCAAAAAGAAAGTACTTCTGACTGGAATACTGGATATAGTGCTGAAGGAACTTGCACCGTATAGCAACACTCAAAGTATCAAAATACTCACAAGAATACGCTCGATAATATAGAGAGAGAAAGAGAGAAAGCTTATGTTTCTGGTGTGATTTTCAATTCTAACTTAGCCCTCTATTTATAGGAAAATGGTAGCACGTCGAAGCAGACTTGTCCTGTAACCTGATGGCTTTACCTGCTACTATTCCACCCACCAAAAATTAGCCACCATCCCCAACAACCAAAAATGGGGCCCACCCATTTCTAGAATTTTCCACCAAAATTATTTATAAACCTAATTTCTGAATCAGTCACCTCTTAAAATTCATAACAAATCATTCGTTCATTTTTAACGGTTCAAAATTTGAGAACATATACTCAACTTATATATGTATAACATATCCAAAAATCACAACGATCCAACGGTCAGATTAAAAATTATAACTCACAAAATAAAGCTGTAAAAACACTGATTTGATCTTTTAATACCTCCAATCCGACAACATACTGATAAAATACCTCAACATTAATTCCTTCAATTATAACCACATAAATAAATCCATCATTTATATCCACATAAAATAAATATTTCCTTATCATATGAATCAATAATTAATTATTCACAAATAATATTACAGAATCACATTTATGACAACCAGGCTGTTCCCAGGAAAGAGGGGGCTTTCCGATAAGGATTTCTCCTTACTGGCGCGCAATTAGGTGACCAAACCTCTCCTTGACAGAACTTTTTAGACATTGTCAATAATGCTATCTAATAATATTTTCAAATAATATGAATTATTGATCTGATAATGGAGATACTGTGCAGTGACAATTATTGAACAACAATAATATAAAATATCAACGCAATAATTATTGAACCAATAAAATAAAATATTGAACAGTAATTACTGTAACCATTATTGAGTAGTGCCTTCTTTTGTAAAAATCAATAATTCAACAATACTGTGCAATACCGTGTGCTACTGTGCAACCACGCGTATTACTGTATTTTAACCACCGGGTATTCCAACAGTCTTAACGGTAACAACTACGCCGTTATTTATAACAACCCAAACTTTGTCGTTTTCTTCATCCGACAGTTATCCGTTATGGGGCCCACAAATAGCTGCGCCGTCGTACGAATTATCCCCTGACAGAAAGAATATTCCACGACCAAACGAATATTCCCCGCCACAATGAATATTTTATAACCACTTACTTATTTTGCAAAATTTGCACATTTCACCCATAACCAAAGTATTATATCAAATTATCACCTTATTATTCACAATAATAAATAGAGGAAATTCGATTTTTATTAATAATAAGTTGGGGTCTTACAGATAATTTAACAAATTAACATATCACATAATATCCCTATATTATGACCGACCAACAAAAAAGCTTAGGTAGGACACACTAGCGAAGGATTTACTCGTCTCTCCCCTCCTAGTTCTATTCCCCGATCTCCACCGGAGATCATATCCCTAAGCTCTAATACCAACTGTGACGCCCCCAAAATAGGTATACAACACCCATTCTGAGTCGTCAAAATACATGGTACAGAAACAACTACAACTTTATTAATACAACATAAAAACTGTGAGTTTAAATACAAATATTGTCATCTAGACAATATCCACACTCAAATAAGTCCTCATTATAATTATTAATACACTATTTTACAAAATAGTGAGGACTACTAGAACCACTTCTAGAACCATCATTCCACACCCCGACTAGTACTCGCTACATTTTCGCCTCCTGAGAAGAAAAATGGAACAACAAGGAAAAGGGTGAGCTCAACTAGCCCAGTAAAGAATATTATGACCAAGATAATATAGAACAAATTATCGTTAGTCTTCAACAGGGAAAAATCTAATAGAATACAATAGATAACAAGTTTTAAATCAATATTCGCAGCGGAAATAATAATTCATTATAAGAGTTAAATAGAGAATAAAATCTACTATGTTCTACATATGAATTTAAAAGTTCATCGTCAATATTTTATCCCTGTAACATCAATCAACATATATCTAGAATCAAATATTCATCTTTGCACTACAGGCCAAAGATATTCATCAATTGGTCATGTTCATCTAAACACATGTTCATCTTTGCACTACGGGCCAAAGATATTCATCAGAAATCATTTATATTTGCACTACAGGCCAAAGATATTCAGTAATATCATCATTTAGGACTGAAGATGATGAAAAATATTTTAAAGGAAACGAATCCAGTGAAACAAAATAACAAATATTAAAGATTCGTATTCCGGTTTATCCATGTCCAAAACTACCTCATAAATAATCATAGTGGAGTAAAATTCAAGAATGATCAAAACATGAATACAATCAAAGCTAGTATCCATAATAGATATTTTGGACAAAAAGAAGAAAATTTTATTTTTCAGTGAATAGTGTCATATTCGTGAATAGTGTCGTATTCGTGAATAGTGCCGTATACGTGAATAGTGTCGTATACGTGAATAGTAACCCCAACACAAAAAGTTCCAAATTTGATAAAAAGTTCAAACCAATATTTCGGCGTAATGATATTGAAGAAAATAATATCATTTAAGAAGAAAATAACATGCCTTACCTAAAAAGGATAGTACTTCTAACTGGAATACTGAATATAGTGCTGAAAGAACTTGCACCGTATAGCAATACTCAAAGTACTAAAATACTCACAAAAATACGCTCGATATTATAGAGAGAGAAATCTTTAGTTTCTGGTGTGATTTTCAATTCTAATCTAAGCACCCTATTTATAGGAAAATGCTTAAAACACCAAAGTAGAAAATTTAATAAAATATTAATATATATATATATATATATTAAATTCCTACGTACCCCAATTTAGTCAAAACTTCAGCCACACATGTGCCAAAAACAACAAAAACGTTTTTCTTAATAAAAATAATTAAAACATCCAAAAATCAATTATTCCAAAATTTTGGAACTTCAATAATTCATAATAAATAGCCCTTTTATCAGAAAAATTCAAAACTCATATCCTTTCCATAGGGAATTCCAGTATCTACAACTTTGCAGAAGAAAGTTTTTTCAAATTCCAAATGAAATTGGAATGAAATCCACAAAGCAAGCGATTTTACTAAAAGTTATAATCAAATTTCGGTCAAGAAATGGGCCCCACAGACATGTTTAACATGTTTTAAACAACTTTTGCAACAAAAATACTCTTCCTCCTCATATACTCATATATCCCACATTCATTGTAAAAATATCCCCATTATCAGAAAAAGATAAAATATTAATTTTCAACAATTGTCACATTCAAAATTTTCTCCATCTATATCCACATAAAATCAGTATTTTCCTCATCATATAAATCAATAATTAATTATTCACAAATAATATTACAGAATCACAATCGACAACCGGTAGTTTCCAGGAAGAGGGGCTTTCGGTAAAGATTTCTCCTTCTTGGTGCGCAATTGATTAGGTGACCAAACCTCTCCTTGAGGCAGAACTTTCTAGACATTGCCAATAATGTTATCTAATAATATTATTGAGATAATATGAATTATTGCTTCGATAATGGAAAATATCGTGTAGTGACAATTATTGAAACAACGATAATATAAAATATCAACGCAACAATTATTGAATCAATAAAATAAAATCTTTGAGCAATAATTCATTGTAACAATTATTGAGTAGTGCCTTCTTACGTAAGAATCAATAATTGGTGCAATACCATGTATTCTTGTGCAACAACGCGCGTATTATCGTGTTTTTAACCCGGGTATTCCAACAGTGTTAACGGTAACAACTACGCCGTTATTTATAAACAACTTATACTTGTCGTTTTCTTTATCCAATCGCTTTCCATTATGGGGCCCACAAAAGACTGTGCCGTCGTACGAATATTCCCCGACAGGAAGAATATTGCACGACCAAACGAATATTTCCCGACAACAATGAATATTTTATAACCACTTGCTTATTTGAAATATTTGCGCATTTTACCTATAACTAACCACATTAATCAAATCAACCCTTACTATTTCAAAATAATAAATAGAGGAAATTAAATTTTATTTATTAATAATTTGGGGTCTTACAAACAGCATATAACTTATTCTTGGAATGGTATATTCACAAAAATCTACTTGTTAAAACTGGGTAGTGCTAATAAAATTAATTCATACACTTAACTTCCCAATTGATAAAAACAATATTCTCAAGTTAAAAGTGCAGAATTTAAGTGTAAAATTTTAATTCAAGGAAACAATGCACTAGCTTTTATATCACTAACACAGAATAACAGATCCCTGAGCAATTTGATTTGAGGATTCCAATATCAATCTAATCGGATTTAGTACATAACCAAAACCCCGAATCATAACCATGGTTTCCAGTTGGACTAAAGATGTCCTCATTTACATTTTTTTAAACCACAAGAACATATTGAGAATTCAAAATTGTAATATCTTTGGCACATCCACTGGGAACTTGTGAATCACAACCATCCACAGGTTCTTTTCCTTTGCTGGGTTTATGCTTCTTAAGGCCTTCACACAGCGCTGATTAACTTGAACTGAGAAAGCTTTCTTAATAAATATTGTAAGACCCCAACTTTTATAAATAAAGATGAATTTTCTATAAATATCATTTTTGAATATTATGGAGTAAATTTGATATAATGCTATAGTTGTGGGTAATATTTATAAATTTTGCAAAGTACGCAAGTTGTTATATAATATTCGAATGGTCGGGGAATATTCGTTTTAACAGAAAATATTCGTACAACGGCATAATCATTGGTGGACCCCACAACGGAATTATTGTCAGATTGAGAAAATGACAAAAATACTTTATGAAAATAACAGCAGAAGTTTTACCATTAACTGTTGAAACACCCGGTGTTAAAAGTATAAAGAATACGCGTGGTTGCATAGTAGTACACACAGATTGATTATTGATGCTTACGTGAGAAGTCACCAATTTTGTTCAATTATTGCTATAGTAATTCACGCGATAAGATCTCACGTTATTTGATTCAATTATTTTAATATTTTATATATTATTAAATCAATAATTGAGACGACAAAGGTTATTAATATTATTATTTGCAATATTAACGATGTCTAGAAGTTCCACAAGGAGAGGTTTGGTCACCTAATCGCGCGCCAATGGGGAGAAATCCTTATCGAAAGCCCCTCTTTCCGGGAACGACCGGTCGATTAATATTGTGAATTCGATTAATATTGTGAATTATAATAATGGTGATAAAGTTTGTTTTATTAGTATTATTAATGTAATAAAATAGAAATATATTTTTATATAAAACATAATACTTTTATAAAGTTATTTGTTTTATTAGACAATAATTAATTATATATATATATATATTTTTATTATGCATAGTGTTGCATAGTGTCACATATAGTGTTTTGTATAGTAAAATCTTTTTATATAAAATAGAATACTTTTATAAAGTTATTTGTTTTATTAGATTTTAAATAAAATATATAAATATATATATTTATAGAATATATTATATTTTATTGCATAGTGCAGCATAGTATCCTTTCTATTTTCCTATAAATAGGATGCTTAGTTAGAATTGAAAACCACACCAGAAGTTCGGAGAATTCTTCTATAATCTTGAGCGTATTTCTTTAGATTTTTAAGAAGCTTTGAGCGTAGTCCAAGTTTTCTTCAAGAATATCCTCGCCCTACCAGTCAGAATACTCTTCTTTTACGGTAAGGGATATTATTTGTTGTACTCATAAAGGGTATTCTTTCTTTCTTATTCGTGAAGAGAACTTCTGTTATTCCATTCTTTATTATTCTGTTGGAATAACCTATATACGCGGGATACCCTATACTTGGTGAAATTCTTATGTTATTCCATTCTTTATTATTATGTTGGAATAACCTGTCTATGCAAAGTACTGCATACATGGTGAAATTCTTTTGTTATTCCATTCTTTATTATTCATTTGAACATATAAATTCGCATGCTTACGCATGACTGGTTCCGTTATTTATTATTTCGTTGAAATATCGTATACGTGTGCGTTTACGCATGACCGGTTCCATTATTTATTATTTTGTTGGAATATCCGTCATGCGTTTACGCATTGACCGGTTCCGTTATTTATTATTTCGTTTGAATAACTCGTCTCATGCGGTCTATCGCATGCCCGGTGATTTCTTTTGTTATTCCATTCTTTATTATACTCGGTTGGTTAAAGTTTTGACTTCTATACTCCATAAAATTAGTGTAATATCCTTGATATTTGCGCTTCATCCAAAGATCTTTTCATGGAAATATTCTTCGAGCATTCTTGAAGTGTTACTCACAAAGAAGTATCATGTCGACAAATTGGACGTTATTAGTTTTCGGATAAATTAATTCTTGAACTTGTTTTATTGAATTCTTATATCATTGTCATCATCCTCATGTTTATATTAAATTGAAAGTCATCTCGTGGCCTGTAGTAGTAGATGGATGGACTTGGTATGATTATGACTGAGGATTATTCTAAGTGTAATCATGACCGTAATGTTATAAATGATGTGGAAAAAGTCCTCATTGGCCCGTAGTGCATTGATGGATGCTTGTTGGCATGATCATGACCATCGATGAATACACGAATATCCTCGCCCGTAGTGCATGGATAATTTGTGGTCGTGATACTAATGAATATCCTGGTCGTAAAAGTGTGGATGATGTGGATTATTTATTGTCGAGTCTCAAAAACGATAAAAGTAATGAAAACCTTTTACATCATAGAAGATAGTAGATTTTATTCTCTACTTGACTCTTCTAATGGATTGCTTGTTCCACCGCAGTTAAATTTGATGTTTGTTATATTTTATCAGTTTAACACTGGTTGAAGGCTAATGATAATTTATTCGCATTATCTTAGTTATAATATTTCTTACTGGGCTAGTTGAGCTCACCCCTTTTGCTTTCATTGTTCTCTCGTGAAATGATGAGAACGAAGAAAATCTAGTCTGGGGAACTGAGTGACGGTCCAGATGATAGCATTAGTAGTCCTCACTATTCTATGAAATAGTGTGATAATAAATGTAATGAGGACCCTATTGAGTTTGTATATTGTCTAGAAGACAATATTTGTATTAAAACTCATAGCTCATGTTGTATAATTAAGTTGTTATTTGTATTGTGTACCATGTATTTAGCGACTCAAGATGGGTGATGTATACTTATTTTGGGGGCGTCACAGTTTGTATCCAAGCTTAGGGATATGATCCCTGGCTAAGATGTGGGACTAGAACTAGGAGGGGAGAGACGGGGAATTTCTTCGCTAGTATGACCTACCTAAGTTTTTTTGGTATTTAATTGGTCGGTCAGAGTATTGTGATAATATGTTACATATCAATTAACCCTTGTTTTGTGGCAGTATCTGAAAATGACATCCGAGAATGTTGAGAATATCAATGGAGCACAGGAGACCGTTGAGTCATAACAAATCAACACCTAGGATAATGTGCATCAGGAAGGCAATAATCCTCAGGTGAACAACAACACCGACCAAATGGCGAACGACGGAATGTTTAGGAGCTTTCTGCAATTCGTACAACATCAGGCAAGAGAGACTCTTGTCCAAAATGTAGGTGAAAACACTGGCAACTCTCGGACGGTCACCGCTAAACAGTTCAAGGAGCTGGGACCACCGGAGTTTATTGGAGAACCAAAACCACTTAAGGCGGAGACGTGGAAAATGCAGATCACCAAGATATTTGATGTCTAGGGATGCTCCGAGGAGCAAAAGGTTCCCTTTGCCACCTTTATGTTGTGAGGAGAGGCAGATTATTGGTGGGAATCAATAAAGCGTACTCAACCTGCCGCACTGAAGATGTCTTGGGAGAAGTTCCAAGAACTATTCAACGACAAGTACTTTCCCGAAAGTATTCGTTATATGAAAGAGGTAGAGTTCATCAAGTTAGAGCAGAACAATATGACCGTGTCACAATACGAAGCTAAGTTTGTCGAGTTGTCTCGGTTTGCGTCTCACTTGGTTAACAATGAAGAGAGAATGACGCGGATGTTTGTAAGAGGTTTGAAACCCGAGATACGTAAATATCTAATTTCTCATAAACTATGTTTGTATTCAGATGTTGTAAATAGGGCTCAGTTATTGGAGCGCGATAACAAGTCAACGCAACCAAGAGAAAGCAGCCGACAAAATGATAATACCAGTGAGAGCAGTCATCAAAGTGGTGACAAC
Organism: Panax quinquefolius; assembly: GCA_020205615.1. Taxonomy (NCBI): domain Eukaryota; kingdom Viridiplantae; phylum Streptophyta; class Magnoliopsida; order Apiales; family Araliaceae; genus Panax; species Panax quinquefolius. The sequence goes on from CM035165.1 coordinate 82,673,383, forward strand.
AAGCGTGGAGGGAATCAACAGGCCAGAAATGGTAACCACTTCTGTGGTAATCAGGGCCAAAATAATAAGAATGGACATTTCAAGAAGAGGAGATTCAATAATGATGGAAAGACGTCAGCACTAGCACCCGTTGTTAAAGAAGGAGAACGACCACCTACCATATGCTTTAAATGTGGAGGGGAGGGACACATCAGTCCAAACTGCGCGATGTCGTCCAAAGCATGTTATAATTGTGGAACAGAAGGTCACCTAGCCTAATTTTGTCGTTCACCAAAGACAAGTTCAGCTAGGATGGAGGCACCAAAAGCCGTCCCAGAAAATTTAAAGCCGGTAGTGCAAGGGAGAGCGTTTGTAGTGACCTCCCAGAAAGAAAGGAACCCAAACGAGGTCATCACGGGTAAGCTTATCATAAACTCTAGCGAAGTCTATACCTTATTTAATACCGGTTCTACCCATTCTTTTATTTCTCTTACTTGCGCTCAACGATTAAATTTGACTCCGGAGAAATTAGACTTTGACTTATCTGTGGAAACTCCATTGGGAGAAACCTTCATTACATCCACTGTTTATAAGTCTTGTTTGGTTCAAAACGGTACCCTCGCATTACCTGTCGATCTTATTTCATTAAAAATTCTTGCATTTGATGTGATTCTAGGGATTGATTGGTTAACTACTCATCATGCAAAAATTAATTGTTTTCGTAAGGTTGTTAGCTTTCATATTCCTAACCAACCTATTATGCGAATTCAAGCAACCAAACCATTAAAATCAATCACTGTCATCTCAAGCCATAAAACTATTCGTTTATTAAAAAATGGATGTCAAGCTTTCTTAGCTCATGTCACGGATCTAAACAAAAATACGTCAGTTTTGAATGATATTTCTATTGTTAATAAATTTCCTGACGTATTCCCAGAAGAACTTTCTGGCCTACCCCAAGAGCGTGAAATTGAATTTTGTATCGACCTTTAACCCGGTACAAAACCCATTTCCAAACCCCATATCGAATGGCTCCTATTGAACTTCAGGAGTTAAAGACCCAACTGCAGGAATTGTTAGACATTGGCTTCATTCATCCTAGTACGTCTCCTGGGGGTGCTCATGTTCTATTCTTGAAGAAGAAAGATGGGAGTATGCGACTTTGTATTGATTATCGAGAGTTGAATCATGTCACCATCAAAAATAGGTACTCATTGCCACGTATTGATGACCTGTGTGACTAGTTGCAAGGAGTCAAATTCTTTTCAAAGATTGATCTTCGTTCCGGATATCACCAATTGAAGATTAGAACCAATGACATTCCAAAGACGACTTTCAAAACTCGGTACGGGCATTATGAATTCCTAGTCATGTCTTTTGGATTGACTAATGCTCCTGATGCCTTCATGGATATGATGAACCGAGTATTCAAGGAACATTTGGATCACTTTGTGGTCGTCTTTATTGATGACATCCTTATTTATTCCAAAAGCCGTGAAGATCACGAGAAACACTTGAGGCTGATACTCCAAAAGCTTCGTGAATACAAGCTTTATGCCAAGTTGAAGAAATGTGAGTTTTGGCTTGAGGAAGTAAGATTCCTTGGACACGTAGTATCAAGTCATGGAATATCTGTTGACCCGACAAAAATTGAAGCAATTCAAAGCTGGGAGCAACCTAAATCAGTGACCGAAGTACGTAGGTTTCTCGGTTTAGCTGGTTATTATCGGAGATTCGTGTAAGGATTTTCTCAAATCGCTACTCCATTAACTCAGCTGACTCGGAAAGATACAAAGTTCGATTGGAGCGAAGAATGTGAGAAGAGTTTTTGAGAACTCAAGAGGAGACTCATTTTAGCACCTGTTCTGACAATACCATCTGGCTCGGAGGGATTTGTCATCTACAGTGATGCTTCGGGAAAAGGGTTGGGATGTGTTCTCATGCAACATGGGAAAGTCATAGCTTATGCCTCAAGACAACTCAAAGAATATGAGAGGAGTTATCCTACTCATGATCTAGAGTTGGCAGTTGTTGTCTTCGCACTTAAAATTTGGAGGCATTACTAATATGGGGAGAAAGTGGATATCTTTACGGATCATAAAAGCCTCAAATATTTCTTCACTCAAAAGGAACTCAACATACGACAACGACGTTGGCTTGAACTGTTGAAAGATTATGATCATACCATCTAATACCATCCCGAAAAGTTTAACGTAGTAGCCGATTTATCGAGTAGAAAGATCATATGCGCAAGTACGAAAAGCGATATTGTCAACGCAAAGGCCAATTGTGTGTGACTTGCAAAGGATGGACATAGAGTTAAAAACTCCAAGGACCCATGTTATGATGGCAAATATACGAGTAGAACCGAGTTTAATTAATAACGTTAAAGCTGCTCAAGCTACAGACCTGGAGCTGATGCGTATGAGGAAGAAAATGCAAGAAGGTGTTATGTCGAAAGCAAGAATCGATGAAGAAGGAATACTTTGAGTCAACTCTAGACTTTGTGTTCCTAACGACCCTGATTTAAAGTATAAAATCATGATAGAGGAACACAACACATCATTTGCAATCCATCCCGAGAGTACCAAAATGTATCATGATCTTCGACATACATTTTGGTGGGGCAATATGAAGAGAGAGATAGCGTTGTTTATCTCAAGGTGTCTAACGTGTCAACGAGTTAAGGCAGGGCATCAAGTACCAAAAGGTCCATTGCAACCACTTGAAATTGCAGAATGGAAGTGGGAGCACATTACCATGGATTTCGTTACTGGTCTTCCCAAGGTTTCTCAAGGCATAGATGCAATTTGGGTCATTGTTGATAGATCGACCAAGTTCGCTTCACTTCTTACCTATACGAGAAACTTATACACTTGAACGCCTTGCTCAGTATGTACATAAACGAGGTTGTAAGATTGCATGGTATGCCAGTATCCATAGTTTCTGATTGAGACCCAAGATTCACTTCAAGATTTTGGGTTAGTTTGCAAAAAGCTATGGGCACAGATTTACGATTTAGCTCGGCATATCATCCTCAGACGGATGGGCAGTTGGAGGACAATTTAAACTCTTGAAGATCTATTAAGACTCTGTGTCCTTAACTTCAAGGGAAGTTGGGATAAGTTCTTACCATTGGTGGGGTTTTCCTACAACAACAGTTATCAAGCAAGTATCGGGCATGGCTCCATTTGAGGCGCCAGATGGAAGAAAGTGTCGTTCTCCAAAGATGTGGGATGAGGTGGGTGAAGCAAACATTGTTGGGACCGGAGTTGGTATGTATGACTATAAAAAGATTCAAACGATCCGACAACGATAAAAAACTCACAAGATCGACAAAAGAGTTATGCCGATCTTCATCGAAAGGACGTGGAATTCGATATAGAGATCATGTGTGTTGTTACGTGTTGCTCCATGGAAAGGAGTTACGAGATTTGGAAAGAGAGGAAAGCTCAATCCTCGATTCATCGGCCCATTTTAATCCTCGATCGAGTAGGAACTGTGTCCTATAGACTCTCTTTACCGCCAAGTATGTCTCGTGTTCATAACGTTTTTCACATATCCATGTTATGTAAATATGTGAAAGACCCGAACCACATTATTGAGTTAGAACCGGACGAAATAGCGGAAGATTTGACGTATGAAGAGGTTCCTGTTCAAATCTTGGATAAGAAGGAACATATTCTACGCTCCAAGGTTATACCTCAAGTCAAAGTTTTGTGGAGAAACCACGATGTTGAGGAAATGACTTGGGAGTTAGAATTTGAAATGAAATCAAGGTATCCTTACCTCTTCGACATACCAGGTACGTACCCTAATTTCGAGGGCAAAATTTCATAAGAAGGGGAGGTTGTAAGACCCCAACTTTTATAAATAAAGATGAATTTTCTATAAATATCATTTTTGAATATTATGGAGTAAATTTGATATAATGTTATAGTTGTGGGTAACATTTATGAATTTTACAAAGTACGCAAGTTGTTATATAATATTCGATTGGTCGGGGAATAATCGTTTTAACAAGGAATATTCGTACAATGGCACAATCATTGGTGGACCCCACAACAGAATTATTGTCGGATTGAGAAAATGACAAAAATACTTTATGAAAATAACGGCGGAAGTTTTACCGTTAACTGTTGAAACACCCGGTGTTAAAAGTATAAGAATAATGCTGTGGTCGTATAAGTAGTAACACCAGATTGATTATTGATGCTTACGTGAGAAGTCACTCGCTTTTGTTCAATTATTGCTACAGTAATTGCTGTATAGTATCTCACGTTATTTGATTCAATTATTGTCAATATTTATATATTATTAAATCAATAATTGAGACGACAAGGATATTAATATTATTATTTACAATATTAATGATGTCTAGAAGTTCTGTCAAGAAGAGGTTTGGTCACCTAATTGCGCGCCAATAGGGAGAAATCTTTATTGGAAAGCCCCCTCTTTCCTGGGAACGACCTGGTCGATTAATATTGTGAATTATAATAATGGTGATAAAGTTTGTTTTATTAATATTATTAATGTAATAAAACAGAAAAACTTTTTATATAAAGCAGAATACTTTTATAAAGTTATTTGTTTTATTAGACAATAATTAGAATATATTATATTTTATTATGCAATAGTGTTATATAGTATTACATATAGTGTTTTGCGTAGTATAAAAAATTTTTTTATAAAATAGAATACTTTTATAAAGTTATTTATTTTATTAGATTTTAAATAAAAAAATATATAAATATATATATATATATATTTAGAATATATTATATTTTATTGCATAGTGCAACATAGTATCCTTTCTATTTTCCTATAAATAAGATCCTTAGTTAGAATTGAAAACCACACCAAAAGTTCAGAGAATTCTTCTATATTCTTGAGCGTATTTCTTTAGAGTTTTAAGAAGCTTTGAGCGTAGTCCAAGTTTTCTTCAAGAATATCCTCGCCTACCAAATATAATGCTCTTCTTTTACTAAGAAGGGATATTATTTGTTGTACTCGTAAGAGGGTATTCTTTCTTTCTTATTCATGAAGAGAACTTTCATTATTCCATTCTTTATTATTCATTGGAATAACTTTGATACGCTGGATACCCTATACTTTGTGAAATTCTTATGTTATTCTATTCTTTATTATTATGTTGGAATAACTCGTCATGCAAAGTAATCGCATACATGGTGAAATTCTTTTTGTTATTCCATTCTTTATTATTCTATTCGAACATCTTGTCTTCGTGCTATTTACGCATGACCTAGTTCCGATTGTTTATTATTTTATGTTGAATATCATCATGCATGCATTACGCTTACGCACGACTGGTTCCATTATTTATTATTACATTGGAATATCCTATCTCATGCGTTTACGCATGATGACTGTTTCGTTATTTATTATTCGTTAGAATAACCTATCTCGTAAGGATCTATCGCATGCCCGGTAATTTCTTTTGTTATTCCATTCTTTATTATACTCGGTTGGTTAAAGTTTTGACTTCTATACTCCATGAAATTAGTGGAATATCATTGATATTTTGCGCTTCATCCAAAGATATCTTTTCATGGAAATATTCTTCCGAGCATTCTTGAGTGTTACTCACAAAGAAGTATCATGTTGACAATCTGGACATTATTAGTTTCTGGATAAATTAATTTTTGAACTTTTTTTATTGAATTCTTATATCTTTGTCATCATCCTCATGTTTATATTATATTGAAAGTCATACGTGGGCTGTGAAAGTGCATAGATGGACTTGGTATAATTATACCAGGATTATTATTTGTAATCATGACCGTAATGTTACAAATGATGTGGAAAAAGTCCTCCTTGGCCCGTAGTGCATTGATGGACAGATGTTGGCATGATTATGACCATTGATGAATACACAAATATCCTTGGCGCGTAGTGCATGGATAATTTATGGTCGTGATACTAATGAATATCCTTGGTCAGAAAAGTGTGGATGATGTGGATTATTTATTGTCGAGTCTCAAATGATAAAAGTAATGATAAACCTTTTAAATCATAGAAGATAGTAGATTTTATTATCTACTTGACTCTTCTAATGGATTGCTTGTTCATATGCAGCTTAAACTTGATGTTTGTTATATTTTATCGGTTTAACAATCGTTCAAGGCTAATGATAATTTATTCTGTATTATCTTAGTCATAATATTTCTTACTGGGCTACTTGAGCTCACCCCTTTTTCTTTCATTGTTCTCTTTAGGAATTGAGAATGTAGCAGGGACTAGTCGGGGAACGGAGTGACGGTCCAGATGATAGCATTAGTAGTCCTCACTATTCTATAAAATAGCGTAATAATAAATGTAATGAGGACCCCATTGAGTTTGTATACTGTCTAGAAGACAATATTTGTATTAAAACTCACAGCTCATGTTGTATAATTAAGTTGTTATTTGTATTATGTACCATGTATTTGGCGACTCAAGATGGGTGATGTATACCTATTTTGGGGGTGTCACAAATATGGGCAGTTTTTATTGTAAAGTTCAGAACTTTGTTATGCAAAGCCATACATGGGGAACTTCATATGCAACATTCACATTAAAATCATGTTATAAATGTGATGCTCCTATTAGATAATTAACAACATGTTTGCTGAATGTTAACAATTTATTTACAATCTGCAAATATGAAAGGGGAACTATAGATAATCACTCCAATGTCACAAAACCTTTAGTCTTTTGATATTCCAAATAGTTTCTTTGGTGTTGGTCTTATACAAGTTCAGATTTTCTGGTTGTGTATCTCAACTCTTAAGCATGTCGCAAACACATAATGATATCTTATTAAGTTACCTCACTTGCAAATTTGAAAGACACACGAGTGACAAATCAATCTTTTATGACATTTTCTTTGACAATTGTTATTTAAACAATAAGATTGACCCAAATGATTCCCTTTAAACTATAAGAGTGACCCAAATGTATGACAATGTACTCGTTTTACTAAAAGTTTAATTCGATCTCTCAAAATATAAATGATTTACATATGACCACTAGTTATTATTTTATCTGATTTTTGTGTATTATGTTATTGTTTAAATCACTGGTTGAGTTGATGTAATTGGATTGATGAATAAATTTCAGGTTGAACTTAATTTCATGGATAACAGTTGGACGCATCATGAGCGTATATCAGTGACTTATCGCAATGGGGTCAAAAGCTTCATTGAGCATGTACGTGCAACATTTGGCCCAACAGTTGACATTAGATGTCCTTGTATCAAGTGTATGAACCTATACACTAAAACCCAAGAAGAGGTGTCTTCACATTTGTGCATAAATGGGATAATGCCTTCTTATGATAAGTGGATTTACCACGGTGAACCCATTCCACGTATACCCAATGAACATGCTCAGAATATTTTCTCTCAAAATGAGGAGTTTATGGACTATGATTTAGATGGTGATGAGGATGAAATTGAGACACTCATGGAAGATATTAATCGAGGAACCTTTACTGTTGGTGGGAATGAAGATACCTTCCAAAATAGAAATCATACCAGATTTGAACAAATGCTTAATATGTTAGACAAAGAGTTATATCTAAGATGCCAAAAGTACTCCATTTTGTCATTTGTTATAAAATTGTTGCATTTGAAGGTTTTCAACCATTGGACAAATAAGTCTATAGACATGCTACTTGAGTTGATTAAAGATGTTCTTCCTGATGGTGCGAATTTTCCAAAAGCATATTACGAGGCAAAGATAATGCTACGTGAAATTGGCCTTGGATACCTTCCAATACACGCATTCAAGTAAGTAAAATAACATAACAAAAAGTCCTTAAGTATAACACTCATTCATATATAGTTAATATGTCTCATTTTTTTTGAAGGTATGATTGTGCCCTTTTTTGGCAAGAAAATAAGGATTTAGAAGAGTATCCAGTCTGCCGGGAATCAAGATGGAAAGTTAATGATGGGAAGGGTAAAAAAATCCCACCCAAGATTTTGAGATACTTTCCTATAAAACCGCGGTTGCAAAGACTTTTTATGTCAAAAAAATTGCAAAAGACATGCGGCGGCACAAGGAAAAACTTATTTCAGTAGAAGGTGAACTGAGGCATCCAGCAGATTCTGTATCGCGGATGGAGTTTGATAGAAAGTATGTATGGTTTTCCAATGATCTAAGAAAAATTCGTCTTGGCCTAGCCACGAATGGATTCAATCCATTTGGAAATATGAGTTGCTCATATAACATGTGGCCGGTAATACTCACTCCTTATAATTTGCCCCCTTGGATGTGCATGAAGGAGCCCTTTTTCATAATGTCACTTTTGATTCCTGCACCAAAAGCACCAGGTAATGAAATCGATGTTTATTTACGTCCTTTAATAGATGATCTTGTTTATTTGTGGGAACAAGGAATTCAAACATATGACTCTTATACTGGGTGCAATTTCAACATTCATGCTTTTGTTTTATGGACAATTAACAATTTTCCTGCACTGGAAAATCTTTCTAGATGGAGTACCAAAGGGTACATGGCTTATCCAACTTGCAATGTAGATACACGCCCGACTAAGTTGAGGAGTAAAATCTCTTACGGGGGCATCGTGCATTTCTCGATCCTAATCATAGGTATTTTTAATACGTAACTTATTTTAATTTCATCTTCACATTGTTCACATAATTTACTTCATATGGTTTATCATGCCCTTGTAGGTGGAGAAAGAGTTTAAACTATAATGGAAAGGAGGAACTCCGTAGACCACATAAGATCCTAGGTGGATCAGAAATTTTACATCATGTAGAAGCAATCAATTTCGGGGATTTTGGCAAGCATCCGAAAAATGTAAGTATAAATAAAGAAAGAAAGCGAAAGAGGACAGCAACTCAATCGAACTCTGATTGGATGAAGAAAAGTATTTTTTTAACCTACCATATTGGAAAGATTTGAAGGTCAGACATAAGCTCGATGTAATGCACATCGAGAAGAATATTTGTGATAACATACTTGGGACATTACTAAAGATTGAAGGTAAAAATAAGGACACTTACAAGGCTAGACAAGATTTAGAGGATATGAATATACGTAAAGAGCTACACTTAAGACCACGGGGAGATAAGTTTGACAACCAGCCTTTTCTTTTTCCAAAAAAGAGAGAGATAAATTCTTGTCCTTTATACGATCTGTCAAATTCCCAGACAAATATGCATCAAATATTTCTAGATGTGTTAATACAAGTGATAATAGCATATCGGGATACAGGACACATGACTGCCATGTTCTTTTTCAACGATTAATCCCTGCTGGAGTGCAAGGGAATCTTAATGACGATGTGGAAACAACATTAACTGAGTTGGGTGCATTCTTAAAAAATCTATGTAGTAGGAAATTAAAAGTGGATGACTTAAGAAAAATGGAGAAGGATGTTATAATTATCTTATGCAAGATTGAGAGGATTTATCCACCGGTCTTCATTGATATTTGTGTTCACTTGGCTGTTCATCTACCACAAGAAGCAATATTTATAGGCCCTGTATGCTACTCGTGGATGTATCCAATTGAAAGGTATGTAACTATATATTTCTGGTTATCTATGAACTTTATAGTTGTGTCATACTTAATTTCGTAATTTTTTTTAAAGGTATCTATGCACGCTTAAAAAGTACGTAAGGAACAAAGCACATCTAGAAGGATCAATTGCTGAAGGGTATGTCGCAGATGAATGTTTGACTTTTTGTTCCTTGTACTTACCACGAAGTGAGAGCAAGTTCAATAAAAAGGACCGTAATCCTGATGGAAAAGTTAGAAAATATGCTCTTTCTGTCTTTTCTCAAAATGTTAAACCATCAGGTGATTTTCTTTTTGACTATGCTTATTCCAAGGAGATTCAAATGGCTCATTGTTATGTCTTGAATAATTGTGAAGACGTGCAACCTTATATTGAGTAAGTTATACATTTTATCATTAAATAATTCAAATAATTATTGCTTCATACTAGTTTTTTTGTACTAATATTATTCTTGTAGGGAATGTGAGGAGGAATTGAAACTAGCTTACCAAAACAACATCGAATTGGAAAAAGATTTCCTCAGTGGTTTAAAAAGAAGGTAAAATAATATTTCTTCCCCTTTTAAAGTTATTTGTTGCTATTTGAAAATCAATGATTAATTTAAATTTTTTCCTCTAATAGATTCATCATCTTTGGAATACCACGTCAAATGTCATTAGTGATCAACTATTTGCATTAGCATGTGGTCCAAATTTACGAGTATGGAAATATAAAGGATGCATTGTAAATGGAGTAAGGTTTCTTGTCAAAGATCGTGACAATCGTAGGCAAAGCCAAAATAGTGGAATAACATGTGAAGGAGAACACGATGGGAAAAGTATCGACTTTTTGGCTTATTAAATGATATTATCAAAATAGAGTATGGAAAAGGGTATAATGTGGTTATATTTTCTTGTGAGTGGTTTGATTTATCTAATTGGCGTATGCGTATTAGGAAGGATACACACTTTACAAGTGTAAATGTAAGTAGCACATGGTATAGAAACGACCCATACATATTAGCTTCTCAAGCAAAATAAGTTTTTTTTGTTGTTGATTTGAAATTAGGCGTCAACTAGAAAATTGTTCAAAGGTTTAACCACCGACACGTATTTGATGTTTCGGAGGATGAAATGGACGAGATTGAAGAATATACCACTGACAATGTTGTTAACCTTGATGATGACTCACCCGATATCGACATTCTTGTTCAAGATCGGGATATAGGTCCAATGAATAGAGATGATGTTGATCCAGAAATAATATATAACATTGTCTTAAGAAAAAGAACTCAAAAAATTAACATTGAACACAATATCTTATTGGATGGAGACATAGATGATGATGTCGATGAGGATGATTTTGAGGAGGATGAATTCGACGAGGGGTGTAGTGAGGATGATACACCTGTAGATTATCGCAGCGAAGAAGAACAAAGTATGGACGAGGAAGAGAAAGATGATCGGAACTAGCATCAAATAAGGTATGCCTTTCATCTTATCAGAGTTGAAACATTTGAATGATGCTTAATTATTTAGTTTAGTCAAATTGAACAACTCTCTTGTTGGTTCTATCCTGTTCACATGGATACATAAACAGGTTTTTGTATATTTCACATGGATACATACACGTTACTAGCTCACAAATGAATTCGATATGTTATTGCAGGAGAGCATTTCCTTGAAAGACTATTGGTAGATGGCTGGCTTTTGAAATTGGTTTTTGCAAATGGTCATGTAGACAAGTTCATAGCAATGTGGACATTTAATTTGAGTAAGCATATTATTCTTCTTTGGTCATCAAATGCATTTTTTCCATTATGTAGTCATATATTGCACAGTTTTATAATGTATCATCATTTTGGCTTCTTAGTGATTTACTCATCAAAATAAGTTCTACAAACATCTTCATGTGACTTTTGGTGTGCTATTCTCTTTCCTAAGAATAAGGTATGGTGTAACTTGTTAGAGGAACCATTGAAGTGTTTATTGGCTTACTGCTTTTTGATGTGCCAGTGTGTTTTCTAATGCTTACTTGGATAAAACTGTAGTTTAAACTACGAGTTTTCTTTAATTATTCATTCTCTAATGTATGATAGGTGACAAGAAGTGTTGATACTGAACATGGCCAGTTAAGCCCCCAAGAAAGGAAAACTGTTGAGGCAATCGTGAAAGCCGGTGAGTTTTGATTAACTTTTGATGGGTGGATGATTTTGTGGCCCAAATCTTCGAGAAATGCTCTTTTTACTTTTACGGTGAATACCCCTTGTCAATCATTTTAGTTGGTGTTGGAGATGGGCCATGGGACATGATGAGAGAATTCGATGACAACATACCTGCTCGAGCCTTTGATAATTTCCAGGCAAGTTTTAGTAGGTAGCAGGAACCTTGAAACCGTTACTTAATATATTAGGGTACTAATTCAACTTGGCTTTTGTGATTTTTCCATAATGTTCAACAATATTTTTGTTTTAGGAAAATTCTTGATATATTTTCGTTTCTCAATCAGTGCTCAGAAAGGGAAAGCTATAGACATGATTGCTCTTCCTCCACCTCATTATGGTATGGCTTCTCGAGGAGCATCAAAACCTTCACAGTCTAGTAGTTTCCAACCGAGTGCACATTCTTCAGATAGACAGGCTGCAGCTGTTGGCATGAGTCAGCCTGCAAGTGCTGCATTACATGTTCATGTAAGTGATATGCGCTCATAACTTTTTCACATAAAACTTTACCCGTATATTTAGTACTAGAGTGATCCAGTATACTAGAAAAATGGATTTAGTATTGGAATGTTCATGTATTATTGGAAATCATAGTAAACTATTTCTTGTCTGCCTTGTGACAGTTATGTCCCATTTGCATTACCAATCCTAGGGATATGGCGTTTGGTTGTGGACATCAAGTATCACTATCAAAAGGTTTTTGGTTTTCATTTTTAGAGAACATGACTAGAGTCTATCTTCAAGTTTTCTTTGTCTTTCTTATTTGCAGACATGTCTTATTGTTAGTACTTATTTAGCTCTCATTAATCTTGGACCGAATAACCAGATGAAGATTTTTCACTTAGAAATTTTCGACTTATGAGTTTTTACTTGGTTGCACATCATTAATAGCTAAACAAGATGAACAAAGAGGGAACAAAACAAAGGCGAACGTAGTTCCTTAACATTTCTTTCCTAAAATATTTTTGTGGGCACAGGGATGTCGTTTCATTTCTTCAAACAAATAATTCTGTCTTGATGTGGAGTAGGCCATTTTCATTGGATAGTGGTATGATATTTCATATTTTCTTTTGACTCTTCCTTCTTGAACATCCATTGTGATTACTTTAAGATCTGCATGGCTCATTTTATCCTTTTCGTATGAATGAAGGTGAGCCGATTCTTTGTTGTTGCCCTTTTATGGGTGAATCCATTACTGATGGCACTTTAGCCTCTTTTCTGAAAAGTAAGTTGTCATATATTGTTGAATTCTGCACTCATGAAAGTATGTACCTAATTGTAAAGTTAGTGAGTTGTGAGTGTCTTAAACTCATTCTATGATAACTGGGAGCAGAACCATGTGATCGTGTTAATATTGATGATCTGATCGCCCAAGTTGAAACTGATAAGGTAGTATTATGAACTTAGCATTTCTGCAGGATCGCAAGTATCATTGTTTGGTCTAAATAGTATCTGCTACTTCATTCAGGTGACATTTAATGTTGCAAGTCCCGAAACGGGTGTCATCCAATAGGTAAAGTACTAAATTTTAGTAGGGTCCATAGTATCAGTTAATTACAATCTCTTTGATGTTATCTTTTTTTGTTTGTTTGAAGATCTATTATGTTTCTATGTAATTAATGTTTGCCCATGTAATTTTTTCAGTTTGTAGCTAAAGAAGGTGACACTGTGGAACCAAGTACCAAGATAGAAATCATTTCAAAGTCCGGTGAAGGTACACATCTAGCTCCATCGGAGAAGGCACCTAGCAAGGTCAAGATCTCGAGCACCGCTCCCGCAGAAAAACTATTCTGATTGTCATGTCCGGTAGGGATGGTCTCTTATTTCTTCTTATAATCGGGGTTGTTGGCGTTTTAGTGCAAGAGTTCTTTTCATTATTCGATATAGTCGTCTCCTAAATCTGATCTGTGACAATTGAGAGAGGGATATACAAAAGTATACTAAAATGATAGTATATTTTAGATGGTTAATTGTAAAGATAATGAATGATTATGTAGTGGATGATTTTATTAAGTTAATAATATTTTAGTTTTTTGTATTTTTGCCATTATTTTCTATTGGGACATTGAGCCAGCCAGGTACACAAAAAGAATGACAAATTTTGATTTTACAACAATATAATTTGGTACCAAAGCATTGAACAAGTTTTAATATAGCAACAATTTTTTATACATTTAGCAACAAATTTTTGTTGCTAATGGCATTAAAAATATAATATTTGACAACGAAAAATTAACTTAATAACAACGGAGAGGATATTGTTGCTAATACTAAAATAAAAGGCAACATTTTTTTATCGTTGCAAATCATATCAATTTCCGTTGCACATATAAAAAAACGACAACATATAATGTCGTTGTTAATCGACGACTTTCGTTACCATTGAAAAATAACCAGTAACAAACATTTTTGTTGCTGATTTGGCATAATGTCGTTACCAAATAATATAATCAGCAACGAAAATCGTTGCTAAAAAGTTTACATTCCGCAACGAAATCAAGTTTAGGCAACAATTTTCATAATTTACTGCAACGAATAATTTCGTTGCAAAATGGTGTCAATTGCAACGAAAATGCATGGTCGTTGCAAAAAAAAAATAGTTCATTTCGTTGCCAATTAGCAGGCTTTTGCAACGAAATGGGGTTTTTAGCAACGAAATTTTAATTAATCTGCAACAATACATTTTGTTGCTAAAGGATCGATGTATCTGTACGAAAGTCAAATTTCGTTGCAAAATGTATTACTTTTGGCAACGAAAAAAATATGTTCGTTGCGGAACAATTAGCAACGCCATCGCTTAAACGAAAACCTTGACAACGATAAAGTCGTTGCCAAAAACCTTTAGCAACGAAATTTGGCACCTTTGTAAGACCCCAACTTTTTATAAATAAAGATTTAATTTCTCTAATTATTATTTTGAAATAGTAAGGGGTTGATTTGATTAATGTGGTAAGTTATGGGTAAAATGCGCAAATATTTCAAATAAGCAAGTGGTTAGAAAATATTCATTGTTGTCGGGAAATATTCGTTTGGTCGTGGAATATTCTTACTGTCGGGGAATATTCGTACAACAGCGCAGCCTTGTGTGGGCCCCATAACGGAAGGCGATTGGATGAAGAAAACGACAAGTATGAGTTTTTATAAATAACGGTGTAATTGTTACCGTTAACACTGTTGGAATACCCGGTGGTTAAATCACAGTAATACGTGTTGTTGCACAGTAGCACATGGTATTGCACCAATTATTGATTCTTACGTAAGAAGACACTACTCAATAATTGTTACAGTAATTACTGTTCAATATTTTATTTTATCGATTCAATAATTGCTACGTTGATATTTTATATTATTGTTGTTTTAATAATTGTCACTACACAGTATTTGCCATTATCAGATCAATGATTCATATTATTTTAATAATATTACTAGATAACATTATTGGCAATGTCTAGAAAATTCTATCTAAGGAGAGGTTTGGTCACCTAATTGCGCGCCAGTAAGGAGAAATTCTTATTGGAAAGCCTCTTCTTTCTTGGGAACGGCCTGGTTGTCAGTATTATGATTATGTAATATTATTTGTGAATAATTAATTATTGATTTATATGATGAGGAAAATATTGATTTTATGTGGATATAGATGGAGAAAATTTTTAATGTGAAAATTGTTGAAAATTAATATTTTATCTTTTTCTGATAAAATAATTCATTTAAATATATTATTATATTTTAATAATATAATAATGATGATATTTTTACAATGAATGTGGGATATATGAGTATATGAGGAGAAAGAGTATTTTTGTTGCATTAAATGATTAAAACATGTTTTTCATGTTTGTGGGCCCATTTCTTGACTAAAATTTGATTATAGCCTGTAAAATCGCCCGTTTATGGGTTTCGGTCAATTTCTGTTTGGAATTTGGAAAAACTTTCTTCTGCAAAGTTGTAGATAATGGAATTTCCTATGAAGAAGACATGAGGTTCAAATTTGTCTGCCAAAAGGGCTATTTATTATGAATTATTGAAGTTCCGAAGTTCCGAAATAATTAATTTTTGGAAGTTTTAATTATGTATATTAAGAAAAACGTTTTTTTTGTTTTGTGGGCTACACTAACATGTGCATAATGAGCTGAGATCAGTTGTCTTAGGTGGGCTTGAAAGTTATATACATATATATATATATATATATATATAGTAATATTTTATTAAATTTTCTACTTTGGTGTTCTAAGCATTTTCCTATAAATAGGGTGCTTATGTTAGAATTGAAAATCACACCAAAAACTAAAGTTTTCTCTCTCTATAATATCAATCATATTTTTTTGAGTATTTAGATACTTTGAGTGTTCTTTGCATCGGTGCAAGTTCCTTCAAAGACTATATCCGAAGATTCAAATGTAAATCTTGTCTTTTTGAGGTAAGGGGTGTTATTTTTTTATAAATGATATTATTTCTTTCAATATCATTATACCGGAATATTGGTAAGATTTTTCTTGTGAAATTCTTATCTTTTCATGTCGGGTTTACTATTCATGAGTTACTATTCATGCGTTACTATTCACGAGTTACTATTCATGAGTTACTAATCACGATTACTATTCACGAAGCATGGTGATTTTTCTTGTGGAATTTCTACCTAATAGTGTCAGAGTTACTATTCACGTATACGACACTATTCACGTATACGACACTATTCACGAATACGACACTATTCACAGAAAAATTAAATTTTCTTTTCTGTGTCCAAGATTGTTTGTTATGGTTTCTATCTTTGATTGGATCTATGTTTTGATCTTCATTTTTGAATTCTGCTCCACAATAGTTTATTATGAGGTATTTTTGGACATGGAATAGCAGAAATACGAATCCTTAATATTTATTCTTTTGTTTCACTGGATTCGTTTTTTTTAAAATATTTTTCATCATCCTCAGTCCTAAATGATGATATTACTGAATATCTTTGGCTTGTAGTGCAAAGATGAATGATTTTTGATGAATATTTTTGGCCCGTAGTGCAAAGATGAATAGGTGTTTAGATGAACATGACCAATTGATGAATATCTTTGGCCCGTAGTGCATAGATGAATAGGTGTTGAGATGAACATGACCAACTGATGAATATCTTTGGCCTGTAGTGCAAAGATGACTATTTGATTCACGATGTATATTGATTGATGTTACAGGGATAAAATATCGATGATGGACTTTTAAATTCGTAGACGATAGTAGATTTCATTTTCTACTTAACACTTCTAATGATTTGTTATTTCCGCTGTAGTTGTTGATTTAAAACTTGTTGTCTATTGTATTCTATTAGATTTGTCCCTGTTGAAGACTAATGATAATTTGTTGTACATTATCTTAGTCATAATATTCTTTACTGGGCTAGTTGAGCTCACCTTTTTTCTTTTTGTTCCATTTTTCTTCTCAGGAGACAAGAATATAGCGTAAACTAGTCGGGGTGTGGAGTAATGGTTCAAGACAGCTTTTTTAGTAGTCCTCACTATTTTGTAAAATAGTGTAACAATAATTGTAATAAGGACTTATTAGAGTGTGGATATTGTCTAGATGACAATATTTGTATTTAAACTCATAGTTTTTATGTTGTGTTAATAAAGTTGTAGTTGTTTCTGTACCATGTATTTTGTCAACTCAGAATAGGTGTTGTATACCTATTTTGGGGGCGTCATAACCTTTAGCAACGAAAAATCGGTTGTTGCTGAAGCCCCATTTTTTTGTAGCATGCTCACACTCATCATTTCTGAGTTGTACTTCCTTGATTCTCTCTAAAATGGTAAGTCGAGTCCCTATTGTAAATAATTTCTGACCCGGTTCACCCGATAACTTCACCTCAAACTCCATTCTAGCCATCTCTGTTAATAACTCAGTTTGAGCCGTTAACATAGACAACCTTTCCTGAACCTTTCTACTTAAGGCGCCGACCACCACATTCGCCTTCCCAGGATGATACAGGATATCGCAGTCGTAATCCTTTATCAACTCCAGCCATCTTCTATGTCTCATATTTAAGCCTTTTTGTGTAAAGATATATTTTAGACTTTTATGGTCTGTGTATATCTCACATTTTTCCCTGTATAGGTAATACCTCCAAATCTTTAAGGAGAATACTACCGCTGCCAGTTCCAGATCATAAGTAGGATAAACTTCATCATAATCTTTTAACTATCGTGATGCATAAGCAATAACTTTGTCATGCTGCATAAGCACGCAACCCTGTCCTCTATGTGAAGCATCTCTATAAATTACAAAATTCCCTGTATCATTGGGTAAAGATAATATATGTGCTTCACTCAACCTTTTCTTCAGTTCCTGAAAACTGTTTTCACACTACTCAGTCCACACGTACTTCATTGTCTTTCTTGTCAAATTAGTCAATGGAGCAGCTATCTTAGAAAAATCATGGATAAATCTTCGATAGTATCCCGCTAACCCTAAGAAACTTTGCACCTCTACCGGTGTTTTTTGTGACGCTCCCAAATCCGGGTATCTTCCAACCCGACATATAGTGCTACACGGTGCTACAGTTCACACATACATTCAATTGAAATTCTTCAAAAGAACGGATATGTCTTATATATATATATATATATATATATATATATATATATTCCAAAATAATATTACCATTCCCCAGGTTCTTAATAACCATTACAATTGTTCTTGTCATTATATCAGATATTAATATCATTCACCTATACTATTACATAAGTAATCTACAGGTTTGCCTTAGCCTTCCCTTTATCCTTGCCACATCCTTCGATCCGTTCGGTCTTAGCTGCATTTATATGGTTCAAGCAAGAGTGAGCATAACTAGCTCAGCAAGTACAACAATTCCAATTAAATAGCATGCTTGAAACATAGGAATTGTATATCTTTAATAACTAAACAATAGTTACGAAGTACTAACGATAATTCAAAATATCACTTCACTTTTCTTTAAAACGTTTCAAAATGAATAATATTCAGTAAAACACCGATTCCGGTCCAAGACCATGAGCATTTCATACTTTCTTTGAAAAGGACAACCCGACACTAAGTCAGTAAGTCCGGCATATCTTACGAGCACGTCTGGGTGATCAACTTATAGTACTCTATGTTGATCAATACTACATTCTTTAAACGTATGCATGTCTAAGTTGTGGCAACCTCACGTGCATGTCGTTTGACGACAAAAAATTTGTTTAGCATACTCAATCTTCATTTGAAAACCACACCAAATAATTTGGCAAAACATTGACAATACTTTGATAGATTATAAGAAATCCAATATATCGTAAGTCTAGCCGAAAGAATTGGCTTCGACTTCATCATACATTAATTCATCATACATGAATCACAAAGCTTGTCCAGATTGAACTGTGACAAGGGTTAGAACACTTTCCTTTAGCGTCTGCTACTGTTTATTACACGTTCTCTTTAAGTCCTTGAGGTCTCTACAATATGTATCACATAACGTAACATATTAGGTCATGAATAAACCTACATGGTTCCTAATGAATCTTACCCTTCTTCTCAATCTAATCATGTATTAAATTTGTTACTATTGGTTTTGGTTTACCGTTATAGTTTACATCGTCATTACATCCACATTCAATTGATTATCTTTAACCTTTAGTTATCATACTTAAGGTTTAACGCTCATTTCTTCGTTCTAAGTCAAAATTCAGTCATTTTTGAGTCCGAAACTCTATAATGCCAAATAAAACTTGTTCCCATCGAAAACCAACATTTCTGAGCTCAATATCAAAATTTGACTTCCATTCCGAGAATTTCACGAATTCGACGATTATCATCTAATCGTGTGAATTCTGGCATAACCTCGTTACTTATGATTTGTTCATCATTTCAAATGGAGTCTATCCATCATATTATCATCTTAACATACATATTACATCAACTTATTTACATGATAAGTTAGTACTTATTCCTCATGAGTTTATAACTTATAAAAGTATAAACTACTTATGATTTTTTTTCTCATGACTTATCATGGTTTAAGTCTTCTAACCATCATCTTTGCATCTTCATATCATACAAACTTTGTCCATGTAAACATGTTACAAGTTTTTCCTTAGTTCATAACTTATTTATGAACAAAGTGCTTATTCACGGCATATTAAGACTTAAGTCCTTAGATTATTCATTCTTATCATTTCTTAGCATACATGTCTATCAATCAACACTTCTCTTATCAACCTACAATTATAGAGATGGAAGACTAATGACATAGGATCATTACATTTGATGATCAAGCTTTCTTCTTCTTTTCTAAGAATGGAAGTCTAACTTTTTCTTACTTATTCTCTCTAACAATTAAGCATTTGAGTTGTTGTTGAAAGTTAACAAATAACAAATGAAATCCAAGGTTCTCTATTTATAGGAATTGCTAGGTTATGGTAGTTTAGTCAATAAATCACTTCCACCTCCTTAATCCACCTCCTTACTATTCATTACTTGCTAACCACAACACTTATCCACTGCTTGCTCTCCACAAATCTTATCTCTTGATTGGTCACCAAGATTGTGACAGCCCCAGATCTGGGTCCCAAATCACCGCGAATCTGGTACAATCAAATTATATCACTATTACTATTTGCGGAAGATATAAACATAAATTATTTATACAATAAACTTTACACACTTTTCCCCAAGGTCGAGTAACCTTAACTTAATACACAATCCATAACTTATTTGACTTACAATAACATTAATATCATACAATACTATTACAATTCTAATCGCACACATTAACTTTAAGCTGGAACTATCTTTAACCTTTCCTTGTATCCGACGTATTCACCTTAATCTGCAATGTTTATCATGATACAGCAAGGGTGAGCATAAGATTGCCCAGCAAGTTTAAGTTCAATAATTTAACAATATATCATGATTGAAAGAATCTGAATAATAAACTGGCTATAATTCAACAATATAATTGTGAACTAGCAAGAACAAACTTTTGACTGAACAAGTATATAACATGAACAAATATATCTAGACCAAAGGGTATTGAAGGTGATCAGCCTTTCATACCTGACTTATACATGCAATATGTACAGAGTATACTTCTATAATGGCAATCAGCAATGATTAACCATAAGCATATCTGAATGAAATAACTCTTAGTAGATTTAAGTAAAAACTTGGATGTTTCGTTGATTACCGCTAGGCAATTTATAATGCTTTATCCGAAGTACTAATATTACTAATATAGATCTCCAGTATTAGAATAATATCATCATAATATAACACTATTATATATATATATATACATAGAATAACCTAAACGCATAATCATATAACCCTATCAGTCTACAACACATATAAAATTAGGTATAAAATCAAATTATTGCGGTCTGAGTTGAACCTGACACAAATCTGACATCCCGACGATCAAGTTGGACCATTCACGAGTTTAAGTTCAATTAAACTCTGTCTTAACGCTTAATAATTATCTTAGAAAATCATATTATTAATCAAAATAATTTTCCAAGTCTCATAATAATTTTTAAATAATTAATATCATTTTTCAATCATTAATACCATATTAATATGAATTAAATACTACTTTATTCTTTTGTCATTAATATTTATTTATTATCAAATATTAATGAAATACATGTCATAATATTATAATATATTTATAATATTAGAAAGTATTTTAATA
Organism: Panax quinquefolius; assembly: GCA_020205615.1. Lineage (NCBI taxonomy): Eukaryota > Viridiplantae > Streptophyta > Magnoliopsida > Apiales > Araliaceae > Panax > Panax quinquefolius. The sequence continues at coordinate 82,694,803 of CM035165.1, forward strand.
CTTTAGAATCACCTTTATATGATTTTTAAATAATTAAAATCATTATCCGATAATTTTATTAATATTAAAATATTAATATTTTCATGACAAAATAACAAAAGTTATATTTTATAACTTCAAATATTTTTCTAATACTCAAATTATTTTTATATGATTTTAAATCATTAATTTATTTTCCTTAATTTATTTAATATATTTATTAAATAAACTAATTACCATTAATATTAATTTATTAATGAATTTCATCACAAAATATCAAAAGTTATGAAAAATAACTTCAAATATTTTCTTATACCATAATATCATTTTTCATGTATTAAAATCATTTTTAAATAATTTATTTAATATTATAATTAAATAAATTAAATACCATTATATTCCAAAAATATTAAATATTTATGAAATATACTCAAAATAATTAAAACTATTTTTTAGGGCTTTAAAATAATTTTTAGTAATTTATTTTGTATTTTAATAATTTAAAATTATTTTCTATAATTATTTATTAAAATAATAAATTTTTAAAAATAATTTGTCGCTAAAAGTACCATAGGCGACAAAACTGTCGCTAATGGTGTTCTTGGGCATGTTCTTGAACATTCATCAGCAAACCCAGAAAACCAAGTCAGTGAACAGGGTACATAGTTTGACCACAAATAGATTAGTGTTTATGTTGTTTTCTGGGCTGAAATTTGCTTTCAGGTTGTAGTACTTATGTAATACTACCATAATATACCAAGTTCATGACCATTCTACATAATAACAGAGAGATCCAAGTCTCCAAAAACATGTTAGACGTTGTTCTTCAATTTCTAGGTTTTTCAGAAATTGAAGAACAGACGAGATACCTACTTTGGATCCATATAGTCTGCATTCTATGATTTTTTTGTGTGATATAAAAGTTCACAATTGCAGTCTTGATGTCAGAGTACAACCTCATAACATCATAGCAACATAACAACATCATCTACACAAGATCTGGGCCGGTCAAACTAAGGGTCAAGAATTGTTCTTGAACATTTCTGGAAAACCCAGAAATGTTCTTGAGCAGTTTGGTCAACGGTGGTTTGACCACAAGTAATTTTGATTCTGAGCAAGATATGAGTAATCTAATGGCTTGGAAGTGTAGATCTCATGTCAGACTACAACCTTAAAGCAACAACATGACCAAAATAAATTAAAAGAAGCAAGATCAGAGGTCATCAAAAAGGCATGTCAGACTTTCTAGGTTTCTGGGTTGCCCAGAAACTCAGTTAGTCATGGTCGTTCAACGACCTTTGACTGCCTATAACTTTCGATCTACACATGATCTGGACTTGATTCAAGTTTCAAATCCAAGACCTTATAACAACTAACAAAAACAAACTCTTAAAACACAAAAACAACTAACAAGACAGGATATATGTGACCTGACATTTGACTGTCAGACATCATTTTTCCAGATTTCCAGATTTGAGAAATCTTTAAATTCGAGCATCAAAATGATATGGATTTAAGTTTTAGCAACTCAGATCATCAAGTGACACCCTAATACACAACTTTAACCAACAAATTATAACATCTAACATCAAATACAAAGATTTCAAGATTTAGGGTTCTTATACCTTTGAGTTTTAATTTTTTTTTATTCTGATTATGGAGTCTGATCTTGTTAAGCTATGGCTTGATAATGACTTATCTCCTATCACTCTCTCACTCTAAATTTCGAAGATGGTAGAGAGAGAATGACTTGGAGAAAATGAGAAGTTCCCTTTTTCTCTCTCTTTAATCTATAAGTAATAATGCAATATATGTTGGCTATCAAGAGGGACTGATTTAAGTCACATGGGGCTGGTTAGGGTTGCTCACCGACCAATATATGGCAAGATTGCAAGTTATCTCACAATAATGCAATAAGGGCAAAATGGATATTTGACATTTAATTTTAATGGCATTTTTGTCAATTGCCCTAACCCTTAGGGTTTAGGGTTTGAACCCTTAGGTTTTAAAAAATAAATTCTAGAATTTCCAAATTAGGTTTTCAAAAATAAAATTAATATTTCAAAATTATAATTAGAATTTCTAATTATATTAAAATTTCTTAATCATAATTCAAGCTTGCTAATTAGGATTAATAATTCCTAATTAAAATTGCTAATTTATCAATTTGGGTCAAAATTGTCATTAGGGTTTATAACCCACGAATGAGGGTTTTAAATAGAAAATTAATATTTCGAATTTAGAAATTAGGTTTCGTAATTAGATTAGGGTTTTCTAATTACTAATAAATTAAAAATTAGGATTAATATTTCCTAATTAACATTAAAATTATTTAATTAACACTTAGGTTTTACCTAGTTATAAATTAGGGTTTCAAATCCATAAATTAGGGTTTAAAATTTGAAATTAGGGTTTGCTAAATAATTAAGCTTTACCCTAATTAATATTATAATTAATAGCACTTGAGCATTATAATTATCATTTAAGTTCCCAGATTAGGGTTTTAAATTCTGAATTAGGGTTTCGGATTCCCGAAATTGAAATTAGGGTTTCAGAACCGGTTTTAGGGTTTTTTATAATTTGCTAGTGTTTTCTAACCGAACGTTGACGTTCTTAATATATACATAGGGTTTGTTACAGATATCGTTTATCTGGAAAACCCTTGACCCTTAACCACATACTGTACACATATACATAGAACATATTCACTTATTCCCTTAATCCTGAATAATTCACCTAAATCCTTCACAGAATTTTGAAATCCTGAAAATTTCTTTTCAAAAATATCAAACGCATACACTTATTTTCTGTTTAGGTTCTAATATTGAACCTTAAATCAATTAATAAAAATTTTAAAAAAATTCTAAATTCTCGGGTTGTCACATTCACCCCTTCTTCTAAAAATTTTATCCCCGAAATTTACCTTACACCTTACACCATACACCATACACCATTCATACTCATCCTTACATGCTACCCAATACATTCCTCACAAGAATTAAAAAATTTTAATTGTGTTGAGGGGTTATACAGACTATTGTCTGTCATTTTTGCAACGGTTTTATGGAAATTCATCCGCAAACCGTCATAACTTACGGACATAATGGGTAATTAACCTGGTATGCCCTATACTTATTAAGTACTGCTGGTCTAATCTGTTTCTCGTCACTGCCATAGGCACAAATTTTTACCTCAGTCTTATTAGATTACGCACCAAAACAATTTGGTTCGAAAAAGTTTTCAAAGAACTCTTATAGTTTCATAAACATTGGTCTAGCTGAATCGAATAGCATAGACTCATATCAATAATTCAATTCAATCGAATTATTTAGGTGTAGCCAAACCCCATTGGCAAATTAAAATTTTTGAAAATATTTTTGAGAATGACGTCATGATGCCGTACTGTATTAACAGTTCGTTTGAGGATGTCATCATTGAGTGACTTTGTCATAACACATCATACAATAGTGGAACAATGATTTTCAGATCGAATTCACACTAAGTATTCCTGCATTTACAACTCTATCAACTTTTTTATCATCTCTGCACCAGGTTACATGGTACAGGAGTGATAAATAAAATATATTTTGATATTTCAAATCATTTGCGTCTAGCCAAAATAAGTAGCATAGACTATACTTTAAACCGTTTCAAAAATGATTACGAGTCTACATATATATATTTTTTCAAAAGCACATAGTGCGTATTTAGCTTGATGTCAAAATTTCAAAGTCTAGTATAGCTAGGAGTTTTGGAAAACTTATGTCTCCACTAATAATCATTTGCTTAACAACCTATCTATTCCTAAAATCCTCAATTCTCCATTCACACACAACAATACCCAGTTCGTCAAACCACACTTATGAGTTCATTAATTTACCACAATCATATTAGTTTAAGAACTTGTCCTAATCAGACCTCTGGCGTCCATTCGCTGAGGGGTTCATAAACATTTCATATAACTATGAATCAAGAATGTCACATAAGTATGAGTTTTAAGAAGTCGTACTTAACCTTATATTCTCTACCTATAACCTATCTATCTGTTCTACACATGAGAAAGGAATCACCCTCTTAACATGCATATAGCAAATAGCGCGACACAAATATTTCAATGATTATCATTGCCAGAAACTAAGTAGTTTTTACACCAAGTACAATTCAGTTCCCATACGAAGAATCATACAACTCAGCTGCTGGCATGAGTCCTCAATTGAAATCCCCACTTAATATTATCTCCCTTCTCCATACAAATTTCATTTAATCCGTATTCATAATTCTTTCCTGCATCTGTACCAATTCATAGTACAACTGACACTCAGCAATCTTGTTGTAAACTTTTCAATCATTCGTTTGATTCTTCTCCCTGCTATCACCTTATCAGATCACGGGGTGATCTCATCGTATATATTACGATTCATTTCTATATATTGATCGTTTTGTTTTACGATCTCCTATCACTGTACTTTTAGTCTTTTAGACTCTATCTATTCATCACTACTGTTCAACTTTATTATCAGAGTTAGGGAACTCCGTATCTTATAACTCGCCGAGATTCGTCTTTGAATCTTACCGACCAACTAATTCTATGTAAATTAGTACTTATCCTAATTACTGCGGTCATTGGTCTCAGGTATTCCTACCTAAGGTTCATAACCAACATCTTTGATACCAACTGTGAGAGCCCCAGATCCGGGTCCCAAATCATCGCGGATCCGGTACAATCAAATTCTATCACTATTACTATATGCGGAAGATATAAACAAAAATTGTTTATACAATAAACTTTACACACTTTTCCCCAAGGTTGAGTATCCTTAACTTTATACACAATTCATAACTTATTTGACTTACAATAACATTAATATCATACAATACTATTACAATTCTAATCGCACACATTAACTTTAAGATGGAACTGTCTTTAACCTTTCCTTGTATCCGACGTATTCACCTTAATCTGCAATGTTTATCATGATATGGCAAGGGTGAGCATAAGATTTCCAAGCAAGTTTAAGTTCAATAATTTAACGATATATCATGATTGAAAGGATCTGAATAATAAGTTGGCTATAATTCAACAATATAATTATGAACTAGCAGGAACAAACTTTTGACTGAACAAGTATATAACATGAACAAATATATCTAGACCGAAGGGTAATGAAGGTGATCAGCCTTTCATACCTGACTTATACATACAATATATACATAGTACAATTCTACAATGGCAATCAGCAATGATTAACCATAACCATATCTGAATGAAATAACTCTTAGTAGAGTTAAGTAAAAACTTGCATGTTTCGTTGATTACCGCTACGCAATTTATAATGCTTTATCCGAAGACCTAATATTAGTAATATAGATCTCCAATATTAGAATAATATCATCATAATATAATACTATTATATATATACATAGAATAACCTAAACACATAATCATATAACCATATCAGTCTACAACACTTATAAAATTCGGTATCAAGTCAAACTATTGCAGTCTGAGTTGAACCTGACACAAATCTGACATCCCGACGATCAAGTCAGACCATTCATGAGTTTAAGTTCAATTAAACTCTGTCTTAACGCTTAACAATTATCTTAGATAATCATATTATTTATTAAAATAATTTTCCAAGTCTCATAATAATTTTTAAATAATTATTATCATTTATCGTCATTTTTCAATCATTAATATCATATTAATATGAATTAAATACTACTTAATTCCTTTATCATTAATATTTATTTATTATCAAATATTAATGAAATACATGTCATAATATTATAATATATTTATAATATCACAAAGTATTTTTAATACTTTAGAATCACCTTTATATGATTTTTAAATAATTAAAATCATTATCCGATAAATGTTATTAATATTAAAATATTAATATTTTCATGACAAAATATCAAAAGTTATATTTTATAACTTTCAATATTTTTCTAATACTCAAATCATTTTTATATGATTTTTAAATCATTAATTCTATTTTTCCTTAAGTTATTTAATATATTTATTAAATAAACTAATTACCATTAATATTAATTTACTAATGAATTTCATCACAAATTAAATATCAAAATTTATTAAAATTTCTTATACCATAATATCATTTTTAAGTTTTTCATGTATTAAAATCATTTTTAAATAATTTATTTAATATTATAATTAAATAAAATAAATATCATTTATATTCCAAAAATATTAAATATTTATGAAATATACTCAAAATAATTAAAAACTATTTTTCAGGCTTTAAAATAATTTTTAGTAATTTATTTTGTATTTTTAATAATTTAAAATTATTTTTCTATAATTATTTATTAAAATAATAAATTTTTAAAAATAATTTGTCGCTAAAAGTACCATAGGCGACAAAACTGTCGCTAATGGTGTTCTTGGGCATGTTCTTGAACATTCATCAATGAAACCCGAAAAACCAAGTCAAATGAAATGGCGAGTACATAGTTTGACCACAAATAGATTAGTGTTCGTGTTATTTTCTGGGCTGAAATTTGTTTTTAGGTTGTAGTACTTATGTAATACTACCATAATATACCAAGTTCATGACCATTCTACATAATAACAGATATATCCAAGTTTCCAAAAACCTGTCAGAAGTTGTTCTTCAATTTCTGGGTTTTCCAGAAATTGAAGAACAGACGAGATACCTACTTTGGATCCATATAGTTTGCATTCTATGACTTGTTTGTGTGATATAAAAGTTTACAATTGCAGTCTTGATGTCAGAGTACAACCTCATAACATCATAGCAACATAACAACATCAGCTACACATGATCTGGGCCGGTCAAACTAAGGGTCAAGAACTGTTCTTGAACATTTCTGGAAAACCCAGAAATGTTCTTGAGCAGTTTGGTCAACGGTGGTTTGACCACAAGTAATTTTGATTCTGAGCAAGATCTGAGTAAGATAATGGCTTGGAAGTGTAGATCTCATGACAGACTACAACCTTAAATTAGCAACAACATGACCAAATAACTTAAAAGAAGCAAGATCAGAGGTCATCAAAAAGGCATGTCAGACTTTCTAGGTTTCAGGTTGCCCGAAACTCGATTAATCGTGGTCATTAAGCGACCTTTTGTCGCCTATAACTTTTGATCTACACATGATCTGGACTTGATTCAAGTTCCAGATCCAAGACCTTATAACAAATAACAAAAACAAACTCTTAAAACACAAAAACAACTAACAAGACAGGATCTATGTGAACTGACATTTGACTGTCAGACATCATTTTTCCAGATTTCCATATTTGAGTAATCTTTAAATTCGAGCATCAAAATGATATGGATCTAATTTTTAGCAACCAAGATCATCAAGTGACACCCTAATACACAACTTTAACCAACAAATTACAACATCTAACATCAAATACAAAGATTTCAAGATTTAGGGTTCTTATACCTTTGAGCTTTGATTTTTTTTATTCTGATTATGGAGTCTGGTCTTGTTAAGTTATGGCTTGATAATGACTTATCTCATCTCACTCTCTCACTCTAAATTTTGAAGATGGTGGAGAGAGAATGACTTGGAGAAAATGAGAAGTAAGTGCCATTGTCGACGTCAGGATTTTTAGATGTCCCTTTCCGTTACTTGTTCTTTGGTGTTCTAATTTTAGGTGAGATTTGTTTGAAAAAATAAGTGAAAAAGGTCCGACATGTATAATGTCGACGATGGATCTATTAAGAGTCGCCATTGGTTTTTAAATGGTTGTACCAACACAACCGAGAAAAGGTTTGCACATTGACCCGGTGATGTGACACTGCTAAACTGGTCGGTGAAACCGAGATTCATTAGGGTCCGGGGGCTTGGTTATGCGGAGGGAAGGTGTTAGGCACCGCCCGACATCCGTGTTACCACGGTGACCGCCTCTTTTCAAGAAATTATTATCTGAATATGTGTGTGTGTTGGTCAATGTGCTGTTATTTGGAAGTAGTGTGAGGCCTCGTTCGCACCTATATACACAGGGTTTGAATTTATGTAAAAATTCAATTTTAAGCAAGATATGGCAGTGATGTTTTATAAAAGAGGTTTTTCAAACCCTGATGCTCAATAATAATTGAGACCTTTTACACTCCCATTTTATGAAGTGTTCGGCTTGATTGATTTTATTTTATAGATGTGAGGCATCTGCATGAAAATAATGTACAAAATAATGTCGACTTCCTCGTGGGTATGGAAACCATCTGAGGAAATTCAGACATCGCAAAATAATTTACAAGCTACTTGCAGCTGAAATGTCCATCACGGGAACCGAATCTAGATCCAATAGGCTGAATCTGTGATCACATGATTCGTAGGCGCACAGGATACCGCAATTTATATGAAAGCAGTAAGCATGTATATATATAAAAGTTGTAAATATATATACAGACAGGATCACGAACCACGAAGCACCTCCATGGGGGATAAAAAATATAAATAAAGCTGTAAAAGCTATCAACTGCCACGGAGAAAACTCCAGGCGGGACGAAACGTAAATAAAGCTGTTGTCGAACTCTGTTGGATGAGCCTGGATTTTACATCCGGTGTGTTTATTGCTATATATATATATATATATATATATATATATATATATATAAGCGAGTAAGCGATAGGATGTAAAATCGTGCTCATCGAACAGTCCAAACTCACGATTAATATATATAAGTATATATATTAAATATTAAAGAACGCACTGCATCAAGTTCAGGCTCATTGAACAAAGTTCGACACATGATTCATATATATAAATATATATATATAGAAAAGCAAATAAACGCACTGCATCAAGTTCAGGCTCATCGAACAAAGTTCGACACACGATTCATATATATAAATATATATAGAAAAACAAATAACGCGCCCGCATCGAGAGTTCAGGCTCAATCGAGGCATAACTCGATAATGTTAGTCAATATATATAAATATATATATATATATATAATATATATATATACAAGCTGAAACAAAACCACGGACCAAAGTCCGGGCAAATGCGTGCAACACGACTCTCAACGTGAAGAAGGGTGTGTGCAGAGATGAAGAGAAAGACTCTAAAGTGTGTTAGAAGGCTTATAGTTGACTGCCAAAGAAGACTTCTATATCTTTAGAGTGGGTAAACACTGGCTTTTGTAGGTACAAAAGAGGCTATATATGAGCTCACAGGTGTTTAAAATGAGAAAATACACTGCATGAGGTGAGTGCAGAGCAAATTGGGCCGGATTTTCTCGTCGTTTTCTCTTGCAAAATGGCCACCCCAAGCCCTCTATTTATAGAGGATGGATCCGCAGGTGTACCTGCGACGGAGCCGCAGGTGTACCAGAGGTAACCCGGGTGGGCCCGGGTTTCTCGGGTTGGGTCATCTCGTAGTACGTGCACTCGAGCACTGTAATGTCCGCTCGAACTTTTACAAGTGCGATCCGGGCATCAGATTGAGGTATACAGGACCTATTTCGGACCGCCGTTGTCGAGAGTTGTACAATGGCATGGGATTAGAGTTTGTACGAAGTCATTGAAGATGGGACGATGCCCTCCGGTCTTCAATCTTCAACTTCCATCTGTTACCCCGCACAATAGTCACTCGGGATTGGTTAGTCTTGTGGGACATCAATGTGTAGAGATGTTGAGACGATGTGGCGTGGCATCGTTTTGGCGAGATGACGATGTTGCCCCTCATCGGTGTTATCGCCGGATTGGGCTGATAAAGCAGATGTTGCTCAGAGCTTCGCTGAGATTGGACTGCTACATTTGCTGAAGGTCATCATTGTCATCTTTGAGGTGTGCCTGTCCTCCCGGTGTTATCACCGGGTTGGTACAGCGTATCTCGTTGTGAGCGCCGAGATTGAAACTGGTCGTATTTGAAACAAGCATTTCCGGGGTTATCACCGAAACTACATTCCTTGGGATTATCACCAAGGTTGGTGGCTATTCCAATGGTTGGGACTGAGACTGGATACCTTGGGGTTATCTCCGAGATTAATCGGTCTTCTTCGGTGTGTGTTCCGGTATTGGATCTGCACGCCTCGGGGTTATCTCCAAGGTTGGAATTGTTACTCCCAGTGTGTGTTCTGGGGTTGATGCTGAACTTTCGGTAGTATCCGGTATGGATATGGATTGTCTTTTAGGGTTCCCTCTTAAAAGATGAATTTGTCCACCTCCAATGTTAGTGACAGTAGTATAGAAAATTTTTGAGTGTCTATAGATGCCCCTCTTTATCATACTCATGCATGGCGATGCATGGGTAGGATAAAGAATCCTAGACACTGGAAACGCAACAAGACAAATATGGTACTATATGTAGCAACATGATGCAAATGGATGATGCATGTGTACGGGGTTGTAGCCCAACATGCTGGGGATGATTGATGGATCCATGTTGCTTCAAATGGGGATTGGCAATGCTGACCATATTTGATGTGTAATTCGAATCTGTTAGGAAGTTGACATTGGGGTTATCACCAAATTCCTGGGTCCTTGATAACGACTTGATCCTGGAGATGTACCTCTTATGTGTAAGAGATCTGTGGGGATAAAGCTTGATCTGTTTGAGGATGTGTATAACATATTCCATCATTTATCCTCTTTGATAACATTGACCTTTCCTGTTTGGTATTGCCAGGACATGTCAAGATTCATTGCTGATTTCTTCGCCAACAAAGAAATGATGTCGGTACGCCAAACCTTCGTTGACGTGTACTTCATCGACAAGTGAATCAACGGCTGAAAAACCCTGTGGGATAGATTGTCAAGGTTGCTTGACCTTCGTTGACGTGTGAATCAACGGCTGATACTCTGTGGGTAAATTGTCAAGGTTGCTTGACCTCCGCTGACGTGTGATTTAACGGAACGTTGCGCTGTGACCCCCACCGGGGATCCGCTAGGGAATATGAGTAATCGAGCATGAAATCCTCGAATATCTCTAGAGCTCCTATAGGTTTAATCGTTATCGGCTGAGATAACGTCAAGGCTGCTTGACCTTCATTGATATGTGTGTCAACGGCTTTGAATTCGCATTGTAATCCACTATCGGGGCTTCACGTTGTAACCCCCGTCAGGGATCTACGTTGTAACCCCCGTCGGGGACTCACGTTGTAACCCCCGTCGGGGACTCACGTTGATCATTAAGAGTAATAACCCGGAGTTGGCGACATCGGACCTGTACGAGGTATTTTCGGATGTGATTTGCGACAAATGAGATCATTGGCAGGGTATACCTCGTGTTCGGGTGACTACCAATGAGCGATGTACATACTCAAAGTTTCATCTGAGAAGACTAGAATTGTATGATGTTTTGCTCAATCGCGTGGCATTTTTATTCCCGATTTGACCTTTCTAGTCCGCAAGAACTCATTTGTAACTCGAACTGGACCGAGCCGGAGGGGTAGAACCCATATAGGGGTGTCGCAGGTACACCTGCTGCAGCCGCAAATGAGCCTGCGGCCAACCGTGGATGATATAATCCAATGGGTTGGTCTCACAAGTCATTTTCAACTTGCTTTGCGAAGAGAAATCCGTGAGCCTCATTCAGATCTGCTGAGTTCGGGCTATTTTCTGCAAATTTTATCACCGTACAAGTGTTCTACACTATCCTGGTAACGTATGCATGTATTTTTTCCAGTTTTTATCCGTTGGATTTTGATTTATCGCATAAAATGCATCTAAACACATAGTAGTGATTATGTATGCACAAATGACTTGATAAAAAATATTCAACATAGTAAATGTTAGTATTAACCATGCTGAACACAATGATGTGAAAAAATTTAACTTTTGAGACAGTCAAATTGGCACCTTTTTCTACTATTTTTTGTCCTATTTGAGGTCTAATGAGCAAAAGGTAGAAAGGCAAATTACTCCTGATATTGAGGTTAACCTTATGCATGGATGATTTTGATTTTTAATGCATGTATTATGTATATGACTTTGGGGCAGGTGTGCTACTGAATGGCCACCTAGTCATGCCTGTATGCATGTGGATAGTCCTATTTTCAAAGGGACTATGGCAAAATTTTCCAAAATGTAGGCATTGGGTAGTCATGCATTTTAACTCTATTGTATGTTAAAGTAAATGCATGCATGCATATAGTCATAAAATGCATTCTAGAAAGCTCCAGGTAAGGAAATACCACACCCTTTCTGAGGTGATTTGGAGACTTTTTGTCCAGATATCATGGATTCGGATCAGCCGAGTACTTCCCGTAGGACCACTTCTGGTATACGGAGGAGGGCTTTTGAAGTACCTCGACCCCGTTCTGTCAGACAGCCTCGTCGATTGGTGGAGGCCGTGATTCGTCCAGTCCGGGAAGACGTGCCAGACGTTGAGGACGTGGATGAGGATATTCCTATTGAAGATCTCGCTCCTACTGCACATGTCCCTCGTAGGGAGCTCTCGAGTATTCAGGTGGCAAACCCAAAGCTTTTGGGTGATTTGAGTAGACATCCATCGATGTACTTGCATGCTAACGAGGTATGGCGTTAGACTTTGATCTTCCTTATTTCCTATTGATAAGGAGCAAAGGGTTTTGATGTTGATCTGCATTTCATGCAGGTTCTGGGTTTTACACAGCCTCGAGGGAACTGGTTCAGCATTCACTCCATGTACCAGGCGCTTCATCCTGACTATATAGTGGTAGTGCATGAGTGGGATTCGGTGCATTCTTCTCTATCCTTCCCCATCGTTGTCCCTGGGGTTATCTCAGGGCATTGTTTGAGCGATGGTTTCATCAGACTCAGTCACTCCATCTGCTGGATTGCAAGGTGATGATGATGCTAATGGATTGGCAATTTATCACAGGTATGGAGTTTGGAGGGGAGCCAGTGCCTTGCATGGCAAATATTACCCCTATTACCGTCAGATCCTTGTTAGGAGTTCCGGCGGAGGCACTCAAGGGCAGGACTGTCTGTTCAGGTCCTTTGAGCGTAGATGTTATGAGCGGGCTTTTGAGTGAGCCTATGCCTGATGATGTCAGAGTCAGGGATCGCATTATGTGGTGATTGTTCCTTATGATCATTAGAGGATGCTTCATAGCAGATAACTCTTCTACGGTGTCGTTCGCTTTGATCAGCGCCACATGTGATGTGGACGGTATTGGAGAGTATGATTGGG